>WOXC01012417.1:0-512513 GCA_011680675.1 Gymnobelideus leadbeateri | reverse complement strand
AAATATTCATCCATTTCACTAAGATTTTCATATTTATGTGCATACAATTGGGAAAAATAATTCCTCATTATTTTTTTGATTTCCTCTTCATTGGAGGTAGATTCACCCTTTTTATTTTTGATACTCATAATTTGGTTTTCTTCTTTCTTTTTTTTTATCATATTGACTAAGGGTCTATCAATTTTGTTGATTTTTTCATAAAACCAGCTCTTGGTTTTATTTATTAATTCAATGGTTTTCTTAATTTCAATTTTATTAATCTCACCTTTGATTTTCAGTATTTCTAATTTAGTACTAAATTGGGGATTTTCAATTTGTTCTTTTTCTAGCTTTTTCAATTGCATGTCCAATTCACTGACCTCCCTTCTCTCTGCTTTAATTAAGTATGCACTCAGGGATATAAAACTTCCCCTGAGAACTGCCTTTAGTGCATCCCACAAATTTTGGTATGTTGTTTCATTATTATCATTCTCTTGAATGAAATTATTGATTGTTTCTATAATTTCTTCTTTGACCCACCAATTTTTTAGGATTAAATTGTTTAGTTTCCAATTAGTTTTTAGTCTATCTTTCCATGGCCCTTTATTGCATATAATTTTTATTGCATCATGATCTGAGAATGATGCGCTTACTATTTCTTCCTTTCTGCACTGGATTGTGAGGTTTTTATGCCCTAGTACATGGTCTATTTTTGAGTATGTACCATGCACTGCTGAGAAGAAAGTAAATTCCTTTTTATCCCCATTCAGTTTTCTCCAGAGATCCATCATATCTAGTCTCTCTAAGATTCTATTCACCTCCTTAACTTCTTTCTTGTTTATTTTGAGGTTAGATTTATCTAGTTCAGAGAGCGGGAGATTAAGGTCCCCCACTAGTATAGTTTTGCTATCTATTTCTTCCTCTAATTCCTTTAACTTCTCCTCTAGGAATTTGGATGCTATACCACTTGGTGCATATATATTAAGTAGTGATATTGCTTCATTCTCAATGGTGCCTTTTAGTAGGATATAGTTTCCTTCCTTATCTCTTTTAATTAGATCTATTTTTGCTTTTGCTTTATCTGAGATAAGTATTGCTACCCCTGCTTTTTTTACTTTAGCTGAGGCATAATAAATTTTACTCCAACCTTTTACCTTTACCCTGTGGGTATCCCTTTGTTTCAAATGTGTTTCTTGAAGACAGCATATTGTAGGATTATGGTTTTTAATCCATTCTGCTATCCGCCTCTGTTTTATGGGAGAGTTCATCCCATTCACATTCACAGTAATGATGACTATCTGTCTCTTCCCTTCCATCCTATTCCCTCCCCTGTTTATGTTTTTGTTTATTCCTTCTCCCTTCCCCTCCTTGAAGTTTTCCCTTTTGACCGCCCCCTCCCTCAGTGTTCCCACCCAGTGACCCCCCTTCTTAACCTACCCTCTCCCCTTACTACTATTTCCCTCCCTTATAATCCCTCCCTTTAGTCTCCTCCTTTTCACCCCCCCCTTACCCTCCCACTATCTATAGGACACAACAAATTTTTATACTTATCAGAGTAAATTACTCCCCGTTTGATTCCAAACCAATGAGAGTAAATTTCAAACAATGCTCCTCTCCCTCCCCCCAATTCCTCTATTTAATGAATTTATGTGTCTATTCACATTAGATTCTTAAACTTCACTGATTAATTTGATCCTTCTTTGAACCAGAACCAGTGAGAATAGTGTTTAAATGATGTTCCTCTCCCTCTTACTTTCCCTTCTTCTATAGTGTGTTTTGATGCCTCTTCAGATGGCATATTTTACCTTTTCCTAGCTCATCCTTTCCTTTTTCCCATTACAGTACCTTTGATCCCCTTAATAGTCTTTTTTTTTTTAGACTCCATGTTAGTGCATTCATACCCACACCCTCTAAGTATAACCCTTTTGCAGGTCATGATAATCATAGAGATTTCAAATATTGACAGTTATCAGCTCCACATATAGGGATGTGAACATTTTGCTCTTGTTGCATCCCAAGTAATGAGCTTGTGTTTGTGGGTGTGGGTATGTGCACTTCTGCATGTGTGAGTCTATGTTACCCTTGTTTACCTTTTTATGTTCTTCTGGAGTCTTGTAATTGGAGATCAAATTTTCCATTGAGCTCTGGCTTTTTCATTAGGAAAGTCTGGAAGTCCCTTACTTCATTAAACGTCCATCTCCTTGCCTGAAAGATTATGCTCAGTTTTGCCGGGTAGTTAATCCTTGGTTGTAGTCCTAGCTCTCTTGCCCTACGAAATATCAAATTCCAGTCCCTCCTCTCTTTTAATGTAGAAGCTGCTAGGTCCTGTGTGATCCTAACTGTAGTTCCTCGATATTTGAATTGTTTCTTTTTGGCTGCTTGTAGAATTTTTTCTTTAATCTTATAATTCTGGAATTTGGCTACTATATTTCTTGGAGTTTTCAGTTTGGGATCTCTTTCAGGAGGAGTCCGGTGAATTCTATCAATAGCTATTTTATCTTCTGATTCCAGGACCTCAGGACAGTTTTCTTTGACAATCTCTTGGAGGATGTTGTCTAGACTGCTTTTCTCATCATGGCTTTCTGGTAGACCAATAATTCTTAGGTTGTCTCTCCTGGATCTGTTCTCTAGGTCAGTTATTTTTCCAGTGAGATATTTTACATTTTCTTGCAATTTTTCGATCATCTTGTTTTTTCGATTGACTCCTGCTGCATCATAGAGTTCTGAGTTTCAGTTTGGTTGTATCTAATTTTTAGTGAATTATGGTCTTCAATAAGTTTTTGAAGTTCCTTTTTTAGGGAGGTATTTTCTTTTTCCAAGTTGGTCATTGCCTCCCTGATTTGGTCTTTAAAATTTTTCTTAAGCTCCTCCAGGAATGCTATTTGGGCTTGAGACCAGATCATGTTTCCTTCTGTGGTCTCTGGTGTGGGCAGAGAGTCTATATTGTCCTGTGTGTTTTGTTGTTCTTGCCCTGCATAGTATGCTCGAATAGACTTTCTTGCCTTCCCCTTCTCCTTTTCAGCTTCCTTCCTTCCCATTGTGACTTCCTGTTTCTTAGTGTCTCAGGCTATGAGTTTGGGGCCTGATCCTTGACTTTGAATACCTCTGGGTGGCTAGTTTATGGCTAAGTCAGGGAAGTCAGTGAGGAATGTAGATGTGTAGGTGGGGTTGAGTCTGACCACTTCAGATTTCTGCCTCCATACCCCTGGGCTATAAGTAGGCTTTTGTTGGTGAGGTGAGGTGGGGCTAGTTGGGTCCCCTCCCTCTCTTCTGTTCAGATTCCTGGCTGTCTCAGTTACACCCTTTCTTGGAGATTCTCAAGCCTGAGGCTATTTCCATTAACTTGGGATTTCAGTCTGGGTGGGAGACTTATCTTTGGGTTTTCTGCTTCATGAAGGAGGGATGGGAGGATCTGAGCAGCTAGAATTTACTTTGCCATTCCAGCCCCTGTATCATACAGGCAGGCAGTTTCTAAATTTCCAGGCTGGGGGCTGAATGCAGCCTGAGAAGCCACTCTCTCCACTGGGGGCCCGACTCTCCTACCTGGCTCCAATGATCCGTTCCCTCTGCGAGATGACTGCGATTCGTCCTTGGTAAGTCTGCAGGCTGGGGCTTTTTCTCTCTCTGGTGTAGTCTGCTTGCCTGCTCTTAGGTCTGAGCTGTGCAGACCCCACGTGCTCTGCGCTCGACCTGTGTGGACACTCTGGGCAACCTCCTGGGCTGGATTCTGCCACACTCTGTCTTCCACTGGGCTCCGTCACTCCGGAATCTGCTCAGATTTACCCTTTTGGACTTAGTGACAGAGGAGCTCAGTGAGGTTACTGCTTCCTTTCCGCCATCTTGGCTCCGCCGAAACATTTAATTTTAAGACCTCGAATTTCAGATCCGTTCCCTTCCTCCCTTGTCACCCACTCCCTCTGAGAAGATAAGCAATTCAGTATGTGTTGTACATGTATAGCTATGCAAAACATTACCATTGTAGATATATTGTAAAAGACTGCTTATATTCCCCCCCAACCCGTCTCACCTCCCACCTGGTCCATTCCCTACTTTGATCCTGTCCCTCTTTGATAGTAGGTACTTCCAATCTCCCCTCCTCCCAGAATGCCCTCCACTCCATCATCCCCCCTCTCATCCTCCTTTCCCCTACTCAGGAGAGTGAGTGAGGGTAAGATATTCCATTTAGTATGTATGTGATTCTCTCCTTGAGCCAACTTCAATGAGAATATTCTTTTGGCTTTTTGCCTTCCTGTTCTGCCCCTCCCCTGCAACTACTTCCCTTTGCCTCTTCTACATAAGATAGTTTTCCCTACCCTGTCCCTCTCCATCTCCTCTTTCCACTTTCCTCTCTCACCTCTTGACATCACCCCTTAAGAATCATCCCTTCCTGGGGCGGCTAGGTGGCGCAGTGAGTAGAGCGCCGGCCCTGGAGTCAGAAGGACCTGAGTTCGGATCCGGCCTCAGACACTTAACCCACACAAACAAAAACCTAGCCGTGTGACCTTGGTCAAGTTACTTAACCCCAATTGCCCTAAAAGGGGCGGCTAGGTGGCACAGTGAGTAAGAGTGCAGGCCTCGGATTTGGGATGACCCGAGATCAAATCAGGCTTCAGAAAATGAGCACCCACACATAAATAATGACTAGCCGTGTAACCTTGAGCAAGTTACTTAAGCCCAATTGCTAAAAAAAAAAAAAATAATAATAATCCCTTCCTTGGGGCGGCTAGGTGGCGCAGTGAGCAGAACGCTAGGCCTGGAGTCAGAAGGACCAGAGCTCAGATCCGGCCCCAGACACCCAACATACAAACAAAAACCCAGCCGTGTGACCCCAGGCAAGTCACCCAACACCAATTGCCCTCCAAAAAAAAAAAAAAAGAATCATCCCTTCCCATCAAATTCAACCTGTGCCCTCTATCCATGGATACCTGTGAACATATGCCATGTTCCCTTCTTCAATTATTTTCATAATGAGAGAGGTTTCATCAAACACAGTTATTGTTTTTCCATGTAGGAATGTAAATAGTCCAACTTTGATAAGTTCCTTTTGATTTCTTTTTCTTGATTACCTTCTCAAGCATCTCTGGCTTCTTGCACCTGAATGTCAACTTTTCTATTCTACTCTTTTTTTTTCATCAACAATGCTTGAAAGTCCTCTATTCCACTGAAAGTCCTCTATTCTATTCATATTTCCCCCTGAAACAAGATACTCAGTTTTGCTGGGTAGGTGACCTTTGGCTTCAATCCCAGCTCTTTTGCCCTCTGGAATATCGTATTCCATGCTCTTTGATCCCTCAGTGTAGAAGCTGCCAGGTCCTGGGCTATTCTGATTATGTTTCCACAATATTGAAATTGTTTCTTCCTGGCTGCTTGGAGTATTTTCTCCTTGATCTGGGAGTTCTAGAGCCTGGCTATAATATTCCTCGTAGTTTTCTTTTTGGGATCATTTTCAGGAGGCGATCGGTGGATTCTTTCAACCTCTATTTCTCCCACTGGGTCTAAAACATCAGGGCAATTTTCCTTGAGAATTTCTTGAAGGATGATTTCTAGGTTCTTTCTTTGATCATGGCTTTCAAGTAGTCCAATAATTTTTAAATTATCTCTCCTGGATCTATTTTCCAGGTCAATTATTTTTCCCATGAGATATTTCACATTGCCTTCTATTCTTTCATTTGTTTGGATCTGTTTATTTTTATCTTGATTTCTCATAAAGTCACTAGGTTCCATTTGCTCCAGTATAACTCTGAAAGAATGAATCTCCTCAGTAAGCTTTTGAGATTCATTTTCCATCTGGCAAATTCGACTTTTTAAGGCATTCTTCTCCTCATTGCCTTTCTGAGCCTCTTTTGCCATTTGAGTTAGTCTATTTTTTAAGGTGTTGTTTTCATCAGTCACGCTGTTGCCTCTCATTTCATAATTTTCTTGCATCTTTCTCATTTCTCTTCCCAATTTTGCCCCACTTCTCTTATCTGCTTCTTAAGGTCCTCTATGGCCTGTAGCCAGCTTGTATTTTCATTTGGGGCTTTTGGTGCAGGAGTTCTGACCTCACAGTCCTCCTCCATGCTTTGAGCCTCTTTGCCCCTAAAATCGTAGTCCAATGTTGAACTTTTCTGTTTAATTTGTTTCATTTGCCTAGGCATGTTGCCACTTAATTACTTGATTTTGGGGCTTGTTGCCACAGTGGGACTGTACCACCAGACAGGTGAGCTTCTGCCCTAACGTGGGGTCTTCACAACTTCCACCAGTTGTGTGGCCTCTGTAAAGCCTCTTGCAAGTTGGATATCCACCCCAAACACCCCCCACCCCAGACCACAATCCAGATCCAGGCAGTTTAAAGCAAGAGTGATTAACCCCCAGACTGATTGCTGGATGTCCCTACAGTTCCCAGACCAGGAGCTAGAGCCACTACTGACACTGCAAAATGGCTTCTGTGCCGCGTTTCTTCAGCAGCTTTTCGCCCCCCAGGGGAGGAAGCCACGCATTCCCCAAATACTGGTCCCAAAGTCCATAGGGCACTAACCTCTCACTTTGTCCTAAGCATATCCATGCTGATAATTCTGGAATCGCCACAATTGCTGGTGTTCTGGGGTCCCTCCAGCCGGCTGAAGGTCTGGCCGCCCTGGGGCTAAAACCATGGACCTGGGCTCAGCTCTGTGCACTGTGATGTCGGTTCCCAGCGCACTGTGCTGCCTACTCTCAGAGTGCTGGGCTGGCCGCTTCCTGCAGGGCTGCTGGGCTGTCCTCAGCAGGAGGTTAGCTTCTCTGTGCCGTTCTGTGGGTGCTGTGGCTCCAGAAGTCGTTTGGAGTCCCCTTTCACATTATTTGACTACCACCTCTATTTCTTAGACAGTAACAAGTGGTTTTGATGATTGCTATATTGTAATACAATAGTATTAGTATTTCTTTTCATTAATTCCCTTTATTTTCTGGATGTTTTATTCTTGAAGATGATTTTTAATATATTTTTCTATCTCTATAAAAAGAGCTTTGGTAGTTTGATTGGTATGGCACGGAATAATTAAATTATTTTAGGTCAAATTGTCATCTTATGTTGTATTACCTCAGCCTGCCCATTAAGGATTCATATTTTTGTTATTGTTTTTTCCCCCTAATTACTTATTTCTGACTTTATTTGTGTGAAAAGATTCTTTTGTAATTTTTTTGTAATTATGTTCATGTATATCCTGGGATTGTTTTGGCATGAAGACTCCAAAATATTTTATAGTAACTTTAAATGAATTTTTTTTCATTCTGTCTCTTGCTGTTGGAATTTGTTAAGTAATATATAGAAATGAAGATGATTTATGTGAGTTTATTTTATATCTTGCACCTTTACTAAATTACTGATTTGAAGTATTTTTACTTGATTCTCTATATATCATCAAATCATCTGCAAAGATGATAGTTTCTTCTGTACCAATTCTAATTCCTTCAAGTTTTTTCTCATTTCTTTTTTTTTAAACAACTGCTTTATTAACTTCTGTTTTACATCATTCATTTCCGCCAGATTTTGAGTTACAATCATTTTCCCCCCATTATATCACTTCCTCCAATCTGCTCTCTCCCATACCATCTCCTATACCCCCATCGACTTTTCCATTAGAGGAAGGTGAATCATTGTGTCCCAATGCCTGCGCATCTTATCTCCCTATTACAAGCGTCACCCATTCCTTCTTGGGAGATAAGTAATTCAGTATATGTTGTACATGTCTAGCTATGCAAAACATTATCATAGTAGATATATTGTACAAGGCTGCTTATAATTCCCTCCCACTCATCCCACCCCACACCTGGTCCATTCCCTACATAATCCTGTCCCTCTTCTCTAGTGGGTACTTCCAACCTCCCCTCACCCCAAGGATGCCCTCCCATCCATCATCCCTCCTCTCATCCCCCTTCCCCCTATCCTGCTGCAGGTTGAGATATCCCATTTAGTATGTATGGCATTTTCTCCCTGAACCAAATTCAATGTGAATGTGGTTTTGCCTTTTTAGCCTTCCTTATTCTCCCCCTCCTTTGCAACCACTTCCCCTTGCTTCTTCTACATGGGATAGTTTACCCTACCCTGTCTCTCCCCATCTCCTCTTGCCACTTTCCTCTCTCACCTCATAATTTCATCCCTTGAGTATTCTCCCTTCCCAACAAAATCAACCTATGCCCTCTATCCATATAACTGTAACCATATACACACACACTCACATATGTATTCATATTACCACACCCCCTTCTTCCATTGTTTTCGTAGTTAGAAAGATATCATCAGTCACAGTTATTGCTTTTCCATATGGGAAGATAAATAGTTCAGCTTTAATAAGTTCCTTTTTATTTCTTTTCCCTGATTACCTTCTCAGGCATCTCTTCCTTCTTGTGTCTGGATGTCAAATTTTCTATTCAACTCTGCTTTTTTCCTCAAAAATGCTTGAAAGTCCTCTATTCCACTGAATGACCATATTTTCCCCTGAAACAAAATACTCAGTTTTGCTGGGTAGGTGACCCTTGGGTTCATTCCTAGTTCTTTTGCCCTCTGGAATATCATATTCCATGCCCTTCGATCCCTCAGTGTAGAAGCTGCCAGGTCCTGGGCTATTCTGATTGTGTTTCCACAATATTGAAATTGTTTCTTCCTGGCTGCTTGTAGTATTTTCTCCTTGATCTGGGGATTCTGGAACATGGCTATAATATTCCTGGGAGTTTTCTTTTGGGATCTTTTTCAGGAGGTGATCTGTGGATTCTTTCAACCTCTATTTTGCCCTCTGGATCTAAAACATCAGGGCAGTTTTCCTTGAGAATTTCTTGAAGGGTGATTTCTAGGTTCTTTCCTTGATCATGGCTTTCAGGTAGTCCAATAATTTTTAAATTGTCTCTCCTGGATCTATTCTCCAGGTCAGTGGTTTTTCCCATGAGATATTTCACATTCCCTTCTAATCTTTCATTTGTTTGGATCTGCTTAACAGCATCTTGATTTCTCATAAAGTCACTAGCTTCCATTTCCTCCAGTCTAACTCTGAAGGAATGAATCTCCTCAGTGAACTTTTGAGATTCTTTTTCCATCTGGCAAATTCGACTTTTTAAGGCATTCTTCTCCTCAATGCCCTTTTGGGCCTCCTTTGCCATTTGAGCTAGTCTATTTTTTAAGGTGTTGTTTTCCTCAGTCAGGCTGTTGACCCTCATTTCATACTTTTCCTGCATCCTTCTCATTTCTCTAATTTTTCCTCCACTTCTCTTATTTGATTTTTAAAGTCCTTCTTAAGGTCCTCTATGGCCTGCAACCCACTCATGTTTTCCCCTGGGGCTTTTGGAGCAGGACTTCTGACCTCACAGTCCTTTTCCCGCTCTATGCCCCCAAAATAGGAGTCTAGGGTTGCATTTTTCTGTTTCCTTTGCCTTGGCATGTTGTCACTTAATTGCTTGACTTTTGGGCTTGTTGCCACACTATGGCTTTAAGGCCAGATAGAGGAATTTTCATCCCGAACGTGTGGGGGGCAACTTCCGTTTCTGGCAAGCTGTAAACCCACCCACAACTTCCACCCTAGATCACAATCCAGATCCAGGGAGGTTAAAGCAAGAGCGATTACCCCCCAAGACTGATCGCTGGATCTCCCTACAAATTTGCAGGCTGGGAGCCGGAGCTGCCTTTGAAAACTACAAAATGGCATGTCTCCTCAGTGGCTTCTAGCCCCCAGGGGAGGGAGCTGACGCATTCCCCAAATACAGGTCCCAAAGTCCATAGGACACTAACCTCTTACTTTGTCCTAGGCATGTCTATGTTGATAATTCTGGAGTCCCCACAGCTCCTGGTGTTCTGGGGTTCCTCCAGCTGGCTGCTGGCCCTGCCGCCCTGGGGCTAAAACCTCCTATCACGCGGACCTGGGCTCCGCTCGGCTCCTGCGCTCTGTGCGCTGCCGGCTCCCAGACCACTGCGCTGGTCCTTCCTGCAGGGCTGCTGGGCTGTCCTCAGCGGGAGGTTAGCTTCTCTCTGTCGTTCTGTGGGTGCTGGGGCTCCAGAAGTTGTTCACAGTCCTTTTTTACATAGTTTGTGGGTAATCTGGGGGCAGAGAGGCTTGGAAGAGCTGTTTGTACTCCTCCATCTTGGCTCTGCCCCTTTTTTCTCATTTCTAAAGCTAACATTTCTAGTTATACAATGAATAAAAATGGTGAGAATGAACATTCTTGGTCAGTCATGGTCTTGTCAGAAAGGCAGCTAGCTTATACCCCTTACATATAATGCTTCCTGATGGTTTTATAGAGATGCTAGTCATTTTGCCAACCCTCTTTCTGCATCTATTAACTTAAACATATGTTTGTTTTGATTTTTGTTTTGTTTTGTTTTAAATGCTTTATGAACTTCTGGTTTACATCATTCATTTCCACCAGATTTTGAGTTACAATTTTTCCCCATTTTTTCCCTACCCACCACCCCATTATAGCATTCCCACTAGATATCCCCTCATCCAATCTGCTCTCTGCCATCTCTACTCCAATAACCCCTTAGAATTTTCCAATAGGGTAAGTTGAATCTTCCTGCCCCAATCCCTGCACATCTTTTCTCCCAATTATATGCAAAACATTATTAATCATAGCATTTATATATTTAAAAAAATTATTTTAAAAAGAAGATAAGCAACTCAGCATGTACTGTGCATGTGTAGCTATGCAAAACATTACCAAAGTAGACAGATTGTAAAAGACTGACTATATTTCCCTCCCTCCTATCCCACCTCCCACCTGGTCCAGTCCCCACTTTGGTCCTATCCCTTTTCAGAAATGGGTGCTTCCAACTTCCCCTGCCAGCCTTCCCTCCCTTCCATTGTCCCCCCTCCCATCCCCTTCTCCCCTACTCTACTGTATGGTGAGAAACCCTATAAGTATGTGTCATTCCCTCCCTGACCCAAATTCAATGAAAATAAGGTTTTGCCTTTTTGTCTTCCTGTTCTTCCCCTCCCCTGTAACAATTTTCCCTTGTTTCTTCTTTATGAAATAGTTCACCCGTTTCTGTCTCTCCCCATCTCCTCTCATTATACTCCTCTCTCACCACTTAATTTTGCCTTTTAAGTATCATCGCTTCTTATTAAATTTGCCCTGTGCTCTCTATCTATGTATACCTGAAAACATATATACACATTCACATATGTATTCATATGCTCATATACCCTTCTTCAACTGTTTTCATACTGAGAAAATTTTCCTAAGTTATAGTTATTGTTCTTCCCTGTAGGACTATAAAAAGGTCAACTTTGATAAGTTCAGGATTATTTCTTTTCCCTGTTTACCTTCTCAAGCATCTCTTGCTTCTTCTATCTGACTGTCAAATTTTCTATTCAACTCTGTTTTTTTTTTCTTCAAGAATACTTGAAAGTCCTCTATTCCACTGAATAACTATATTTTCTCCTGAAACATGATTGCTGGGTAGATGATTCTTGGTGTTAATCCCAGCTCCTTTGCGCTCTGGAATATCATATTCCACGCTCTTTGATCCCTCATTGTAGAAGCTGCCAGATCCTGCGTTATATTGATTGTGTTTGCACCATATTGAAATTGTTTCTTCCTGGATGCTTATAAATTTTCTCCTTGATCTGGGAATTTTGGAATCTGGCTACAATAATCCTAGCAGTTTTCTTTTTGGGATATTTTTTCAGGAGGTGATCTGTGGATTCTTTCAACCTCTATTTTGCCCTCTGGTTCTAAAATGTCAGGGCACTATTCCTTGTTAATTTCTTTTTCTTTTTCTGCTTTTTTTTGGAAGGCAATTGGGATTAAGTAGCTTGCCCAAGGTCACACAGCTAGGTTTATTTGTTTGTGTGTGTTAAGTGTCTGAGGCCAGATCCAAACTCAGGTCCTTCTGACTCCAGAGCCAACACTCTACTCACTGCGCCACCTAGCCATCCTCCTTGCTAATTTCTTGAAGGATGGTTTCTAGATTCTTTCTGTGATCATGTTTTCAGGTAGTCCAATAATTTTAGATTGTTTCTCTTGGATTTAATTTCCACATCACTGGTTTTTCCCATGAGATATTTCACATTGCCTTCTATTCTTTCATTTGTTTGGATCTGCTTAATTGCATCTTGATTTCTCATAAAGTCACTAGATTCCATTTGTTCCAGTCTAATTCTGAAGGAATGATTGTCCTCAGTGAGCTTTTGAGATTCTTTTTCCATCTGGCAAATTTGCCTTTTTAAGGCATTCTTCTTGCCATTGCCTTTTTGAGCCTCTTTCACCATTTGAGTTAGTCTATTTTAAGGTGTTATTTTCCTCAGTAAGACTGTTGATTCTCATTTCATTCTTTTCCTGCATCTTTCTCATTTCTCTCCCCAATTTTTCTCCCACTTCTCTTATCTTATTCTTAAGGTCCTCTATGGCCTGTAGCCAGCTGTTATTTTCATTTGGAGCTTTTGGTGAAGGAGTTCTGAACTCCCAATCCTTCTCCTGTTCCATGCTTTGATCCTCTTTGCCCCTAAAATAAGGGTCTAATGTTGTATTTTCTGTTTATTTTCTTTCCTTTGCCTAGGCATTTTGCCGCTCAATTACTTGACTGTTGGGCTTGTTGCCGTAGTAGAAATCTGACACCACCATGCGGAGTTTCCGTCTCCAAATTTTGGGGTTTTCTCAACTTCCAGAGGAATTGGTTGGGTGGCCTCTGTGAAGCCTCCACACCCTCTGGCAAACTGGTCACACACCCTAAGATCTCCACCCCAGATCACAATCCAGATCCAGAAAAGGTAAAGCAAGGGCGATTACTCCCCAGACTGATGGCCAGATCCCCCTACAGTCACCAGGCCAGGAGCTGCAGCTGAAACATGGCTATGTGGCACAAGCTGCACTGGCTCCTCAGGGGCTTCTCGTCCCTGGGGGAAAGAGGCCACTACCTGTCCCATTACCCCCCAAGACTGATCGCTGGATCTCCCCACGATTTGTAGGCTGGGAGCCGGAAATGCCTCTGAAAACTACACAGTGGCATGTCTCCTCAGCAGCTTCTAGCCCCCAGGGGAGGGAGCTGACGCATTCCCCAAATACAGGTCCCAAAGTCCATAGGACACTAACCTCTTACTTTGTCCTAGGCATGTCTATGTTGATAATTCTGGAATCCCCACAGTTCCTGGTGTTCTGGGTTTCCTCCAGCCGGCTGCTGGCCCTGCCGCCCTGGGGCTAAAACCTCGGCTCACGTGGACCTGGGCTCGGCTCGGCTCCTGCGCTCTGCCGGCTCCCAGACCACTGTGCTGGTCCTTCCTGCAGGGTGCTGGGCTGTCCTCAGCGGGAGGTTAGCTTCTCTGTGTCGTTCTGTGGGTGCTGGGGCTCCAGAAGATTTTCAGAGTCCTTTTTTACATAGTTTGTGGAGAATCTGGATTTTCAAACATTCTTGATGAAAAACCCAGAGTTGAATAGGAAATTTCACATTCATATACAAGAAACAAGAGATGATTGAGAAGGTAAACAGAGAAAAGAAATCATTCTGAAGTTATCAAAGTTGGACTATTTACATTCCTGCATGGAAAAATGATAACTGTAACTGATGAAACTTTTCTCAGTATGAAAATAGTTGAAGAAGGGTATATGGTCATATGAATACATATGTGAATTTTATTTATATGAGTTTACAAATATACATAGATAGAGGGCACAGGTCAAATTTAACAGGAAGGGATGATACTTAAAAGGTGAAATTAGGAGCTGAGAGGAACATAACAATAGGAGATGTGGAGAGGAAGAATGGGGTAAACTATCTCATATAGAAGAGGGAAGGAAACATGGTTACAAGGGAGAGGAATAACAGGAAGGTAAAAAAGTAAAACCTTATTCTCATTTAATTTGGATCGGGGATAGAATGACATACCTAATAAATAGGGTATTCCACCCTACAGGAGAGAAGGGGGGAAGGGGATGAGAGGGGGAATGATGGAAGGGAGGATGGGAGAAAAGTGGGGAGGGAAGTTGGGAGCACCCACTTTTGAAAAGGGACAGGATCGAAGTAGGGAAGAGAGCAAGTGGGAGGTGCGATAGGAGGGAGGGAAATATAGTCTTTTACAATATATATATATATATATATATATATATATATGTACTTTGCTAATGTTTTTCATAATTAAACATCTACAACATATACTGAATTGTTTATTTTCCCCGTAAGAGTGGGTGACAAGGGAGGAATGGAATGAATCTGGAATTCAAAGTTTTAAAATCAAGTGTTTAAAAGTATGTAAGTACTATTATTAATATTATTTTACATATAATTGGGAAATAAGATATAAAGTCTTTCAGGCACAGAAATTCACCTTGCCCTACTGAAAAAGTCAAAGGGGGTATAGGAGAAGATATGGGAGAGAGCAGATGGGGTCAGAGGCTATCCTGTGGAACTGCTATTCTGGCGTTTGCCTTAGGGGAAAAATGGGGGAAAAAAGTGTAACTCAAAATCCGATGGAAATGAGTGATGTAAACCAGAACTTAATAAGGTATTTTGAAAAAATAAGAGTTGCATTCCTTTCTATTCCTATTAAGTTTTCTCCAGTGATCTACCTTATTTATGCTTCCTAAAATTCTATTCACCTCCTTAACTTCTTTCTAGTTTATTTTGTTATTAGATTTATCCACTTCAGAGAGGGGAAATTTGATGTCCCATATTAGTATAGTTTTGATGTGTATTTCTCCCTGTAACTCCCTTAACTTCTCCTATAAGAATTTGAATGCTATACCACACTGTGCATATATGTTTGGTAATAATATTACTTTGTTGTCTATAGTACCTTTTAGTAGGATATAGTTTCCTTCCTTATCTCTTTTGATTATATATATATATATATATATATATATATATATATATATATATATATATATATATAGTTTTTCCTTTTCCTGAGATTAGAATTTCTACCCCTGCCTTTTTTTTCCTTCACCTGAGGCAAAATATATTCTACTTCAGTATTTTATCTTTACCCTGTATCCCTGTTTCAAATGTGTTTCTTGTAAACAACATATTGTAGCATTGTGTTTTGTTTTTTTATTTTTATTCTGCTATTTACTTCCACTTTATGGGAGAGTTCATCCCATTCACATTCACAGTTGATTGCTTTCTGTGTCTTTCTCTCCATCTTATCCCCCCATTTATGCTTTCATTTCACCCTTCTCCCTTCCCCTCCTCAATAGTTTTGTTTTTGATCACTCAATCTTATTTCCCTTCTATCAGCCACCCTCTCTTTTCGTTTCCTTTTCCATTACTACTACTTCCCTTCCTTCTAATTACCCCTTCCATTTTCTTTCCTTTTTTCCCTTCCTACTGCCTGTAGGTTGTTATATTTCTGTACTTAACTGAATATGTTATTCCCTCTTTGAACCAAATCAGATGACAGTAACGTTCAAACAATGCTCATCTCCCTCCCTTCTTTCCCTCTACTATATTTTTGTGTTTCATTATTTAATATAATTTATCCTTCTCTGCATTTTCCTCTCCTCTTCTCCCATTATAATCCCTCTGCACCTCTTAATTAGGTTTTAATCATCATATCAGTTAATCTATACCCACACCCTCTGTCTTTGTATATCCTTTTTAAATGTCACAATAAATGCACAGTTCTCAAGATTTACAAGTATCCTCTTCCCATATAGAGATGCAAACAAATTTCCCTTATTGAATAACACATTTTTCTTTTTCTTTTTTATTTCTTTTTACCTTTGTATACCTCTCTTAAATCCTATATTTGAACATCAAATTTTCCATTTACCTCTGGCCCATAGGTCACAAGGCTAGTAAATGTTGAATAGTTGAAGTCAGATTTGAACTCAGGTCCTTCTGACTCCAGGGCCAGTGCTCTATTCTCTGTGCCACCTAGCCACCACAAGCACTGGCCTTTTAATTAGGAACGTCTGGAATTCCTCTATTTCATTGAAAATCCATCTCCTTCCCTGAAAATAAAATATGCCCCATTTTGCTAGGTAGTTGATTCTTGGTTGCAGTCCAAGCTCCTTTGTATTACATGATATCATATTCCAATCCCTTTGATCTTTTAATGTAGAAGATATGAGTTCGTGTATGATGCTATGGTTCCATGATATTTGAATTGTTTCTTTCTGGCATCTCATCACACTTTCTCCTTGACCTGACAATTCTGCAATTTGGCTACAATATCCCTTAGTGTTTTCAGTTTGGGATCTCTTTCAGGAGTTGATTGGTAGATTGTTTTTATGGTTATTTTACTCTATATTTCTGGAATGTTAGGGCAGTTTTCCTTTATAGTTTCTTAATGATGCTGTCCAGGCTCTTTTTTCCATCATGGTTCTCAGGTAGATCAATGATTCTTAAATTCTCTCTCCTGGATCTATTTTTCAGATCAGTTGTATTCCCACACTAAAGAATGTGAATCAACAAGAATTTATTAAATATTTGTTTTGTGCTATGCTGTATTTTAAGTGCTGGAGATACAGATATAAGCAAGGAAAATAAAAGTCAAAATCCTACCTTTATATTCAAATGGAAGAAAACAGCACATCATAGAATGGTAGGAAGCATAGTGGGAGAGGATGAAACTATTTGCTTTGGGGCATGATGGACAAGTTAAAAGCATCAGGATTGGAACACAAGCAAGATGGAGAATGAATAAACCCATTAATCTTAGGTTTCACCTGGCATTTTCATTCCATACTTAAATAGTTTGAATTCATCTTCCTTAGTAGAGAGAAAATAATTAAGCAGTTCTACCTTCTCTCTTTTATTCATTATCACTTTCCTATTCATTCTCAGTATTCAATTCTTAGATATTTTTCTTACTTAGAACAGATATTTAAGTCTATTTTGTTAATATTGTTCTTATCTTTAGAATTTTTCACTAATATTAATTCCTTTTAAACTTTAATATTTCTTATTCAATTCATGCAGTGCACCATTTTCATTAGTTTTTATTTGGGTGCTGAGTCAGCATAGGTGCTATGGGATAGTCACATACTTTAGGATTTAACTCAGGTTTGACTATTCAGCTACTGATCACACAGGAACAATACCCCTCCTTCTCTGCTAATGGTCACATATATATTTCAGAGTGACTGTTCTATCCATCAGTAGATAGAAGAGAACAACACCTCCTTACCCATATACCTGATTACACTGGGTCTGTTTTATTTGCCGTTGTCTATCCCCTCATTCATGGCCACCCAGTATGAAGTTTCTGCATGTTAAGAAAGCTGTACATAGATTTCTGCATCAGAGTTATGTTGGCAAAATGTCTAAATCTGACAATGTTGCTTACTTTTAGCTATTGGTGAATTCCTCCTGTGGGAGTTGTGCATATATTTTCTCCATGGTTAGAGATGTCATTATGACCTAAGGTGGAAGTTTCTCATTTCTATCCCATTGAAAGCATCATTGCATTGTTGAGCACAGCTTGTCTACATGAACTATCAAGTGTACACAATCATCTGGGGATGATATTTCTTTAAAGGAACCAATTAGCATGAGCTGTTGTCTGAGGTGAAAATTAACTTCCAGATGGTGCCTGAGAAAGGGAGAATTTGAAAACTTGCCTTTGGTAGTTGTATGTGAAGCAAAACAGGTGAGGCTGAGGATGGCTGACAGTTATTTTGGTAAAGGCATTTGGAAATGATACATGATACTGATGAATAAGTGCTGCCATTATTTCATAATTGAACTCTGACATTCTAATAAACTTTTTTTTTGGATATGTGCATGTTTATTCTATTAAGAGACATGAGCCTTCAAAATGTCAATCTTTTATTGTATTTTCTGATTAGAAGGCGAGCATTTTTGTTTTTGACAGATTTATTTGCTAATCTACTTTCTTTTTTATGTTTAGATGAGAACCACTGGACGGGAGGCAGGTGAAGGTTTTTTATTTCATTATCCATAACCTACATAAATCAGTTTATTTCTTTCAAGTTTAAGGGACAAACAAGTTGAAATACTCATTTATAAAGGCTATAATTTCATTGGCTAAGAATATTTCCATTGGTTGTCTTGTGAGTAGGGGCAGATTGCTTTTTCTTCCCATGGGTTTATACCAGGAACATTTTTTTTTTGCTTTTTGGAGGGCAATCTGGGTTAAGTAACTTGCCCAAGGTCACACGGCTAGGGTTTTTTTTTTTGTTGTTGTTGTTGTTTGTTTGTTTGTTTGTTTTGTTTTGTTTGTTTGTTTAACAAATGCTTTATTAACTTCTGGCTTACATCACTCATCTCCACCAGATTTTGAGTTACAATCCCCTCCCCATTTTTCCCCTACCCACCATCCCAGAATGGCAGTACCACAGGAAATCCCTTCCTCCAATCCACTCTCTCCCATATCTTCTCCCACACACCCTTCGAGTTTGCCATTAGGACAAGGTGAATCTCTGAGCCCCAATGCCTGAGCATCTTGTCTCCCAATTACATGGAAAATAGTATTAATAATGGTATTTATATACATTTGAAACATTCAATTTTAAGACTTCAAATTTCCGATCCATTCCCTTCCTCCCCTGTCACCCACTCCCTCTGGGAAGATAAGCAATTCAGTATGTGTTGTACATGTATAGCTATGCAAAACATTACCATAGCAGATACATTGTAAAAGACTGCTTATATTTTCCTCCCATCCATCCCACCCCCCACCTGGTCCACTCCCTACCCTGATCTCGCCCTTCTTCCAAAGTGGATACTTCCAACCTCCCCTCCCCCTAGAATGCCCTCGCTCCATCATCTCCCCTCCCATCTCCCCTCTCCCTACTCTACTGCAGGGTGAGATATCCCACTTAATATGTATGTGACACCCTCCCTGAGCCAAATGCAATGAGAATAGTGTTTTGCCCCCCTGCCTTCCTGTTCCTCTCCTCCCCTGCCACTACTTCCCTTTGCCTCTTCTACATGAGATAGCCCACCCCACCTTGTCTCTCCCCATCTCCTCCTGTCACCTTCCTCTCTTACCTCTCAACCCCACCCTCCAAGTATCATCCCTTCCCACCAAATTCAACCTGTGCCCTCCATCCATGCACACCTGCAAACATACACACACCTTGATCATGGCCCCCAGGCAGTCCAACAATTTTCAAATTATCCCTCCTGGATCTATCCTCCAGGTCAGCGGCTCCTCCCATGAGACACTCCACAACGCCTTCCATTCTTTCATCTGCCCGGATCTGCTCAACAGCATCTTGAGCTCTCACAAAGTCACTAGCTTCCATCTGCTCCAGTCCAATTGCAAAGGAGTGATTCTCCTCAGCGAGCTCCTGAGACTCCCCTTCCATCTGGCAAATTTGGCCCCCGAAGGCATTCCTCTCCCCATTGCCCTTTTGGGCCTCCCTTTCCATTTGAGTCAGTCTACTTCCTAAGGTGTTGTTTTCCTCTGTCAGGCCACTAATTATCATTTCATACCTCTCCCACATCCTTCTCATTTCTCCTCTCAATCCCTCCCCCACTCCTCCCATCTGCCTCTTCCAGTCCTCCATGGCCTGCAGCCAGCTAGCATTTTCATTTGGGGCTTTTGGTGCAGGAGCTCTGACCTCACAGTCCTCCTCCTGTTCCATGCCTTGATCCTCCCTACCCCCAAAACAGGGGTCCAAATTTGCATTTTTCTGTTTATTTTGTTTCCTTTGCCTGGGCATATCGCCACTCAATTACTTGACCCATGGGCTTGTTGCCACAGTAGGACTCCACCACCAGACAGGAGAGCCTCCATCCCAAATATGGGGTCCTCACAACTTCCGGAGGTTGGGTGGCCTCTGTAAAGCCTCCACACGCTCTGGCAAGCTGGGCACCCACCCCAAACCGCTACCCCACACCACAATCCAGATCCAAGCAGGTCAAAGCAAGAGCTACTATCCCCCAGACTGAATGTTGGATCCCTCTACAGTTTGCAGACCAGGAGCTGGAGCTGCCACTGAGGCTGCAAAATGTCCTCTGTTCTGCATTTTCTCAGCAGCTTTTCACCCCCAGGGGAGGAAGCTGATACATTCCCCAAATACTGGTCCCAAAGTCCAGAGGGCACTAACCTCTCACTTTGTCCTAGGCATATCTGTGCTGATAGTTCTGGAATCACCACAGCTGATGGTGTTTTGGGGTCCTCCATCGGGCCACTGGCCCAGCCTCCCTGGGGGCAAAACCGCAGCTCAAGCTGGCCTGGGCTCGGCTCCCAGAGCACTGTGCTGTTGGTTCCCAGTGTGCTGTGCTGCCTGCTCTCAGACCACTGCGCTGGCCGCTCCCTGCAGGGCCACTGGGCTGCCCTCAGCAGGAGGCCAGCCCCTCTGTGTTATTCCATGGGTGCTGGGGCCCCAGAAGTTGTTCAGATTCCCCTTTCACATTGTTTGGAGGTGGTGTGGGGCAGAGCACCCTGGACGTATTGTTTCCACTCCACCACCCCGGCTCCACCACATGGCTAGGTTTTTGTTTGTGTGTGCATTAAGTGTCTGAGGCTGGATCCTAATTCAGGACCTTCTGACTCCAGGGCTGACACTGTACTCACTGTGCCACCTAGCTGCCCCTACCAGAAACATTTTTAAATGCTATATTATGATAGTCATTTTCTTTTGCTTCCCTTTTTAATGAGTAGGTGACCATAACTAGGACAGTCATTTCAAAGTTCTTCTACCTTCACTCAGCAATGGGAAAATACTAAAACAGCTTGGTATAATTTAAACTTCTCATTTTGAACAGATAGTTGATTTGCCATTAAAGTAATGTAGAATTACCATTCTTTTTCCATTTGGTAGACCTTACATCCTTAACATAGCTTACATCAGTCCCCTTCTTTCTTTTTACACAGCAACTATATTATCTCAGGCACTAATAAGCTTTTACCAAAACATATACATTAAAATTTTAATTAAACTCTCAGATACTCTGATTTGCCCACTCAATTCTTACCTCCACAGTTGTTTAATAATCTTCCACAATACACAATTGATCATATCATTTTTCTCAGGATTTTTGCCTGGTGCTTCTTAGAAAGTCTTTTCTTGGTATCATGGAACCCCTTTGGCAAACTTATTAGGGCAATATTCCCCTTCTTAAAATAATAATTATTTGTTTTAAATGATGAATGGAATACTATTTTTTTGTTAGAGATGAGTGAGAATGATGAGGTATGTGTGCATGGACATACATATACATATGTGTGTGTGTGTGTGTGTGTGTGTGTATCCCAAGTACTTAGCACAGTGCCTGTGCCAGTATTGATTTATTGATGGATCATTGGAATCTGTGCCTCCTAATTTTCACCTAGAATCTCTGACTACTCTAATGCCTCAGGTCATATGAACTGCATTAAATAAATAATTTACTAATATCTGCTTTGTACCTCGAGTACTGTATTTTTCCTCCTAGAAAAACCCTTGTTAATCCCTTTCATTGGAAACACTGTTATACCTAAGTTTTGCTTGAGAGAATGTTCAAAGAATTCTGCTCTAGGATGGATGTAGAATAATATAGAAAGTGTGATGAAAACCTGCTTCTGTCTCTTTGGAGTCATACTTTTCCTAGATTATACCTAATTTGGGTGAGTTCAGAATTGTGTGAGGTACCTGGCTTCTTTTTTTTTTTTTTTGCTTTTTGGAGGGCAATTGGGGTTAAGTAACTTGCCCAAGGTCACACGGCTAGGTTTTTGTTTGTGTGTGCGTTAAGTGTCTGAGGCCGGATCTGAACTCAGGTCCTTCTGACTCCAGGGCCGATACTCTACTCACTGCACCACCCAGCCGCCCCCTGGCTTCTTTCTTAAATGAACACCAATAGCTGCTTGTAAAGAACAAATGAAGCCCAAAAAATAGCAGGGCAGCTCAATTCTGCTAAAAACAACAATAACATCAAACAGACAGAGTCCTCTACAAAACCTGAAAAGTACTCTACAAATAGATAATGACAATGGATCATATTTGTATGGTATTTTTGAATTACAATATAATTTACATTCATTATTTCATTCCATACTTAAGACAAAGTTGTGAGGTAGCTAGTAGAATATCATTATCTCCATTTTATGTAAGAGAAAATTATTACCATAAAAAATAACAGTATTCATGCCAAGGGAAGTACAACTGACAGCTTCATATTAGCTCTATAATTTTTTTTTGGTTAACAAGCTTATTTTAATCAAACAAACATATATTACCTAGTTCAGGGGGAAAAGGTCAGTCCCCGAACTTCAGAGTATACAGACAGATCAAACAGACAGGCTTCCAAACTATCCAACCATTATCAATACCAAAATCACAGTTACCAGAGAGGGAAGCATCAACATCTGGGTTTTCAAAGCTGGGGGTCTCTCAACAGCTGCCCAGAGTCTCATCTGGTCAAATTACACAACACTTCTCAAAGTGAGCCCCAAAGCAAAGCCTCCCATCAGGGTTTATATAGCCTTTTCCTGGCTCAGAGAATGTAACAACTGTCTTGATCCACTGCCCAATCACACAGCATCAAGGTGTCATCATTCCTGAAAACCAAGCCTCCTAACCACAGGCTCCATGTGACCACATTCAGCCTATTAGAGGGCAGAGTATATTTTCAAATCAAAGAAAGTTCTCAGAGTCACTTAAGCCAATCAAAGGGCCTAGGGTCAGGGAAGATCTTCAAATCAGCATTTCCATTACATTCATCCCCAAGATCTCTCATGCCCATAGCATACACAATTTACATTTGAATTAGCACTAATACATCTCTTAGGTCACATTTTCCAGGTACATAAAAAAATCACAGTATAATCTCAAAGTGCAATAGTCCAAGTCTTCCACTCATGGGGCAAATATTAACTCAGTCACTTATCCGTAAAATCAAAAAATAGTCACTCTTAAGTTAACTCAATCAGTCACATCAGTTTTCAAAATACATGGTCCAAGTCTTCCACTCATGGAGCAAAATCTTTATTAACTCAATTAGTCACTTATCAGTAGTTTCAAAGTACAAGGTCAAAGTCTTCCACTCATGGGGCAAAGTCTTGATTAACTCAATTAGTCTCTTATCAGTAACAATCAAAGTCACTTATTTGGTAAAGTCTTACTAAGTATGTCCATAGTGTAGACAACTAACGTTTCAATTAGCACTAACCACCTCTTAAGTCATATTTTCAAGGTACATCTAAAGTTACCAAAGTGGCCACTGGACCTTAAACACAAAGCACATTATCACATCAATTCAAAACAAGAGTCCAAATAAAGTTCTCTTGGGAGGAATGGGTGTCCTTCCTCTCACACTGCTCCATCCCCTGCTTCCAAGTCCAGAGAGGGAGATGGGCAACAAAACCAAAGGTGGGGTCCTTGGGGGTCCATGGCACTTCACCCCACCCACCATAGTCACAAGTCCATTCCCCCCTGGGTCCCAAACTGTGGGATGCAGGAAGGAAACACATTCAGTGCCCTTGCTTTGCCTCACAGTCCTCATCTTGTCCTGTGGCTCCCCAAACTCCTGGGTTCCTTCTCCTCCAGCAGAAGGCAGCAGCTCCTGGCTTCTCCACAGGTGTCCATGCAGGCAGTTCACCATTCCTGCGCTCAGCTCAGTGAAGTCAGCATGCAGGCCGTTCTTCTCTCCTGCTTCATGGCTCCACAGAATCACAGCTACCACAACTGGGAAACAAATAATTATCCCAGCCCCCATACTTTCCTTTTTCTCAGCAGATCCCATCCATCGTCGCCATTTTGTAGCAGCAAGCACCCCAACATCCCCAGGGTGGCTGCCAACACAGGTTCTTAGGTCTGCTTTTGTAAAGGAAAGCAACTCAAAATGGGTTAACAAGTTTGCTTTAATCGATCAAACATAGATCATAGATCCTTTACCTAGTTCAGGGGGAAAAGGTCAGCACCCCAAACTTCGGAGTATACAGACAGGCTTCCAAACTGTCCAACCATTATCAAAACCAAATCACAAGTTACCAGAGAGGGAAGCATTAACATCTGGGTTTTCAAAGCCAGGGGGGCTCTCAACAATGGCTTCCCAGAGTCTCATCTGGTCAAATCACAGAACACTTCTCAAAGCGAGCCCCCAGCTCTATAATTCATAATGTGAATATAATGCAGAAATAATTAAGACAAAATCAGTTGATCAGGAAGCAGAATAAATTATTGTGGTGACTTGAAGGAATGCTTGTGTTAGATGTGTATGCATTCTAAAGTTTGAATGGGGGGCATTAACAGCTAAGGGAAGAAAAGGATTAGGAAATACCAAAAAGAGGAGTATATATTTTATAATATATAATATGATGTCACTGAAGTTTACTCTTTTAAGGGGTGAATTTTGGCACAAGTAGACTAGATGAGTTAGTTTGTGAAACAGGTGAGTCAGGAATACTAGGTAACTCTGGTGATGGTCAATGAGGGCCTTATCTAGGATGGCAGTTGTGCTTGATGAAAAGGGTGCATATAAGAGAAATGTGGAGACAGAAATGGCAAGAGAAAACAACAGACTTATTGTGAGTTGAGGGAGAATTAGTTTGCCAGTAGAGCTTACTGGAATGGAAAGAAGAGCGGGGTTCAGTTCCTATATCTAATACATATTTCTATATATCCCTAAATGTATTCCTTACTCTCTCAGGGCCCCGGGAGAATATCTAAGAGAGGAGTAGGGAAACTGCAGTCTTGAGGACACACAGAAAGATAGAGAGATAGATAGACAGACAGACAGATAGATAGATAGAGAGATAGATAGGTAGATAGATAATAGATACATAGATAGATGATAAATAGAGATAGAGATATAAAGATAGTGATAGATGTAGATATATAGATTGATATAGATACAGATATATAGATAAAATAGAGAGATACATATATATCATATGGATATCTACCAATATATGTATCTCTCTATATACATATCTGTATCTATATCTGTCTATATTGATATAGGATAGATATAGATACATGTATATAAATATATGTGTGTATATCTATAGAGATAGATAGATATAGAGATATAATTAGATTTAGAGATGGATAAACATGCATATATACAAATATACATAGATATATACACACAGCTATATATATACATATATACATATATGCATATATATGGATATGTTTGTATATATACATATACATGTATATATATATATACACACACATATACACAATTATATATGGGTTACTAACTAGTATTATATATTCAAATGCTATTTGTTAATACCTAAGAATCTAAGACCAGTCATTCAAATGATTTCTGCAGAAAAAATATCTATTTATATACAGACACATATTAGTGAAGCTTATGGCCCTTCTCTTAAAAAATGTTTTTAAATGAATTAAATGAATCACAAAGGCTTACAAAGGAAACAAAATATGGTGTGATATATGCCCACAATATACATAAAGATATATATAGATAGATAGATAGATTTAGATTTAGAGATCAGTAGATATACATATATACAAATATACATACCTATATTAACAAATCTATGTATATATAGATAGATAGGATAGATACATACATACATACATGCATATATGTATGTATATGTGTAGGTGTGTGTGTGTGTGTATGTTACAAACTAGTAGTAAATATGCAAATGCTATTTGTTATTAACTAAGAATCAAGACCAGTCATTCAAATGATTTCTGCAGAAAAAATATCTATTCATATACAGACACATATTAGTGAAGCTTATGGCCCTTCTCTTAAAAAATGTTTTTAAATGAATCACAAAGGCTTACAAAGGAAACAAAATATGGTGTGATATGTGCCCACAATATACATAAAGATATATATATATATAGATAGATAGATTTAGATTTAGAGATAGATTTAGATTTAGAGATCAGTAGATATACATATATACAAATATACATACCTATATTAACAAATCTATGTATATATAGATAGATAGGATAGATACATACATACATACATGCATATATGTATGTATATGTGTAGGTGTGTGTGTGTGTATGTTACAAACTAGTAGTAAATATGCAAATGCTATTTGTTATTAACTAAGAATCAAGACCAGTCATTCAAATGATTTCTGCAGAAAAAATATCTATTCATACACAGACATATATTAGTGAAGCTTATTGCCCTTCTCTAAAATAATGTCTTTAAATGAATTAAATGAATCACACAGAAGGAAAGAAAATATGATGTGATATATATGCCCACAATACAAATATGTATATATACATATGTATTCCAAACTTCACAAAGAACAAATCTGTTTGGACTCAATCAAAGGGCTAGACTTGAGGACCTAGAGGGTAGCATGTGGCCTCAAAAATAGCAGAGTTTGTGAATTCAACTTAGACTGAAGCTGAATGTTGAAGGCATAATAATGACCACCCAATTCCTGACTCCCCAATTTTCTTTATTTTAATCTCCATGAGAGCTCCCAGCTACACGTATTTTTTGTTGTTGTTGTTTGTTTTGTTTTTGTTTTTTTCCTGTTGAGGTCCTGTGTTCTGCTCCACATGACATCTGACTATGGCATACCTACCAAGATCACAGCACTGCTGAGCATTAATATTCTGTTCTAGGATCAAAACAACAACACAAAAAATGTCAATGTGGGAGAGACTTTATTAAGAACAATTGTATGTGTTATATTAAAAATATGTATAGCCTGCCACATTTATATATGTAATTCCTTTCAATGAATGTATTTTATGTGACTCTGTGGACTATAACATTTAATCTATTATTTTTTATTTTTCCTCTCTCACTTAAGAAGCCCCTCTCCCAAGAGAAGAAAAAGTGTGACTTTACCCACACAGAACACCTTTCAAAACAAACTGGCTCTTTTTTTTACTACTTCTAAATACCCAAATGTTTCTATTTAAATACTTTGCTTGGCTTGCTGACATTTTTAATGCCCAAGCTTGGTTGTCATTGTGTCAGTAATTGAATAAAATGGTTGATTTGTCCATGGACATTTGGAATGTAACAGTTGCAGCTTGTGAGGCTAAGGACCTCCTTTTATTATGTGAAATATTCCCTCCTGGTTCAAGGGGATATGTTCTCCTGAAACTATTGCACAGTGGCTTTCCCTATCATACACCAACATGAGAAAATCAACACCAGTAGAAATGAATCATATAGTTTAGTGAGAAGAATAATGAATTGGGGAATGGGGTACTGGATTTGGAATCAGAATACCTGAGTTCAGATCCCAGGTTTTTCATTTACTTTTTGTGGTTACCATGAGAAAGGCACTTGACTTCTTTGACTTGTTTCCTCATCTTTAAATTCAGGGGATTGCAATATATGACCTTTCAGGTACCTTCCAACCTAAATCAATGATAATTTTACAAATAATGTACCTATAGATTTTTTTCTTTAAATATCACATTTCAAAAGGAAAAAAAAAACAAAAGAAACAAATGAACAACAATAAAACCTCACTGGTTGAAAGACTGTTGACCCATCTTTAGCTAGAACTTAGATTTTATAGCAGGCAATGACTTTTTCAGCTTTAAAAACATCTGCTTATGGGGGTATTAACTTTACTTTCTGTTTTGGTTTTGGAAACAGTCCCAGACAGATTTTCACAGCATGTTAAATTATCATTAAATAAATCAAGCTAGAAGACTGCTGAATTGTGTGAACAAAATGAAATAAAAAGAAATTCAACATTTTGAGTCAACATTTGCTGTCAACATTCACAATTGCTGAGCTGTTACAGTCAAAACTCCATCTGTCCACAACAAACAAATGATTTATTCACTAGTGAAGCAAATCATATTTGAACTTAAAATGCATATGGAGAAGATAAGTTTCCATGAACTTCCATGTTATTTCCTAAATAGGCACATTACTTCACATAAAGAGACTTATTAGTTAGAAATTAATTCCACCACAACACAGAAAATTTACCTTATTGCCAATATGATCTATGTAGAATGGTATGCTCTTTTAAAAAAAATATCTTAGTTGATCAATTGGTCTGAGATCTCATTGATTAGGATTTTTTGTTTTTTCTTTTTGGAGTGCAGTTGGAGTTAAGTGACTCGCCTGAGGTCACATGGCTAGTTTTTGTGTTAAGTGTCTGAGGCTGAATTTGACCTCAGGTCCTCATGACTCCAGGGACAGTGCTCTAGTCATTGTGCCACCTAGGTGCCCCCAATTAGGATTTTTCTATAACTCTGCAGCTAACAGTCTATCCATGACTGCTCATACCATGTGACTCTTGTCCATATTTTCCTATAATGTCATGACAAGGCCTCAACTCTTACACAGACTGGCTCTGTGTGTGTATACAGTATTATATGTATGTATATATGTATGCATATATGTATATATGTATATGTGTATATGTATGTGTGTATATATGTGTGTATATATATATATATACATACATACACATGTATGTGTAGATCTATGGGTACAGGATGGGAATGGGTAGTCCGTATGTATACACACATATGTATATATACATATATGTATGTATATGTGTGTTGTGTGTATATACATGTATATGTATGTATATACACACATTTATACACACATATATTATATGTGTCTATGATTTTCCATCTATCTTTCTCCTACCTTTCTCCTACCTTCTCCTACCTTTAAAGATACCTTGTATCTTTAATCACAGAAGCACCACCCTCTTTCAGGCTCTCATCACCACTCCATTTGACTCCTGAAATAACCTAAATCATCTCCCTGCCTTCTCTCAACCCACTCCAATTATTTTTCCACCCACATATCACATTGATTTTTATAAAGTCTATATCTGAGCATATCAACAACACTATCATTCTCTCACCTTGCTTCTATAAGCTTTAGTGGCTGCCTGTAACCTTCAGGACCAAACATGAACGTTCCTGATTGACATTTCAAGTTTTTCATAACCTGTCCTATATTCACCTTTCCAATATCTTATACTTTACCTTTCTCCACTCCACTCTGCATTAGAGCTAGACTGCTTTATTTCCTAATCTTGAAACAAGACACTCCATCTCACATCTGCAGGCTTTTCTGCTATTATAGCTCTGCTCATTTCTCTCTGCCTTTTAGTTCCCCTGGATTCCTCCAAGTTTCAATTCGTGTGTCACTCTTTGCATAAGGTTTTACTCAGCCATGGACAAGCCTGGCTACTAGTGCCATATATCTCATATTACCTAGTTATTTAAATATTTTCTTCCTCTATGTAAGTTACTTGAAAGAAGGTTTTTGTTTTTTTGTTTTTTGCCTTTATTTGTATCCTCAGTCTTTAGCATAGTGCCCAGCAGACAGTAAATATTTGATAAATACCTATTAATTACCTCTGTTGCTCCTCTCCATCTATCTACTGTCTTTCTGTCTGTCTATCTACCTATCTATCTCCACATAGAAATTGATAATCTATTGAGTTTGCAAATTATATGTCAGAGTCAAACACTCAAAAACCAACTTAGACACTCATTATTTTAGTTTCCTTTTCTTCCCCCAAGTTGGATACAAGAACCAGGTCCTTCTTTTCTCTCAATTATATACTCATCAAAATAATAAGTTTGGAAGAATGATCTTCTAGTGCTGCATGAAATATTGATAGTAGCTCAAGTGTAATCTTGCCATCAGGATGCATCTTTTAGTCTGGAGTGGTCAAGCAATTAAAATAAAAGGCTGACTTCTTTCGTCATGCTCTTTTTTTCTAACATGGTAATAGTCCAAAGTTGGTCAACCTTGAATGTGCTACTACCCTGTACATTGAGCGGATTTACTGCTTCCATATGATCAGATGTGCCAAGTGTGTCCTCGAATTTCCTTCAACATCAACTAAAGTAGGTGAGATTCTGCTACTAAGGTCAAAGGATAAGAACTGTAACACCTATAACAGCAAGAGTACTGTTTGGTAAGGTTAGGTGGGGGATGGGTGGGAACTTATTGGCTCCCAAAATTCACAAAAGAGTGGAGAAACTTTTTTTCTAGAATAAAGGAATAATTAATATCTCTTTGCCCTTTTGCCTTTATCATCTTTTTTCCACAAAAGAAGTACGGCTGTCAGGCTGTCTTTTTTTTTTTTTTCTGCTAGATATTCACTAGAAATAAAGTCCACAGTGTTACATGGGGCCATTATAGCTAGAAGGTCCAGGTGCTTAGTTAACACTCTTTTTTTTTCCCTCCCCTCTCCATAACAGGAACAGCAGCGGTGGCAGCGGCAGCATCTGGATCTTTGGCCAGTTATACAATGGAAAGTGCCTGGCACTGACACTGCTTAGGTTGGCTTCTATGGGACTGCCTTTGGATCAGTTGGCTGTTGGGTTGGCTGGGATATTCTGCCCAGCTGGATGCCATACCCCTTTGATAATCCTGTCATTGTCAAGAATTTGCTCAAGTTTATATGTCTAAGACAGAAATCCTGTTCACATTTCTCATGATCTCTTCCACATGTAAAACTATTTTTTGAATAGAACAAAGTGGGTTCAAAAGCATTGGAACATAGGAACAAAATGCCCCTCTAAATTCCCACTGGCTGCCTCATATTTTCTTGATTATTAATCCACAGACTACATTCTATGTCACCAAGTTTATTTTTCACTAAACTACATAAGAAAAAATAAACACACTAAAATAAAATCCCAAAATGATAGGTTTACAACACGGCTGAAAATATTAACAGCTTTTACCTGTAAAATGTCTTATTTTAAAGTGAAAAGGGAAAGAACAAATCTAGTTTGATAATTTGAGACAGAAGGATTGGCAGGATATTTGCATAAAATAATATTATTTTCTCTAAGATATATACTGTTTCCTTTTCATAATTTATCCCAAACTATTTTTCTATCTTGATTCTCAATTTTTGAGCATTAGTCATCTATTGTTGTGACAATGCTGGTGGTGGTGATGATGGGGGTGGTGGTGGTGGTGGTGATGATGATGATGATGATGATATGGGGTATAGAAGATATATATATATATATAAAATTTTAAAAATCTTCATTTTTTCTCAGGTAAAATTTTTATAGTTTGACCAGGATTCAACATCTGCAGAGTCTTCACTGCTTTAAGAAAAAAAAAAAAAAAATATATATATATATATATATATATATATATTACTCTGTTGTCCACTATATGTGATTTTTTTCTAATCTTCTGTCCTTCCTTCTGTCCTTCATTCTCTCCTTCCTTGTTAAACTTTCTACAAATAGCAAATACCATATATGTGTGCATTTATACATCTATCCACATATAAATATACATACAAATATGCATATATAATGTATGATATATCTCTTTATATCTATACCTATCTCGATCTATCTATCTATCTATCTATCTATCTATCTATCTATCTATCTATCTAACCGTGCCATATAGTGGACATTGATGACTATTTTACTATTTAGGACATCACAAAATATTTTCCCAATAGATTCTTTATTTTTTCTAAATTACATATAAATAAAAATGTTAACATTAATTTTTTAAAATGATGAGTTCCAAGTTATCTCTCTCCCTCCTGTGCCACCTCTTTGAAAAGGCAAGAACCTTGACACAGATTATACCTGGGTAGTCATGCAAAATTGTTATACTTTACCCTTGCTGCAAAACAAAATACAGTGAAAAAATTCATAAATTAAATAAAAAGTATGGCGAGGCTAGGTGGATCAGTTAATAGAGTACTGACCATGGAGTCAGGAGGACCTGAGTTCAAATCTGGCCTCAGACACTTAAAACTTACTAGCCTTTCCCCAATCAATAAATGGTCAAAGGATATGAACAGGCAATTTTCAGAGAAAGAAATTAAGATATCTATAAACATATGAAGAAATACTCTAAATCACTATTGATTAGAGAAATGCAAATCAAAACAACTCTGAGATACCACATCTCTCCAGTCAGTATGATCTCCTGTTCAGGATTTATGTTAAGTCATAAACAAAAATTCACTGAATGGAAATGTAGCAATGGTGTACTCTGCCTTAGCAGAGGAAGTTCCCATACTGATTATATCATGAAATATTAATGTTAATATTAATTTTTTTGCTCAAATATACTAAATATTTTAATAGATGTTCATACTGGCAATATCATTTGCGGGTACTTTACACCATAGATTAAAAACACTAAAATTAGTTAATTAATACTTTTTATATATTGACTACCCCATTTTATTTTCTTCCAGGAACTAAAGCAATGATTAAAGAGATAGAAGCTTCATGAAAGAGGATGGATAGAATCCCATAGGAGGAGAAGGTGTGGATATCCAGTAGTGTAGTAGGAGTGAGAAGGGATCAACTAAATTATTATTTTATTATTAATAGATATTATTTCTGCTGATTTCATTACTTAATAAAATATACTTACTAGTATAGATTTGTATTCCTAAGGGAGGAGAGGAAGGGAGAGAAAGCCACCTTTACTGTTTGTTCTCCAAGCTTATCTTTTTATATATATCTCATTAAAAAAATTATTTGGGAAACAATGTTTTTATGAGAGTAGTCTTAAAAACAGAACCAAGTTTTCTATCTAGGTTCAGCTGGATTTCAAAATTCTAAAAATGGCAGAAGGAAAACCTTAAACATGAAAGTGGTTTAAAGGCCACAGGGAAGTTTAAAATAAATCATTTTTTACATGGGGGGGGGAGAGCTATGTAGACCTTTTATGGTATTTATCTCCATATTTTTAATAGAGCACATTGTGATGCAAATAGAATGGTTGGACTTCTAATGATCATCTGTTGATAAAGCATTGCTCTTAATGGGAATAATTGTAGTTAATTTTATTTCACTCATTTGAAAGTAAGTGTCCAGAGAAATTCAAGTAGTATAGTGTAGAATCTTAATTTTATGTGACTTAAAATTGGTTGAAGGCCTAATGAATATAGAGTACAAATTGAACTGAATTATTCTTTTGCTCTCACCTGGCCCAAGTGAACTATATATGTTAAGGCATTAGAATAGATATCACGTAATTGTTGAGTCATTACCTATGATCTTTGCAAAACCATGAAATGTAAAAGAAGTTCTATAAGCCTTGAGAAGAGTCAGTATACTGATTTATAATAAAGAGATTAGAATAAACCTTGAAAGTGAAAGGCTGTTAAATATGACATAGATTTGTGGTAAAATTTTAGAACATATTTAAAGGGTGATGACTTGCTATCTAGAAAAAAGAAGTTGTGACAAAAAAAAAGTTTTAAAAAATAGGAATCAGAATGGCTTCACCAAAAACATGGCATGCCAGATAGACTTTAGTTTTTCACAAGATAATTAAACTTAAAATTTAGGGTGAAGTTATAGATGCAACATGGGTTTGTCCAAAACATCTAATAACTTTTATCATGGTATGTGGAGTATATGGATAAATATGGAATAAAGAATCGTGAAAATTTAGAACTGGTTGAATGACTGAGCCCAAAGCATTGCAATTGACAGACATATTTTGACTTGAAATGAGATTTTCTGTGGAAGAGTCCTGGGTTGTCTGGTTGGTTTTATACTGTTTAACTCTTTGATCCCTAATTTGGCTACCGCTATAGCTGGCAAGGTTATCAGATTCACAGATGATAAAATAATGGAAAGAATAGTTCACTCAGAGTAACATGATCAAAATAAAAAACCTTGATAGGCCATACTATTGAGACACATCAAAAATTTAATAGAGGTACACTGAAATCTTATAATATGGAGGAAGCTTAGTTGGGCACAAGTTCATTTGAAAGAGATTTAAAAGTTTTAATAGGCTGTAAGTAAAATAAGATCTAAGAGTACAATGCAATAGAAGAGAGAGATAGAGAGAGAGAGAGAGAGAGAGAGAGAGAGAGAGAGAGAGAGAGAGAGAGATGGAGAGACACAGAGAAGCAGAGACAGAAAGAAAGAGAGAGAGAGGGAGAGAGAAATCTTAGGTTACATTGAGTGTGTATCAGCATTGAGAATATGGAATTAGAATTTACTTTGGCCAGATCATATCTAGGGTATATGGCTAACATATTAATACTGCTCTTTAGAAAAGACAAAGAAAGGTGGATGAACTCGGAATGTTCAGAAGTTGAAAAGTAATTGGATGGTCAAGATCCTCAATTTTACTTTGTTGGAAGATTATTTGAAGGAAGGGGGAATGTTTAAACTGAAAGAGGAAAATATTAGGCAAACCTATCTTTTTTGTTTTGAAACATTTTATTAAAAAATTAAATATTATGTTTCTTTTGCTTTGACCCAGAGGCTGTAACTGAGAATGACTGGTAGAAATATACAAAGAATATACAAAGAAACAGACCAGCTTAGTATAAGAAACAATGTCTTAATAATTGAACTAGACAATAGTGAAATGGGCTGCGCCATCAGGTAGTGAGGTACATAAATTAAAAATTTTCATATAAGGCTGAGTGGTCACTTATTGGGAAGACAAGAGAAAAGATTGTGAATCAGATGTGGGTTGTACAGGATGGACTCTGATTGTCCTTCCAACAGTGAGATAACGTGCTTCTCTCACCTTCCTGGCTTTGATTACCTATATAAAATTTATTGTGAGTCAGTCATCCCCCCAAAGTGTATTGGTATAAACTGTCCACCTTTTTCCTTTACTTTACTTCCTCTAAATCTATAATCTGAGCCTCCAAATCTTTATTTAACAAAAGGTTTATTAATAAATCACATGGATTTTAGTTGTGTTGAAGGTCTAATTCATGTGCTGATGGTCTTTTCCTATGATTCTTTCCTCATGTCAGACTTTGCTCAGTGCCAAACTTTAAAACAAGATTCCCATGTGAAAAATGTCTCTATTTGCCAAGAATGAATTAAAGTTTCTATGTCAGTAGCAATGTACTGTTCACATTGAAGGATAGATTTTATATCAGCAAAACTCTCTCCTCAATGTCCTCTCAGTATCACTTTTAATATTTTATGAACTATTTTGCTTAAGGTCACTGATAGTGCTTTCAAGGTTACTTGCATTTTTAATTGTTCTTTCAACTTAATTCCCTCATGTTTTCCTGCTGATTACAGCAACATGAAAAAATGAAACGAGGCTTGGTTTCCACATACTGTCAACTTTCCTGTCACTTCTATTCATTAGAAACTGACTTATTACATACATTTTAATGTACAGAAAATTTTCCAGTAGTCTGTTCTGCTTATTTTTGTCAATTAAAGGGCACAATTAAAAAGGAATATATAAAAAAGGAGCACTTAGATTAGTTTAGTTATATAGTCAATTTATATAAACTCAGGTATTTAGATCTACAGATATATGATCTGGAAGGAAGGAAACAAGGAGGAAAGAAAATAAGGTAGAAAAAAGGAAGAAGGAAAGAGGAAAAAGAAGGGAGAGGAGAAGTGATTGGGAGAGAAAAAAGAGAAAGGAATATAACAAATATGCATATTTTAGAATATAAATTCCCACATTAGGCATTTCTCTCAAAGTGTGACTTGTTCTAAACCTATATTACACCACCTCTCTATCAGGAAGTCAGTATATTATTTCTTCATCAAAACTCTAAAATTGTAATCAGTTAACCCATTGATCAGAGTCCTTAAGTCTTTCTATTAAAATATGTTTTTTTTTTAATTAAGCATGAAGAAGAAAAGTATTGAAGTGAGAGAGTCCAAATGTTCTTCCATTACCTTACTACTGAAAAAAATGATCCCTAAAAAGGTTTATAGATGTTTCCATCTCAAGCTTACTTGTTCTCTATCTTCTGCTGTGACATACAGGTAACTATAGATATGAAGGACAGTTTCATTTGGGTGATGTCAGAGGCAAGAAAGAATGAAAGGGCTAAGGTAATAGAAGGAAAGCATGGATGAGAGCACAATATAGGTAGCTTTTTCTAAAGAATTTTGCTATAAAATGAATTGAGATAATATTACAGCTTAAGGGTATGCTAGAGTCAAATACCATTTTGTTTTGAGAATGGGGAAAGTGGGACATATTTGTGGATAGCATGGATTGAAGGAGTGGATTAGGAGAGATAAAAGAATAGAGAAGATTGTGGGTGCAATTTGCTAAAGCATCATGACATCACATATTTGGAGTGATAAGGCATCTAAGGGGTCATCTATTCCCACCTACTAATATTAGAAACTAGGAAACTGAGAACTAAACAACTTCCCCAAATTAGCATATTTATCATGAAAACAATGGTATAAGAATGGGAATTAGAATTTTCAAGACTGGGAGACATTAGAGAAAAGAATACAGAATGAAAGTGATATTTAGGTGTTTTTAGATGTAGAATACCCAAGCAAGTTTAACATGTCTTGGACACCTTTATTATAATGTACTAAAATAAATTATGCATATCTTGTGCATATGTGCTATATGCTCTGTAAGAATATAAAGATCCGGGGGCGGAGCCAAGATGGTGGAGTAGAAACAGCCCATCCAAGCCACTCTGCCCCCAGATTCTCCCCAAACTATGTAAAAGGGGACTATGAACAACTTCTGGAGCCCCAGCACCCACAATACAACACAGAGAAGCTAACCTCCCGCTGAGGACAGCCCAGCAAACCTGCAGGAGGGACCTGCTCAGCAGTCTGGGAACTGGCAGCGCTCAGCCCGCAGAGCGCAGGGAGCCAAGCCCAGCCCAGGTCCCCGTGAGCCAAGGTTTTAGCCCTAGGGCGGCAGGGCCAGCAGCCGGCTGGAGGAACCCCAGAACACCAGCAGCTGTGGTGACTCCAGAATTATCAACATAGACACGGCTAGGACAAAGTAAGAGGTTAGTGTCCTACAGATTTTGGGGCCAATATTTGGGGGATGTGTCGGCTCCCTCCACTGGGGGCTAGAAGCAGCTGAGGAGACACACCATTTTGTAGTTTTCAGAGGCAGCTCCAGCTCCTGGCCTGAGAACTGTAGGGAGATCCAGCAATCAGTCTTGGGGGGTAATCCCTCTTGCTTTAACCTCCCTGGATCTGGATTGTGATCTAAGGTGGAAGTTGTGGGTGGGTTTACAGCTTGCCAGAAATGGAAGTTGCCCCCCACACGTTCGGGACGAAAATTCCTCTAGCTGGCCTTAAAGCCATAGTGTGGCAACAAGCCCAAAAGTCAAGAAATTAAGTGGCAACATGGCAAGGAAAAGGAAACAGAAAAATGCAACCCTAGACTCCTATTTTGGGAGCATAGAGTGGGAAAAGGACTGTGAGGTCAGAAGTCCTGCTCCAAAAGCCCCAGGGGAAAACATGAGTGGGTTGCAGGCCATAGAGGACCTTAAGAAGGACTTTAAAAATCAAATAAGAGAAGTGGAGGAAAAATTGGAAAGAGAAATGAGAAGGATGCAGGAAAAGTATGAAATGAGGGTCAACAGCCTGACTGAGGAAAACAACACCTTAAAAAATAGACTAACTCAAATGGCCAAGGAGGCCCAAAAGGGCAATGAGGAGAAGAATGCCTTAAAAAGTCGAATTTGACAGATGGAAAAAGAATCTCAAAAGCTCACTGAGGAGATTCATTCCTTCAGAGTTAGACTGGAGCAAATGGAAGCTAGTGACTTTATGAGCAATCAAGATACTATTAAACAGATCCAAACAAATGAAAAAAATAGAAGGCAATGTGAAATATCTCATGGGAAAAACCACAGACCTGGAAAGTAGATACAGGAGAGACAATTTAAAAATTATTGGACTACCCAAAAGCCATGATCAAAGAAAGAACCTAGAAATCATCCTTAAAGAAATTCTCAAGGAAAATTGCCCTGATGTTTTAGACCCAGAGGGCAAAATAGAGGTTGAAAGAATCCACAGATCACTTCCTGAAAAAGATCCCAAAAAGAAAACTCCCAGGAATATTATAGCCAGGTTCCAGAATCCCCAGATCAAGGAGAAAATACTACAAGCAGCCAGGAAGAAACAATTTCTATATTGTGGAAACAAAATCAGATTAGCCCAAGACCTAGCAGCTTCTACACTGAGGGATCAAAGGGCATGGAATATGATATTCCAGAGGGCATAAGAACTGAGAATGAACCCAAAGGTCACCTACCCAGCAAAACTGAGTATTTTGTTTCAGGGGAAAATATGGTCATTCAGTGGAATAGAGGACTTTCAAGCATTATTGAGGAAAAATCAGAATTGAATAGCAAATTTGACATCCAGACACAAGAAGCAAGAGATGCCTGAGAAGGTAATCAGGGAAAAGAAATCAAAAGGAACTTATCAAAGTTGAACTATTTACATTCCTATATGGAAAAACAATAACTGTGACTGATGATATCTTTCTCAATATGAAAATAATGGAAGAAGGGTATGTGAATGTGTGTGTATATGGTTACAGTTATATATGGATAGAGGGCATAGGTTGAATTTGTTGGGAAGGGAGGATACTCAAGGGATGAAATTAGGAGGTGAGAGAGGAAAGTGGCAAAAGCAGTTGGGGAGAGACAGTGTAGGGTAAACTATATCATGTAGAAGAAGCAAGGGGAAGTGGTTGCAAGGGAGGGGGAGAACAGGAAGGCAAAAAAGGCAAAACCACATTCTCATTGAATTTGGTTCAGGGAGAGAGTGACATACATACTAAATGGGATATCTCACCCTGCAGCAGAATAGGGGGAAGGGGGATGAGAGGAGGGATCATGGATGGGAGAGCATCCTTGGGGGTCGAGGAGGTTGGAAGTACCCACTATAGAAGAGGGACAGGATCATGTAGGGAATGGACAAGGTGGGGGGTGGAATGGGTGGGAGGGAATTATAAGCAGCCTTGTCCAATATATCTACTATGATAATGTTTTGCATAGCTAGACATGTACAACATATACTGAATTACTTATCTCCCGAGAGGGAATGTGTGACATGGGAGGAAGGAAATGGATCTGAAATTCGAGGTCTTAACATTAAATGTTTCAAATATATATAAATACTACTAGTAATACTCTTTTGCTTGTAATTGGGAGATAAGATGTGCAGGCATTGGGATACAAAGATTCACCTTCCTCTAATGGAAAAGTCGAAGGGGGTATGGGAGAAGGTATGGGAGAGAGCAGATTGGAGAAAGCGATATCTTGTGGGACTGTTATTCTGGGAGGTTGGGTAGGGGAATAACAGGGGAAAATGATTGTAACTCAAAATCTTGCGGAAATGAATGATGTAAAACAGAAGTTAATAAAGCATTTGTTTAAAAAAAAAAAGAATATACAGATCCCATCTTTTTGTAAATTTTCTTTTTATTCTATTCCAAAGACACTGGTTTATATTGTACTGAATGAAATAAAAAAAAGAGGGGAAGAAAACTTATTATCAGCAACTTGGGGTATTATCTAGAAAGAATAGAAAACACTGGGATAAAGCAATAAATGTATCCAAGGTCCCCAAGGAGATGGTATCTAGAAAGAAAGATTTAGACATAATGATAAACATTCCATTTCATAGTTGCATGTAGAAAGATTGAGTTTTGTTAAAAATTAGCATAAAATGTTATTTAACAAAATGTTGCTACCCAACAAAATGAAAATACTATAACAGAATAAATTAATTTATTTACCCAGTCTAGGAAATCCTGTTTTTAAACAGCAAAAGGCTCTTAAACAAAGGTTTAAATTAGACAAAGATGAAAATCTATTGCCTTTGACAAATGCTACTCAGACTGTACATTGAATTTACTTGTCAAGCCAGGATGCTTCCATTTCTCAATCCAAGTTCCTTTGATTTTAATCAAATGATTAAAATATAGTCAAGATATTTTTATTTTCTTTTAAGGTAAATAAAAGAGTCTTGCTAATATTCTACCTTTCATGTAATAATAATGTATATTTCTCATATTCTCAAGCGTGCTTAGGGTCCAAGCATCCATGAATTAATTACAATAATGTATGAATACATTCTGCTCATCTGTGACAAATATAATCTCTATCCAATAAGGGCTGAGCAATGTGTGGTATACTGTGTTTTCAGAGAAAAAATTAAAATGTTCAATGAACACAAAAAGTTGGAAATTATCTATGCAATGCTATAATAAATATCTCTGAGCCTTGAGACAGGGTTCCTTGGAGCAGAGGTACACCATTTTATTTAGTCACTTATTTCAGATTTTAATCATATCTTTCATGATCACATTTCAAATGGCTGAACAACAGCAAGGCAAATAATGAGTTAGAACAAAAATATATTCTTCAGCTATTATGTCATATGACCAAAATATTCTAAGCGTGAAAACGGAATGCATAGGACAAAAATATTATGGATTTGAAGAATTTATGAGTCCCCTACACAAACTCAAACATGGCATACATCCGTTTTAACAAAATAAAATAACTATATGTTCAATGCCAAAGAAAGCCAGTAACCACTAAGGAAGCCTCAATGAAAAATTGAATGTTTTAAACAGTACTTGAAAGGTCAATAGTCAGAAAAATGAAAAGTGTAAGGACCCACCAATACACAGAAATGTTAGGGAAAAGAGAGAGGCAGGAAAAAAATATATTTTTAAATGCCTACTATATGGCAAACACTGTGATAAGCACTTACTAAGTTTATTTCTTTCAATAACACGGGGTGGGCGGTGGTTGACCCTTTTTATAGTTGAAGAAACTGAGAAAAATGTGACTTGCCCAGGTTCACACAGCTGAAAAGTTTCTGAGTTCAGATTTGATCTCAGTTTTTTCCTGATTCTAGGCCTAGTGCTCTATTCACTGTACCAAGTAACTGCCACTGGCAGGGTGTGGTTGGGGAAAGGCTGATACAATTAACACAATTTAGTTGAAGAATAGGGTAAAGACACAGGAATAAAAGAGAAGTCATATTCGGTCTGTAAAGGTCCTTGGTAAGTAGGATAATGAACTTAAGACTTTATTTGGTGAACCAAAAGTGAACCATTAAATTTTTTTGAGGGATAAAGTCATGGCATGCATAAAGAGTACTGATTAGATGGTGGTTTGAAGCAGAGAATGGAGTGGGAGTAAGACTGGAAACAAAAAGACTAGGTGGGAAATGTTACAGGGCTGGGTTTTTTTAGATGAAAGATAAGATAAGGTAGACTCCAGCTAGGAGACAGCAAATGAAATGAAAAGACAGGGATCACACAAGTATGGGGGTATAGTTCACAGACCTTTGTAACTGATTAAATGTGTGGAATAACAAAGGATTAAGACACAAAAATGTCACATTTGTGGTCAGGTGACTTGGACAATGGTAATATCAACAGAAATATGGAAATCATGGAGGAATCCAAAGGGAAAAAGATTAATTTAATTTGAGGGTTGTCTTTGAATCTAAAATTATAGAAGCTTTCATTGCATACTAAGATTGTTAAATTCCTTGACAGCTTAAGCTACCAGTACTTCAAGTAAAGTGTGTCCCAGTTAAGTTAATGTGAGGATATATTTGTGTGACCATATAAGTGTTTCTGAGAATCCTTGCTGATGGAAAAAAAGACTTGGCATGCAGATGTTGTGGGTTATTCATATAAGACCTTGAGATTCATTTTTATTATAAAATAAATATATTCTGGACTTCTGGTCTACTTCATATTTTACCTTTTATTGTTTACTTTTTTCTTTTTTATGCATTAGAAGATAATTTTTGGCAATACTCACACTTTTCACAAGAATTTTACAAAAAAAGTCATTGTAGCTATTAATATTTTATGTGTTGGGGTGACTATGTGGCACAGTGAGTAAGAGCGCTGGCCCCAGAGTTGGGATGACCTGGGATCAGTTCCGGCCTCAGTACTTAGCACCCGCACATAAATAACTAGCCGTGTAACCTTGAGCAAGTTACTTAACCCCAATTGCTTTAAAGAAAAAAATGTATGTGTTGAAATTAGGAGGCATGAATGTGCAATGGAATAACATTTCTCTGATCAATTCAGTTATTATTTCCTCTCTCTCTCTCTCTCTCTCTCTCTCTCTCTCTCTCTCTCTTCCCCTGTCTCTGTCTCTGTCTTTCTCTCTGTCTCTCTGTCTCTCTTTCTCATGCAAACACACACACACACACACACACACACACACACACACACACACACACACACAAGGAACAGTCCTAACTGGTAATGTTGGCCTTAAGTGATTTGGTCATTCAGAATAAATATTTCTCCAATTTCATTGTAAATCATCTTAAACTAGGCTTAGAGATCCAAATCAATAATTCTTTCCATATGAAAGTTGTTAGGTACACAAGTATTTAGAAAAAATATGTATTTCCAGTTTGCAATCTAGCTGTCAGTGTAGGAGGAGGAATAGGCTGATACAAGGTACAGATGTACAAAACAAGGCAGATAGTGACATATACTTTAGACAGGATATTCCCATAGAATTTCATGTCCTTCAACTTGGCCCCTATAGTAAGGCAACTTGGAAATACTGGAATTAACTGGTAGCTCTTTGTCTGATCACGCTCAGGTATCTAAGAAGAAAAGATATGATTTCACAGGAAATTTCAAAGTTACTATGCACAATTTGCTATATTTACACAGTTTTTAAGAGTTTTTACTTCTAGAAAATTCTTTGAGAATGGACAAAAGGCATTATTCCACTAGGTAAGTGAAAATTTTTCAAATGCAAGTATAGGAACTTTGAAGGATGTCCAGTCCTACTGTGTATCACCTTATACCTTTTAAACCAGGGTATATGGATACCCATTTGCTCTAGGTTATCTCACTCTAACCTGCTTTCACATTGGCAAATCTAGGGTCCCAAAGAAGGAACTTCCTTACATGCCCTCCAATCCTCTCTATATCTTTGTGATAACCTTGTTGAAGGGATATATATTCACCTTACTCAGTACTCTTAGTCTAGAATTCCCATCAATCTATGTAGTCAACCACTCACAATAATGACACATTTTAATTTTTTAATGGTAATTTGATTATAATAAAACCAAATCAATAAAGAGTCAAATATAGTTTATATTGAACCAAATAAAGTTATAATAAGTATATTAACATTTGCATATAACCTTGAGCCACACTTCATCACTAATGTACTCAATATCTGAGGGAGAAGTAGATACACATTTCTAGAAAACTTCGAATGAGACTCACATAGAAGAAAAACTTACATTCAGATATAAGTAACATGAACTCTCAAACTCAATCCATTGACTTTTAGAATTCTGAACAAAGCACACTTAATTCAACAAACCAAAAAAGTATAGAGATGTATTGAGGAGAGACACAGAGAAAGAGATTTAAAAAACAACAACAGAGGCAGGGACTGATACAGAGAAAGAGATGGAGACAGAAGTTAAAACAGATATTTAATAGAAACCATTAAAGGCAATATTTTAGTATTAATTCTTAGTGTAATATGTATTTACAAATACATCCAAGTTATTTCTCTAAGTTGATTTTTTTTAAGCAATTGGGGTTAAGTAACTTGCTCAAGGTTACACGGCTAGTCATTATTTATGTGTGGGTGCTCATTTTCTGAGGCCGATTTCGATCTCGGGTCATCCCAACTCCGAGGCCAGCACTCTTACTCACTGTGCCACCTAACTGCCCCTCTAAGTTGATTCTTAATGCTAATCATAAAGAAATGAGACACACAGGTATCAATGAAAAGCAACATGGAAATGGATGGCCAACTGAATTCTAAGGCTTCCTGTGCAGCCACCACAGAATATCAGAGAAGCAAAAGAGAAATTAGATCCTCTGAACAAAAGGAAAAAGGACAATGCTATTGTGTCAAATGACAGCTTCAGAGACTCTGAGTGTCTCAGGTGAATCACCAGGACCCAATGCTAGAGGTTCCTCCTCTAGGAGGTTCGAAATGCATCCTACTGCTGGGAAAACTAGAAAATAGTAGAGCAAATATTAGGTACAGACCAACATCTGAAACTGCAAACCAAATTAACATCAAAATGGATATATGGTTTAGACATAAAGAGTGATACCATAAGCAAATTAGGAAAACAAGGAAGAGTTTACCAGACAGACATACGGAGAAAGGAAAAATTTATGACCAAACTAGATATAGAGAACATTATGTAATAAAAATTGATAATGTTGATTACATGAAATAAAAGCCATTTTGCACAATCAGTTAATGCCACCAAGATTAGAAGGAGAACAGAAAGATGGGAACAATTTTTATATACAATGTTTCTGATAAAGACCTTATTTCTAAAATATATAGAGCATTGAATCAAATGTATAAGAATATAAGTCATTCCCCATTTGGTGAATGGCCAAAGGATATGAAGAAATTTTCAGATGAAGAAATTAAAATTATAGTTATATGAAAAAATTCTCCAACACACTCTTGATTGGAAGAATGCAAATTGAAACAACTCTGAGGTACCATCTCATACCTCTCAGATTCCCTAATACAACAGAAAAGGAAAATGATAAATGATAGAGAAGATGTGGGAAAATTGGGACATTAATGCATTGTTGGTGGAGTTTTGAACTCATCCCACCATTCTGGAGAGCATTTTAGAACTATACCTATAAAGCTATAAAACTGTGATCCAGCAAAACCACTATGAGATATGTATCCCAAAGAGAACACAAAAAATGAAAAGTAGCCACATGTATAAAATATTTATAGTTACTCTTTTTATGGTGTCAAAGAAATGGAAAGTGTGGGGATATTCAGCAGTTGGGGATTGGCTGAACAGTTTGTGTTATATAAATATAGCAGGATGCTATTGTACTGAAAGAAATGATGAGCAGGTGGGTTTCAGAAAAAAATAAAAGCTAGAAAGACATATGTGAACTAATGCTAAGTGAAGTTAGCAGAACCAGAACATTTTCTACAGGAACAGCAACATTATGAAATGATCAACTGTGATGTACTTAGCTCCTCTCAACAATGCTGAGACATTCCAAAACTCCAAAAAATTCCAAATTTTAGACAATTCTAAAAGACTCATTATGGAAAATGCTATACACATTCAGTGAAAGAACTATGGAATCTGAATGCATAAGAAGGCATACTATTTTCACTTATTTTTCTTCCTCTTTGTTTTTCCCTTCTGTGCTGATTCTTCTTTCACAACATGACTAATGCGGAAATGTTTTTAAAATGATTGTGTATGAATAACCTATATCAGATACCTGAAGTCTTGGGGTGGCGGGAGGAAAGGGGCAAGGGAGAAAAATATAGAAGTAAATGCTGCAAACTATCTTTAGATGTAATTGGAAAATAAAATAAAATACTATTCAATGGAGAGAAAAATGCTTCCAAAATTGGTACCTTTTTAAAGTTCTCAGGGCCAATTTAAAGATCAGTATGTATACCTCTTTAAGGGTTACAATTTTAAAAGTTTTCTTGACAATTTTTTATTAGATTATATTAGTTTCTTGAAATATTATTTTTTATTTGTTTAATGTTTTTCAAATGCTTTATTAACTTCTGGTTTACATCATTTCCTCCAGGTTTTGAGTTACATTTTTTCCCCATTTTTCCCTTAGTCACCACCCCAGAATGGCAGTACCACAAAGTATCCCCTCATCCAATCTTCTTTCTCCTATATATTCTCTTCTGCTTTTCTATTAGGGCAAGGTGAATCTCTGTGCACCAAGGCCTATATAACTTATTTACCAATTACATGTAACATAGTATTAATAATAGTATTTATATATATTTAATACATTTGATTTTAAAAATTCATATTCTAGATCCATTCTCTTCCTCCCTTGTCAACCATGCTTGCTGGGAAGGTAAGCAATTCAGTCTATGTTGTACATGTATAGTTATGATAATCATTACCATAGTAGATTTTGTGAAAAATACTGACTATATTTCTCTCCCACCTATCCCACCCCTGACTTGGTCCATTCCCTACTTTGATCCTGTCCCTTTTCAAACATGGGTGCTTCCAACCCCCCCCTCCAGAATGCCCTCCCTTCCTTCATCCCCCTGTCACTCCCTAACCCCCTACTCTGCTGTAGGGTGAGATATCCCTTTTAGTATGTATGTCATTCTCTCCCTGAGCCAAATTCAATGAGAATATGGTTTTGCCTTTTTGCCTTCCTGTTCTTCCCCTCCCTTGCAAAAACTTCCCCTTGCATCTTCTCTATGAGATAATTTACCCCTTTCTGTCTCTCCCCATCTCCTGTCATTATATTCCTCTTTCACATCTTAAATTCACCTTTTTAGTATCATCCCTGCCAAATAAGTTCGACCTCTGCCCTATATCTATGTAAAGCTAAAATATATATATACACACATTCACATATGTATTCATATGCCCATATACCCTTTTTTAACTATTTTCATACTGAGAAAGGTTTCATCAGTTACAGTTATCATTTTTCAATGGAGGAATGTAAATAGCTCAACTTTGATAAGTTCCTTGTGATTTCTTTTCCCTGTTTACCTTCTCAAGCATCTCTTCCTTCTTGTGTCTGAAAGTCAAATTTTCTATTCAACTCAGATTTTTCCTCAAGAATGCTTAAAAGTCCTCTATTATACTGAATGACCATATTTTCCCATGAAACATGATATTCAATTTTGCTGGGTAGGTGATTCTTGGTTTTAATCCCAGCTCTTTTGCCCTCTGGAATATCATATCCCATGCCCTTCAGTCCCTCAGTGCAGAAGGTGCCAGATCCTGTGTTATCCTGATTGTATTTCCACCATATTGAAATTGTTTCTTCCTGTCTCCTTGTAATATTCCCTCCTTTTTCTGGGGATTCTGGAACTTGACTAAAATATTCCTAGGAGTTTTCTTCTTGGGATCTTTTTCAGGAGGTGATCTGTGGATTCTTTCAGCCTCTATTTTGACCTCTTGTTCTAAACCATCAGGGAAATTTTCCTTGAAAATTTCTTGAAGGATGATTTCTAGATTCTTTCTTTTTTTCTTTTTTAATTAATTTATTAGTTTAGTTTCAGTTAACAAGATTCAATTCTATAGTTCCTTGATTTTCAGATTTCCTTTGCTTCCCTCCCCCCCCCCACAACAGCATACAGTCCCGTATAGGATTTATCAATACATTCATATTAGACATTGGTCCAATTACAAAGGCATATTGTACTAGGTGGGATGGGAAATGATAAAGAAGAAATAAAATCAAACAACAAAAAGAAAAAGATCAATTAGTTAGCTTCCATCAGGATTCAGGCTCAGTTCTTTCTAGTTAAAGCTCTGTATGTCACATTTCTCTCTTTCTTGAGTCTTTCAGGATTGACTTATATAACTGCATTGCTGAAAAGAGTCCAGTCTGTCATAGTTGGTCATCACACATATGATGTGTCTGTGATTGTATACAGATTTCTTCTGATTCTACTCTTCTCGCTCAGCATCAGTTTGTATAAGTCTCTCCAGGTAAATATGAAATCTGTCACCTCCTCGTTTCTTATAGCACAATATTATTCCATTACATTCATATACCATAACTTGTTTAGCCAATCCCCAATTGATGGGCACCGTTTTAATTTCCAAATCTTTGCAACTACAAAAAGGGCTGCTATAAATATTTTTGTACATATGGGTCTTCCTCCCACTTCTATGATCTCTTAGGGATATAACCCTAGAAGTGGTATTACTGGGTCAAAAGGTATGAAATTATTTATAGCCCTTTGGGCATAATTCCAGATTGCTCTCCAGAATGGTTGGATAAGTTCACAACTCCACCAGCAATGCATTAGTGTTCCAATTTTCCCACATCCTCTCCAGCATTTGTCATTGTCTTGTTTTGTCATCTTAGCCAATCTGACTGGAGAGATGTGGTTCTGTCCCAAATGCTAGGTTTTCTCAGCTTCTTGACATATTAGTTGGGTGCCTTCCCTGAAGCCCCCACATGCTCTGGCAAGCTGGTCACACACCCCAAGACCGCAAGAAAGTTAAAGCAGGAGCAATTACCCCCAAGACTGATTGAGTCTTCCCCCTATAGTCTGCAGGCCATGGCACCTGGGCTAAAGCTACTCAGCAGCTTCTTGGCCCCAGGGGAAAAAGCTGATGCATTCTCAAATACTGGTACCAAAGTCCATATGTCACTGACTTCTCACTTTGTCCCAGGCATCTATGTGTTGATAATTCTTGACATGCTGCAGGTGCTGTTGTTCTGAGCTACCTCCAGCCAGATGCTTGTCCAGCTGCCCTAGGGCGAAAACTCCCACTCACACAGGCCTGGCCTTAGCTCCCAGAGCACTGTGCTGGCTGCTCCCTGCCAGCCTGTCATGCTTTCCTCTGCAGGAGGTTAGATTTTCTGTGTCATTTTCTGGGTTCTGGAGCTCCAGATTTTTTTCAGATTCCCAATTTATATATATTATAAGTGGTGTGGGCAGGAACAACAGGAAGGGTTGTTTCTACTCTGACATCCAGGCTCAACCTCTTGTAATATTCTTATTTACTCACCCAAAAAATAATTTTGTCTTGTAACAGAGAAAAACAATCAAGTAAAGCATAGGACAAAGTTCAAATAAAATAAAATGTCTCCCCAGTAATTTGACTTCTCTATGACAAGAGGAGGGAGATGTTTTTGCATCTGTTTTCTATGACTCTCACTGGTCCCTCAGTTTTATTAAACTTGGCTTTCTTTCAGTAATCTTCTCATGCATACAGTAGTAGTTGTAATTATTTTGCATTACTTATTTTACTTTATATCAGTTCATAAATACCTTTCCAGATTTCTTTGAATTCCTTATATCTCTCATTACTAATTGACCCAAAATATTCTATTACATCCATATATCTCAGTCAGTAGTAAGATGATGTTCATCCACTATGTTTCAAATTATTTATTATTCTACGAACATTTTGCTTCTCTCTCTGACTGTCTCTCTGCCTCTTTCTCCATTTTCCTCTCTCTCTGTCTCTGTCTCCATCTCTCTCTTCTCTCTGTCTCTCTGTGTCTGTCTCTATATCTCTCTTTCTCTGTCTCTGTCTCCCTCTGTCTTTCTCTATATCTGTCTCTCTGCCTCTCTTTCTGTCTCTGTCTCTCTTTATCTCTCTCTCTCTCTCTCTATCTCTCTCTCTCTCTCTCTCTCTCTCTCTCTCTCTCTCTCTCTCATTATCCCTCACTGGACCTATGACAGGTAACCTTGTAACAAAATATTAATAGTATATGTTATTGCTTGATATTTGTATAAATTATACAATATAAAATTTACAAAGATCCATATCTGAGAAATTAATGACAAGTATTTTATTTATATATAAATACATGAATATATCCTATATATAATACATAATAGAGAGAGAACTTTAATTTTTGGAAAACACCTCACATATTATCTCTTATGATCCTTAAAAAACCCTATCAGTTTCAGGCACTTTTTATCTCCATTTTAAAGATAAAGGAACTGAGGCTGAAAAGTTAAGTGAGTGCCCATGGTCAAAAACTAAGAAAGTGGGCGGCTTGGTGGTGCAGTGAGTAGAGCATCGGCCCTGGCGTCAGAAGAACTTGAGTTCGGATCCGGCCTCAGACACTTAATGCACATACAAACAAAAACCTAGCTGTGTAACCTTTGGCAAGTTACTTAACCCCAACTGCCCTCCAAAAAGCAACAAAACAAAACAAAACAAAACAAACAAAAAAACACCTAAGGAAGTACCTGAGGCAGGATTTGAACACAGGTCATCCTGACAAATATCCTATATAAATGTTCCGGATTTATAGATTTAACATTTTAATATTCTCTGTGTTCTCTGTTAACCCATCATGCACATATATTCTGTTCTCTGTAGTCACCCAGTCACCATTCCTCCCTTTACCATTATAGTGGCTTTTTCTACTTATTATTTATGCTCTGAATACATAAGCAACCTTATATAAAAATTAGGAGCAGTTTGTTATTGTCATAAAACTCAAGATTTTAGCACTCAGTTTAACATTTGGTACATCGTTCATAAAAAAGCTGTCAACATGATTATTTCTAATCCTCCTCTTACTCCTCAGCCCTTTGCAGTCTAGTTTCTGATCTCATTTCTTCACTGAAATGTCTTTCTTCAAAGTTACCAATGGCATGTTATTTTGTAGATGTGATATTCTTGTTTTCAGACCTCATCCTTTTAAACTTGTTACTGTATTTGACTCTCATATCTAACCTCTCTTCTGCACATCTTCTGCCCTCTCAAATTTTCTAAAATTATTCTCCTACATCTTCATCTAATTGTGTAAGTACTTCGTCAGTCTCCTTTGCTTCAAAGCAGATCAGGCTGCCTAATGGTGGCTGTTCCCCGTTGCTTTAACTTTGACTCCTCTCTCTTCTCCTATATTCTTTCTCAGGTATCTCATAAATACCCATGGGCTTAATTGGCATCTCTATGCATATAACACACATGTATAATATTATATACACACACACATATACACACACACACACACACACACACACACACACACACACACACATATATATATATATATATATATATATATATATATATATATATATATATAGTATTAAATGTACAAAGGTAATGCAGTACTTTATTGTACATTCCACCAGTCTCAACATTAAGCTTCAACCCTGTATCGCTAATTTCCTATTGAGTATTTCAAAAAGGATGTTCTAGCGTTGAAAATCTATACATTTCCATCTTATTTCATTACCATTCTTCCCAAACCCTTTCTCTTCCAGACTTTGTTATTTCTGTCAAAGTCACCAGAATCTTTTCTCCCATCTTCGTAATTAGTATTATTTTCTATTTTTTTAATTCTCCTTCATTCTACATATATAATCACTTGTAAATTATTGTCATTTGTACCTTCACAATACCTTTAATATTTGAGCCAATCTCTTTATTAAAAAAGTCAATATTCCAGTTCATACCCTCATCATCTCTTACATAGACTAGTGCAACAGCCTTCTAAATATCCTTTCTGCATTGTTTCTTTCTACAGCAGTCCATCATTTAAATTGATGCAAAAGTAATATTGCTTAATCTTTTTATTTGATTATGTCCCTCTCACACTCAATAAATTCAAATGTCTTTCTATTACTTCCAGAACCAAATCTAAACTTTGTTTAGCTGGTAAAGCCATTAACAATCTTTCCCAAACCTATTTTCAACATTTGGAACTTTGTAATCTGTAGTTATTTCAAGATCAACGTTTCCAAATTGCAATCTCTTGTTTTATCCAAACTCCCACCCCATTCCAGTATTACTTATATTTTCTCGGGTACCACTAGCTTCACAGTCACAAACACTTCCAGCCCCCAGTGTCATCCTCAAATTTTCCCTCTCACTCATCCCACATACCCAATCCATTGTCAAATCCTACTACTTTGACTTCATTAAATCTCTATTTTATGCCTGCTTTTTTCCCACTCATACAGCCTACAAACGAAATTCTGGCTTTCATAAAATTTTGACTGAAATTCTGCAATTGCCTTACAAGTGTACTCTCCACATTTCAATCAAACACTGGAATAGTTGCCAAAATAATTTTCTAAAACTTAATGTTTGACAACAGGATCTGTCCTTTCCCTGTTACCTTACTTAATAAATAAACTTTAGTGCTGGCAAATTACCATCAGGATTTGCTAGGCACCCACACACACACACCTACACCACACACATATCAATCTGTCTATCTATCTATCTATCTATCTATCTATCTATCTATCTATCTATCTATCCATCTGTCTGTCTGTCTGTGTGTCTGGAGCAGACTTCTTGAGAGTAGGCCACTAGCAATTGTGGTGGTTTCCAGAATTATCAACCCATGAATGACAAAGGCAAAGTAAAAGGTCTTTGGACTTTGTGGGAAGAGGGGGCCAAGAAGATAGTCCAGCCACTGCCACCTGGGTGAGAAGGGAAGAAGCACTGGAGGACCCATGGCCATGCAGCCGCCTCCACATGGCTGCTTCAGAGCTCCTGGCCTGCAGATCGTATGGGGACCAAGCAACCATTCTGAGGGGTAATCATTCTTGCTTTAACCTTCTTGGATCTGGATCACTTTCTTGGGCGGAGATCATGGGTTGTGTGAACAGGTGCCAGAGCCTGTGAAGGCTTCAAAGAGGGTACCCAATTAATACCTCTAGTAGCTATGAAAACCCCACCGATTTCAGAAAAAAGTTCTCCTCTCTGGAAGCAGAGTTCTACTGTGGCAAAAAGCTCCAAAGTCAAATATTTGAGTGGCAAAATGAGCAAGAAAAGGCAGCAAAGCGAGCATAGCAGTCAAACTTTAGAATCCTTTCTGGGGGACAAAAAGGATCAAAGCATGGAATGGGAAGAAGACAATGAAATCAGAACTGCACCTAAAGCTTCCAAGAGAAATATGAATTGCTTACAGGCCATAGAGGAACTCAAGAAGGATTTTGGGGGAAAAAAAAGTAAGAAAAGTGGAGGTAAATTGGGAAGAGAAATGAGAATGATGCAAGAAATCATGAAAAGAGAGTCAACAACCTGACTGAAGAAAATAACACCTTAAAATATACTAACTCAAATGGGAAAAGAGGCTCAAAAAGCCAATGAGGAAAAGAATGCCTTAAAAAGCCAAATTTGCCAGAAGGAAATAGAATTAGATAGGAGCAAAATAAGCTAATGACTTTATGAGAAATCAAGATATTGTTAAATAGATCCAGTCATGAAAAAAGAGAAGGCAATATGAACTATCTCATTGGAAAAACCACTGACCTGGAAAATAGATCCAGGAGAGATAATTTAAAAATTATTGGCCTAACTGAAAGCCATGATAAAAAAAAAATAACCTAGAAATCATCCTTCAAGATAATCTCAAGGAAAATTGTCCTGATGTTTTAGAACCAGAGGGCAAAATACAATGAGAGTATCCACCAATCACATCGTAAAAATATCACAAAAAGAAAACTCCTAAGAATATTAAACCCATATTCCAGAGTTCCCAGATCAATGAGAAAATATTAACAGCTGCCAAGAAAAAACAATTTGAATATTGTGGAAACACAATCAGGATAAGGCAAGATCTGGCAGCTTCTACACTGAGGTATTGAAGGGCTTGGAATATTGTATTCCAGAGGTCAAAGGACATAGAATTAAAACCAAGAATAACCCACCCAGAAAAACTGAGTGTCATGTTTCAGAGGAAAATATGGCCATTCAATGAAATAAAGGACTTTCATTCATTCTTTTTTTTTTTTTTTTGATTTTTTTTTGGAGGGCAATTGGGGTTAAGAAACTTGCCCAAGGTCACACACGGCTAGGTTTTTGTTTGTGTGTGCGTTAAGTGTCTGAGGCCAGATCTGAACTCAGATCCTTCTGACTCCGGGGCCAACGCTCTACTCACTGCGCCACCTAGCCGCCCCGCTTTCATTCATTCTTGATGAAATAACCAGAGTTGAATAGAAAATTTGATATTCAGATACAAGAAGAACGAGAATCATGAGAAGGTAGACAGGGAAAAGAAATCAGAAGGAACTTATCAAAATTGAAATATGTACATTTCTACATGGAAAAATGAAAATTGTAATTTATGAAACTTTTTCTTAGTATAAGGATAGTTGAAGGAAATCTGAATGGGCATATACATATGAGGGTGTGCATGAATAATGTGAGTGTCTGTATATGTGTGTACTGGTATAAATAGGCAAAAGGCACAGGGTCAATTGAATAGGAAGGGATTATATTTTAAAAATAAGTTTAAGAGATGAGAGAGGAATATAATGAGAGGAGATAGGAAGAAACAATATAGAGTAAATTATCTCATATAAAACAGGCAAGGGAAAACTGTTATAATGGAGGGGAAGAAAAGGAAGGCAAAAGGGAATAGGTCAACCTTACTCTTATTGAATTTGGCTTAAGGAGGGAATAACATACACATCAAATCGGGTATCTTACCCTATAGGAAAGTAGAGGAGAAGGGGATGAGAGGCAGGGGGACATAGAAGGGTGGGAAGATTGGCGGGGAGGATAGTTAAAAGCACACACTTTTGAAAATGGACAGGATTAACATAGGAAATAGAACAAGTGCGGGGACAGGATAGGATGGAGGGATAGTCTGTCTTTCACAATATATCCATTGTGGAAATATTTTGTGTAATTACACAAGTACAACCTGTATTGAATTGCTTATCTTCCAGTAAGGGTGAGTGATGAGGAAAGAAGGGAAATAATCTGGAATTCAAAGTTTTGAATTCAAATGTTTAAAATATTATTATTATTATTATTATTATTATTATATCATCATCATCATCATCATATGCACTGGCAAATAAGACATATAGGCACTAGGGTATGGATATCTATCTTGCCCTACTGGAAACTTGGTGGGGGAATGGGGCAGGATATAGCAGAGAGAAGATTGGGGAAGGGTGTATTCAGTGTGATTGCTGTTTTGGAGTGGTGGATAGGGGAAAGATAGGGAGAAATTTTGTAACTCAAAATCTTGTGGAAATGAATGTTGTAAACTAAAAATGAACATAAAATTAAAAAAAAAAAGAATTGGAAACTGAGAGAATGCTCATCAGTTGGGAAATATCTGAACATGTGATATATCATTGTGATTAAGCACTCTTGTGAAATAAGAAATAATGAGGATTGGTTTTAATGGAGAAAAAAAAACATAGGAACAAATACAAAGTGAAATGTGAACCAGGAGATGATTGTGCACAGTAACAGCAATGTGTAATGATGATCTACTATGAAAGACTTGGCTACTCTATTCAATACATTGATCTAAAATGTTTCCAAAGTACTCATGACGAAATAACACCACCTCCAGAGAGTGAACTGATGAACTGGAGGACAAATTGAAGCACAACTTTATTACTTTTTTTTTCTTTTTCTTTTCAATATGACTAATGGGGAAATAGTTTTGCAAGATTTCACATGTATATTTGATATTTTGCTTGAATTTTTGGGAAGAATTGGGAAGGAGGAAGAAAATTTGAACTTTAAACGAAAAAAAGTTTAAAAATAATATATCTCTTTTTGAAAAAGACAAATAAGTTGGGGGATGGTAGATATGATATTATGCTAATAAGCTAATAATAATATGCTAATAACAAGATATGAAAGAACTAACATTATCACTAACATTCTTAGTGTTGGTTGATAATATTGATATATTATTACATTTTATTTTTTCTGTATGTAGCTTTTCAGAAACATCCAGGTCACTTTTTTCATTATTGCATTTAGCCTTTCATCTAAGGTTATTCTTTTTAGAAGAGGAAAAAACTGGTACTTCAAGTTCCTATCACACTCTGCCAAAAGTCCAGTCACTTTTCATCTCCTAAGTACGGCACATTTACATTATTTATCTCCACATATTCAATTTTGAAAGTCTTGTGACTGTGTTAGACATAGAGGGATTATTTCATTCAAAAGTGATTATTCAATGGCATTTTGCTCCTCTCTGAAATCTCTACTGTGGATATTTTCTGCCTTTGACCTGTTCATTTTGATTGAGTAAACTATTTAAGAAAACAATTGAGGACTGGAAATTGATCATTCAAATGAATATGTATAGTTAGACAAAAAGAAATCTATTCTACTTTAACCTTTGCATTAGGTCAGGCTTCTGCTTTTATTTTGTGAACTCTATCAGTAAATTCAAGTTTTCTTCTGAGATGGAATTAGAAATGAAAATTTGAGGATCTATACATAATTAGTGTTATAGTCAAAATCTGTATACACCTTTGTCACTGATGAACCAAGAGCTTCTTTTAAAACAAATCTTTTAAAATGAAGATATTTTGTTGTTGTTTTGTTTGTTTTACTGTTGCTGTTTTTTTCAGACCTGATATAGGGCCGGAGTTGGCAAACTCTTTTTTTTTCCTACAACAGACTGATTAGGTAATATTCTAGGCTTCTCATGTTGAAAGGCCAAGAGAATCAAAATTTCTATAAAGGTACTTAAAAGACAGAAAGAAATTTAGACACAATTTTGGGTTATGAAATTCAAAATGTATTTTTTTGTAACACAAGTCTATTAGAAGAATAAAGTTCATTTTTGGAAGGATAATGTGGCACTGGGTTTCCAAATCAATGTTCTTTCTCATCACAAGCAATTGAAATATTCATCTGTTAAGACTGATTTCTTTTTTTTTTTTTGCTTTTTTTTTTGGAGGGCAATTGGGTTTAAGTAACTTACCCAAGGTCACACGGCTAGATTTTTGTTTGTGTGTGCATTAAGTGTCTGAGGCCAGATCCGAACTCAGGTCCTTCTGACTCCAGGGCCAGCACACTACTCACTGCGCCACCTAGCCGCCCCAAGACTGATTTCTAATGAGATTTAATGTATTTCCTTTTAAAATATCTCTTCACAGAGATAGGTACTATCAAACTATAATATTACTCTATGAGCCTATGAGTTTATAAGTTTCTAAGCACATTCATTGCTTAGAAAGGATTTATAACATTCTGTTAGATCATTTTCTTCATTTTGTATTTAACTTGTCATCACACATTAATAACATTCAATTATAGTTCTTCAATGGAACAGTTAAGTGAATATTAAAATATAGAAATTTAATTTTCACTTGCAATGAGATTCAAAAAATATAATTCTGGAACTTTAATTCGAGCTGGAGAAATAAATCTACAAATCTCTGTGTGAATGGATATCTCCCTTCTTGTTTTAAGTTTTGAAAGCAAGGGAAGTTTACAAACCAGTTTGACATTGCTTGTGATTAAAATAACAGTTGTTGCCAAATTATTTTGCTGCAGTATAATGGTCATATTTAATAACTGTTTTGCCTTGTAATTTTACATTGAATTTACAAAGAAATATTATCAAGTGTTAAGCAAAATACTAATTTCCAGAGCCATTCAGAGTTCAATAATAGTGGTTGAAGACAGTTCTCATTCAGAAAAAATTCAATTGTGAACCTCAGGTAATAAATAAAAATTTTGTTTCCTTTTCTATAATTGTTTTAATGTGAGAAGTATTCACTGGTAATAATAAGTTTTAAAATGTCATGGTCTGGCAATACTAGAAATACTGGTTAGCTATAACTGTATCGTTGTGATGCATAGTACAGCAGTGCAAAGATATGGCAACATCTTATATAGTCTGTCACAACTATTCAAATTAGCCATAATTGTTCAAAGGCAGGCAGGGACAAAATGTCAATGAATGAACTTGGAGTTGGATTTTTATTGTTTGTTTTGGGATAGGGTTTTTTGTCTTTGTTTTATCCTTAGCTATTACACAGTGCCTGGCTCATGACAAACAATTAATTCAGGACTATTTTGACAACTTTATTATTTATTTCTCCTCTCCTATACTCAATGATCAAGCCAAATTCTCTTTTTCTGTGTCTGTCATAAATGAGCCTCCATCTCTCAGTTCTGTGTCTTTTTCCTGCCTGTTTCCAATGTGTTGAATAGATTCCCTCCTCACTGCCCCATCAAAAAAATCCCACTTCAGATCTCAGATCAAGTCTTAATGTGATAGTGAACCCTGTATGCATACATATCAGTTTATCCCTGATATCATACATGTTGAGACTCGTGGATTGCTTGATGTCTGAAGTTCTCAGATGAAATGGCGTTGAAGACCATCAGGTATTCTTGCTGTATGTGACCAAGGCAAATAATTCTTTCAATATTAAGTGACCCCCCTGTCTTTTCTTTTCTTCTTTTTCCTCATAGCCTTCTTCCTAGTGGAGGATTCTCCCTTGGGAAGAAGCGTTGGTCCTCCAATGCCTATGAGCCATTAGTTACGCTATAGAGGAGATAAAAGGAAGGACTTCCCCTGTCCCTCTCCCTATTTGTTGAACTATTAGAATCATTTATGTAGAAAAAACATTGAAGGAGTATTGACTGGAGAAGATAACCTTCATGGTTATTGTATTCCTTCATGGTGTGCTTGAATAAATAATAGATTATCTCAGTTCAAATCCTGATTCTGACACTTTCTATTTTAACACTAACTTTTCTACCCTTAACCCTAACCTTTGTGACCCCAAGCAAATAATTTAATTTCCCTTGGCTTTCATGTTATAATTTGTAAAAAGAAATGGATTAAACCAGGTGACTTCTGGGATTCCTTTCATCATGAAATCTATGATCTTATGATTTCTTAGAAGCCTAATATCACAAAACAAATAAATTTTGACATAACAAAACAAAACAATGTCTTAGAATAATTGGAGTATGATTTACTTTGGCCACATTTGCTCTGAATATGTGTGCTTCTTTATCAATGTATGTTCCATAAAAAAATAGACCCTTCCATGAGATAAGTCTGTAATTGAGAAAGTATTTCCCAGGTTATTGGGGAAATATTGTGTTGTTACTGTCCCTAATATGCCATGTGTCCTTACCCATTCTGTTTTATTTCTCTGAAGCTCAGTTCCTTTATAATATGATGGAAAAGATTATCACAGTTAAGGACCTTCCACATAGAAATGACAGGACAAAATATAGAAGAATGTCCTTGAGGGGCGGCTATGTGGCATGGTGAATAAAGCACTGGCCTTGCAGTCAGGAGGATCTGAGTTCAAATCCGGTCTCAGACACTTGACACAATTACTAGCCATGTGGCTTTGGACATGTCACTTAATCCCAATTGCCCTCCAAAAATGCAAAAAAAAAAAAAAAAACAACACGTCCTTGAGGAATACTGCTGACTCTCTGTATATGAGTACTTCATAGAATGTATATAATAAACTTTTTTTCTTTACTTTAAAAATAGGACATTAATGTCCTTCATTTTCATGTGATGTAAGATTTTCATCATTTCATATTCTTCCATTTTAGAGGATCATATCAAGTTTCTTAAGTTCTTAAAGATGCATCACTGCTGTCTACTTATCCACTTAATTGTTTCATGATCATCAGCAACTTTGCACTGTTCATGTGCTTTTAAGGAATTATGTCAATCGCTGCTGAAAGATTTTCTCGCATTGGAATTACATAACATCTCCAGGATGTTAGCTATGTTTTCTCCACTATATGTTTAAATACTAACTAAAAGTCAAGAGATTAAACCTAGGAGGTCTGTATTAACAAAAGGAAGTGAAGAATTTGAGCAATTATCTAGAAGTTGGTCAGGGAATTTTCATTAATTCCAAATGTCTAACAGATCATACTAGGCTGGAATTCTCATTATATTTGCCTTAATTAAATACATTTCTCTTGGAGATCTTTCCAACACAAATTAGTGCACTCTTCTTCATGATTGTGTGCAATGAATTGCTACTTAGTACAGATAGTTTTTTGAACCTCATTGATTCTTTCACTTTGCATTTTGAGGATCGTACATTTCTTTACATGCATTGTTCTGAAGGGGTCTGCTTATCCAGGACTGCAAGGTTATTTTATTAGGAATTTGAGATAAAGCTTATGCTGTGCTGTTTCTGGAAAATAGGTAACATAGTGGATAGAGTGGAAGATTTAGGGATAGGAAGAACTGAGTTTAAATATTGTCACAACCATTCATTCCCACTTTATCACTCAGGCCAAGTGGAAAGTCAGTCACCCTCTGGCAGTCTCAGTTCCCCTCTTAAAGAAATGGAGGTTGTAATAGTACTGACTCCACAGGGTTGTTGTGAAGCTCAAATTACAAATAGACACACATAGACACACCTCGAGATAGAGATGATTATATATAAAATCTCCAGTCCTCATGTTCCATTGAAAAAGCTTCTGAGAATGTACAGTTACCTCCATAATATACTCTAGAATCTGGCAGGTAAATGACTATTTCAAATGAGAAAATGATAATAACTAGAAATATTTATGCATTAAGTTTTATAAGTACACACACACTTGTGTGCATAAAGATATATATGCAGGTTATATACATGGATACATACACACATACATATATTTGTACTTTTAAAGTACATGTATATGTACTTTTAAATGTGTGTGCATATATGTTTATGCATACATATTATACATTTATCATACAAACAATATACACTTCATCTTAAATCATATACAGGCATACATATCTGAAGATATATGTGTATAGGTACATTTAAAAGGTATGCAAATATACATACTCATGCTCAGGTGTGTGTATTGACTTTTGTATGTATGTGTACATTCATATATTTATGTGTTTATATATGAATAAAAATGCAATATACTTTTATTTTTTTTTTGTAAATATTGAATTGTTATAATTTCTAGTTATTATTAGTAGTAATAGTAAAAAGAGTGAGAACCAATTATCTGTCAGATCCTAAAAGAGAGACTGACTTTGAAGAGGTTTATCATGTATCCTCAAAGGGTTTGTTATGCATCACAAGCTTTGGAAAGTCCTGTCCCATTGAAAAGTTCCAATATGGTCTTAGTTACAGATTCTTTGTCTCTTCACTAGTAACTAGACTAGCTTAATTAAGAAAAGTTTTTCCCTGTGTCATCTTGTAGCTACTGTTACTGTTACTGTTGATGTTAGTGTTGTTGATGTTGCTACTGTAGTTGATGTTAATACTATTGTTGTTTGGAATTGGGAGTTTGTTGCTTTTTCTCTCAGCCACTGCTGTTTAGAAGCAGAGGTGCTCAGCTCATTCTATGTTCATAGAGATAATAACCCTTTGGATAAAAGCACAGATATTTTGAACTACAGAAGGTTATTTTTAAATCATGATTTTATATCTTATCTGAAGACTTACCTATTTCATGTAAATATTTAATACACAGGGCAAAATATTCTGCCTGGGAGTTCTGTGCTAAAGGTCTAATTAATCTAGATTTCACTGTACTTAAATATATTGAGTCAGATTTTTCAAAGTTGGGGCCCTTTGATTTTTCCTTAGTCTAATTTCCACTCCCCAGGAAAAAGAATAGATTTCTTTTTCCTTTCTAGTGAAAGCAATGATTTTGGAGGTGTCAAAATAGTTAGGTCAGTGGTGGCAAGAAGCCCAGCTGAAATCAACATCTTTTTCTCTTGAATTGTCATGAAATATTTCACGTTCTCTTCACAGTTTATATTCAACTAAATTCATTCCAGGTTTACATTGGAAAAGAATGATTTAATGTTTTGTAATTATTCCATTTATTTTACTTCTGTTAATGCTGGGGAAAGGAGGTGGGGGATGTCAATGAAACCTCTGAAAAGAAACTCTGTTTAATCTCAGAAAGATTTGTAAATGGGATATGAAGAAAATGTGTTATACTTATGGAGATTTTGTACCTAGACTATGCAAAACAGTTGGATTTTGGTCAACAAAATAAGTTTTAAAATTATATTCATTAATCTCTACCCCTTGTTTTTATCACTACATAGTAGGGACTTAATAAACATTTGTCTGATAGAATTAAATTATGCTGTGCTGTAATAGGAATGCACTGTTGTTATGTTTCAGAAAATAAACACACTTAAAATAGTTTAGCAGTGATATAATACAAACTATAAATTTAAGGCAATTGTTTCTGTTTGGTAATATCTATCACAATTCAATTTTTTTTAATAATGAATTCCCCCCCCCTTTTTAGGAGCCAGAATATAACCACTTAGCACAATACCATTCCATTAATTTTCCTTCCACTTACCGAAAATTTTCTGCATTTCTGAGAGAATCTGGTTTCATTTTTTCTTAGTTCTAACTGTGAGACAAATGGTTTGGCATTGAAATAAATCTCTTTCTATTGTATGTACAAAATAGTCTAATCGTTTCCTAAAAACATAATCAGAAAAAAATGATAATCCTGGTAATATATTCCAGATCAAAAGGTGAGGAAGGAGTATATTCTAGGCATATCAGACATAGCAGGGAGATGGAAGGTTAACTATTGAGTGGAAGGAATATTTAATAAACTAAGTGTCCTGGAATATAAAGTTCTTTTAAGCAGATGGACTGATATGAGCCAAATCAGGGGGAAAATAGGTTGTAGCTAGATTGTGAAGGATTCTAAGAGTTGAGCAGGGGAAATTGTATTTGTCATGGAAGCAATATGGAGCCATGCATGATTTTTGAATATAAATGTTACTATTTCAGACCCAAAACTTCACCTAAAATCTGTTTACTAAACATGATATTGAGTATTGGAAAAATTCTACATTTAATTATTTAAAATATAGTTTATTTTGAGTGTCTTTTCATGTTTTTGTAAGGTTATGGAGATCATCATTTCTAATAGAACAGTATTATTCCCTAAATGTAAATATCTCTAGTAACAAAAAAATTACATAACCTTGCTGTATATTTAAAAGGAATAACAAGCTGTGTATAATAGAATGGCAGTTTCCTGTGCATTCATCATTTTTATTATACTAACTTATAAATGCTTATTGCATTCTATCAATTAAAATAATTGTTTGATTAAAAATAAGTATTTTATAGGTACGTGAGGAAAAGGCTATTAGATGTTAGCATTTCCCCACTTATAGTAAGTCCTCCCAATCTAACCTACTTTATTATATCCTAAGGTTATCAGTCCATGGGGATGTCTTAGAAACAAATCTGCCTTTATTTTGGTGAGACAGTTAACAGTCTCTCATGATATCTCAGTATAAAAATAGATATTTATTGTATATACTTATTAGATTATAGCAGAATTCATAGGTGATAGAACAACTGATCTTCCTCCACCTCAATAAAGTAATGATTAAAGTATGGTTGATTTTCTGAAAGACAGTATTAAGATCTCATAATTGAAATGGATATTCCACTTTATGAACTAATGGAACAAGTCTCAGAGACTACAGTCAAGAAACTCAAGGTCACTTAATTCCTTTATGAATAAAAGAGAATTTAAGTTATTATCTTTGTCTAAAGTTCTAAAATCTATAAGGAAAAATTGGGTCATTTTTATTGTAGTACATTTGCTGACTTTGAGAGACCTCAAACAGAGACTAGATGAACATCTGGGATACTTTTTTTTTAATAAAAAAAAAATCAGATGGGAGATTAGACTGCCTCTCTCCTAAAGTCACTTCTAATGCAATGCTTTTATTACCCCAATAAAGTATACTTTTCATTGTCTAAAATATGTGATTTTGTAATAACATGGTTAAAGGGGTCAGCTGACTTCATCAAGGCTGAATAGCAATGTTCCATTTCACAGAATGCTGCTCAAAGCTCACTTAGAACCTTGGAAATTTCAATGAATTAAGCTAACTGTGAAATCAGTAATGGAAGACAGCTATGCTTCTGGTTTCCAGATGCAATAATGTGACTATATAATCATTAATCTGATCTAGATTCAACCAATTTAGCTTGGACTCTACCCAGGAAATATGGAAATATTGAATCTGTTTCATGGTTTAGTTAGCTCACATTCTGTGATGGCTCAACATACAATAATTTGTTCTCCCTTAAATGAAACTGATGGTATATTTTTGTTCTTCAAAGTGCAACAATTTTCATTTATTCTACAAATAATGAATAACTACCTAAAATGTGTAAATGGCTGTAAGTTTTCAGGGAAATAAAAAAAAAATTGACAAGAGACACAAAGTTGTCTTATAAGTATAAATTTCTCTATTTGAAAAGAATATTAGTGTCTATCTGCCCCAGAATTGAGAGAAAGTTAGTGGCCATAGGTCATTGTGGCTGTTTAGTTGTTTCAGTCATGTATGACTCAACATGAACCAATTTGGGATTTTCTTGGTAAAGATACTGGAATGATTTGCCATTTTCTTCTCTAGATCACTTTTTTTATAGATGAGGAAACTCAGGCAAGCAGGACTAAATGATTGGCATGGGTTACACAGTTACTTAGTACCTGAGGCCGGATTTGAACTCATCTTGATTCTAGACTTCGTACTCTATACCATTTAGCTGTCAGTCACAAAAGTAGTAAACATCAATGGTAGGATTTGAACTTGGGACCTTTGACTGAAGAGTCAGAATTCTTTCCTCTGTACTATATTGCCTCTGAGCCACAATTTCATCATAGAAAACTCCCCTGATATTCTAGCATTGAATTCTAAATATTGAAATTCTAGATATTGAAAGAATACAACCATCACTTCCAAAAATGAACACTCCCAGGAATATTATAGTCAAATTCCAGAGCTCCCAGGTCAAGGGGAAAATATTGGAAACAGCTAAAAAAGAAACAATTCAAATATAATGTAGCCACAGTTAGGATAACAGGAAATTTAGCAGTTTCGATATTAAAGGATCAGAGAGTTTGGAATATGATATTCAAGAATATAAAAGGGCTAGATTTACAACCAAAAATCTCCTTCCCAGAAAAAGTGAGTATAATCCTTCAGAGGAAAAAAAATGAATGTTCAATGAAATCAAGGATTTTCAAGAATGTCTGATGAAAAAATAGAAATTTTGACTTTCAAATATAAGATGCAAAAGAAGCATTAAAAAGGAGAACAGGAAAAAGAAATTCGAAGGGATTCAATAAGGTTAAACTATATACATTACGACATGGAAAAATGTTACTTGTAACTTCTAAAAATTGTTTCATCATTGGAGCAGTTACTGGGAATAAACATAGAGAGAGGACATAGGTATGAGTTGAATGTGATTGAATGATTGTCTAAATAAATAAAATTAGGGGTGAGAAACAAGAATGATCTAAGAGAAGGGGAAAGGGAGAGGTAAAATATGGTAAATTATTTGACATAAAAGAGGCATGAAAGAACCTCTTGGAGGGAAAGGTGGGGGATGTGGAGGAAGCAAATAATGCTTACTGTCATTGGAACTTGTTTGGGGGAATAACACACATACTCTTTTGGATATAGAAATCTATATAGCCAAATAGGACAGTAAGAAGAGAAAGGGATTGAAGGGGATATGACAGAAAGGATGGTGGGATTGGGGAAGGCAGTGTTCAGAACCACAACACTTTTGAGAATGGACAGGATGAAAAGAGAGAGAGTAGGACAAACAAGTGAAAGTAGGATGAAGTGAAATACACTGTAGTCATATTTATGAAAAATTTAAAAAAAGTTTCTTTGACAAAGATGCCATTTCTCAGATATATAGAGAACTAAGTCGTTTTTTAGAAGTAAGAGCCATTCTTCAGTTGATAAATGTTCAAAGGATATAGATAAGCAGTTTTCTGACAAAGTAGTCAAAGCTATCTACAATCATGAAAAAAAAAATGCTCTAAATCATTATCGATTAGAGAAATGCAAATTAAAACATCTCCTAGGTACCACCTCATACCTACCTATTAGCTTAGTTAATATGACAGAAGAGGAAAATGAGAAAAGCTGGAGGGGATGTGGGAAAATAGAGACATTAATCCACTGCTGGGGAAGTTGTACACTGATTTGACCATATTGCAGTGCAATTTCTAACTATACATAAAGGATCAGAAAACTCTTTATAACATTTGACCTAGAAGTACCACCACTAGTTCTGTAGCTGAAAGAGATAAAAACCAAAAACAAAAGGTCCTATAAGAACAAAAATATATCTATAGCAGTTGTTTTAGTTGTGGCAAAAAAAAAAAATGAAAATTGAGAGGATGTTCATCAATTGGAGAATGTTTGTAAAAGTTATGGTACATGATTGTGATAGAACAATCTTGTGATAAAAGAAATAATAAGGCTTCTCTCTCTCTCTCTCTCTCTCTCTCTCTCTCTCTCTCTCTCTCTCTCTCTCTCTCTCCCTTTGGACTCTTCTGGTCGGTGGAGTGCCTGTTAGCACAGGCTGTGGTATAAAGATGGCTAAGTCTAAGAACCACACCACCCACAACCAATCTCAAAAATGGCACAGAAATGGCATCAAGAAACCTAGGTCACAGAGATATGAGTCTCTGAAAGGGATTGATCCCAAGTTTCTGAGAAACCTGCTCTTCTCCAAGAAACGCAACAAAAAGGAGCTGAAGAAGAAACAGGCCAACAATGCCAAAACCATCAAGGCCTGAGCAGAGGCCATCAAGGCCATGTGCACCAAGGCCTCTAAAGCCAAGCTCCTCAGGCCCAAGATCCCCAAGTCCAGAGCCTGGCGTGCTGGCCACAAGATGGCTATCAAGTGTCCAGGTGCTAGGATCAGCATCAAAAATACAGGCTCCCAAGACAGCAGAGTAGAAACAGCTCATCCAAGCCATTCTGCTCCAAGATTCCCCCCAAACTATGTAAAAGGGGACTCTGAAAAACTTCTGGAGCCCCAGCACCCACAGAATGACACAGAGAAGCTAACCTCCCGCTGAGGACAGCCCAGCAACCCTGCAGGAAGGACCAGCACAGCACTCTGAGAACCAGCAGCCAGCAGCATGGAGAGTGCAGGGAGCGGAGCCAAGCAGAGCCCAGGTCCTCGTGAGCCTAGGTTTTAGCCCAAGGGTGGCAGGGCCAGCAGCCGGCTGGAGGAACCCCAGAACACCAGCAGCTGTGTCGACTCCAGAATTATCAACATAGACATGCCTAGGACAAAGTAAGAGGTTAGTGTCCTATGGACTTTGGGACCTGTATTTGGGGAATGCGTCAACTCCCTACCCTGGGGGCTAGAAGCCACTGAGGAGACACGCCATTTTGTAGTTTTCAGAGGTGGCTCGAGCTCCTGGCCTGCGAATTTGTAGGGAGATCCAGCGATCAGTCTTGGGGGGTAATCGCTCTTGCTTTAACCTCCCTGGATCTGGATTGTGATCTAGGGTGGAAGTCGTGGGTGGGTTTACAGCTTGTCAGAAACGGAAGTTGCCCCCCACACATTCGGGACTAAATTCCTCTAGCTGGCCTTAAAGCCATAATGTGGCAACAAGCCCAAAAGTCAAGTAATTAAGCAGCAACATGCCAAGGCAAAGGAAACAGAAAAATGCTACCCTAGACTCCTGTTTTGGGAGCATAGAGTGGGAAAAGGACTGTGAGGTCAGAAGTCCTGCTCCAAAAGCCCCAGGGGAAAAGATGAGCGGGTTGCAGGCCATAGAGGACCTTAAGAAGGACTTTTAAAATCAAATAAGAGAAGTGGAGGAAAAATTGGAAAAGAGAAATGAGAAGGATGCAGGAAAAGTATGAAATGAAGGTCAACAGCCTGACTGAGGAAAACAACACCTTAAAAAACAGACTAACTCAAATGGCAAATCTGATGCTAAGGCTTCCAAGTCTGACCCCAAGACCGCCAAGTATGATCCCAAGGCAGCCAAGTCTGATTCTAAGGCTGCAAAGCCTGCCAAGTCCAAACTCAAAAATGCTGGGGCTAAATCTGCTTGTCCCAAGCCTTCAAAATAGATGCTTCCGGACAGAACAACTTGTTTAAAGCTAAAACCACCCTTTTCCCAGCCAGGGTATAACTATTCACTATTTTGTACAAATAAAGGAAATGTGAGTCATAAAAAAAGAAAAGAAATAATGAGCAGGATGCCCTCAGAAAAAGCTGGAAAGAGGTGAATGAACTGATGCAAAAGGAAATGAGTATAACCAAGAAAATATAGAGTATAAATAATATTGTATGATGATCAACTGTGAATGACAGTCATCCTTAGCAATACAACAATCCGGGACGGTTCTTAAAGACTTAAAAATTGATGGCTATCTCCAGAGAAAGAACAAATAGAGACTAAATACAGATCAAAGTATGTTTTTCTTTACTTTATTTTTCTATTACTTATTTTTCTTTGTTTTCTGTCACAAAATAACTAACATGGAAATGTGTTGTACATGACTGCTCATGTATAATCTACAACAAGTTATTTTCCTTCTCAAGAAGGAAAAAGGGAATAGAAGTAACAAAAAGTATTTGTAAATCAAAAATAAAATTAAATGGAATGTTAAAATTATTTTATATGTAATTGGGGGGAAATAAAATACTGAATTTTTCATTTTTTTAAACAAATGCTTTATTAACTTCTGTTTTACATCATTCATTTCCACCAGATTTTGAGTTACAATCATTTCCCCCCGTTATTCCCCTACCCAACCTCCCACAATAGCAGTCCCACAAGATATCACTTCCTCCAATCTGCTCTCTCCCATACCTTCTCCCATACTCCCTTCGACTTTTCCATTAGAGGAAGGTAAATCTTTGTGTCCAGATGCCTTCACATCTTATCTCCCAATATTAAGCAAAAGAGTATTAATAATAGTATTTTTATATATTTGAAACATTTAATGTTAAGATCTCAACTTTCAGATCCATTTCCTTCCTCCCTTGTTACCCATTGCCTCTGGGGAGAGAAGAAATTCAGTATGTCTTGTATATGTCTAGTTATGCAAAACAATATCATAGTAGATATATTGTACAAGGCTGCTTATAATTCCCTCCCACTCATCCCACCCCCCACCTGGTCCATTCCCTACATGATCCTGTCCCTCTTCTATAGTAGGTATTTCCAACCTCCCCTCACCCCAAGGATGCCCTCCCATCCATCATCCCTCCTCGCATCCCCCTTCCCCCTATTCTGCTGTAGGTTGAGATATCCCATTTAGTACATATGTAATTCTCTCCCTGAACTAAATTCAAGGAGAATGTGGTTTTGCCTTTTTTGCCTTCCTATTCTCCCCCTCCCTTGCAATCACTTCCCCTTGCTTCTTCTACATGATATAGTTTACCCTACCCTGTCTCTCCCCATCTCCTCTTGCCACTTTCCTCTCTCACCTCACAATTTCATCCCTTGAGTATTCTCCCTCCCCAACAAATTCAACCTATGCCCTCTATCGTTATATAACTGTAACCATCTACACACACATTCACATATGTATTCATATGACCACACACCCTTCTTCCATTATTTTCATAGTGAGAAAGATATTATCAGTCACAGTTATTGCTTTTCCATATAGGGATGTAAATAGTTCAACTTTGATAAGTTCCTTTTGATTTCTTTTCCCTGATTGCCTTCTCAGGCATCTCTTCCTTCTTGTATCTGGATGTCAAATTTTCTATGCAATTCTAGTTTTTTCCTCAAGAATGCTTGAAAGTCCTCTATTCCACTGAATGACCATATTTTCCCCTGAAACAAAATACTCAGTTTTGCTGGCTAGGTGACCCTTGGGTTCATTCTCAGTTCTTATGCCCTCTGGAATATCATATTCCATGCCCTTTGATCCCTCAGTGTAGAAGCTGCCAGGTCCCGGGCTATTCTGATTGTGTTTCCACAGTATTGAAATTGTTTCTTCCTGGCTGCTTGTAGTATTTTCTCCTTGATCTGGGGATTCTGGAACCTGGCTATAATATCCTGGGAGTTTTCTTTTGGGGATCTTTTTCAGGAGGTGATCAGTGGATTTTTTCAACCTCTATTTTGCCCTCTGGATCTAAAACATCAGGGCAGTTTTCCTTGAGAATTTCTTGAAGGGTGATTTCTAGGTTCTTTCTTTGATCATGGATTTTGGGTAGTCCAATAATTTTTAAATTGTCTCTCCTGGATCTATTTTCCTGGGCAGTGGTTTTTCCCATGAGATATTTCACATTGCCTTCTAATCTTTCATTTGTTTGGATCTGCTTAACAGCATCTTGATTTCCCATAGTCATTAGCTTCCATTTGCTCCAGTCTAACTCTGAAGGAATGAATCTCCTCAGTGAGCTTTTGAGATTCTTTTTCCATCTGGCAAATTCGACTTTGTAAGGCATTCTTCTCGTCATTGCCCTTTTGGGCCTCCTTGGCCATTTGAGTTACTCTATTTTTTAAGGTGTTGTTTTCCTCAGTCAGGCTGTTGACCCTCATTTCATACTTTTCCTGCATCCTTCTCATTTCTCTTTCCAATTTTTCCTCTGCTTCTCTTATTTGATTTTTAAAGTCCTTCTTAAGGTCCTCTATGGCCTGCAACCCCACTCATCTTTTCCCCTGGGGCTTTTGGAGCAGGACTTCTGACCTCACAGTCCTTTTCCCTCTCTATGCCCCCAAAATAGGAGTCTAGGTTTGCATTTTTCTGTTTCCTTTGCCTTGCCATGTTTCTACTTAATTACTTGAATGTTGGGCTTGTTGCCACACTATGGATTTAACGCCAGATAGAGGAATTTTCGTCCCGAACATGTGGGGGGGCAACTTCCGTTTCTGACAAGCTGTAAACCCACCCACGACTTCCACCCTAGATCACAATCCAGATCCAGGGAGTTTAAAGCAAGAGCTATTACCCCCCAAGACTGATTGCTGGATCTCCCTACAATTCGCAGGCCAGGAGCTGGAGCTGCCTCTGAAAACTACAAAATGGCGTGTTTCCTCAGCTGCTTCTAGCCCCCAGGGGCGGGAGCCCACGCATTCCCCAAATACTGTTCCCAAATTCCGTAGTACACTAACCTCTTACTTTGTCCTAGGCATGTCTATGTTTATAATTCTGGAGTCGCCACAGCTGCTGGTGTTCTGGGGTCTTTCCAGCTGGCTGCTGGCCCTGCTGCCCTGGGGCTAAAACCTCAGCTCATGGGGACTTGGGCTCTGGCTCGGCTTCCCATGCTCTGCACGCTGCGTGCTGCTGCCTCCCAGACCGCTGCACTGGTCCTTCCTGCAGGGCTTCTGGGCTGTCCTCAGTGGGAGGTTAGCTTCTCTGTGTCATTCTGTGGGTGCTAGGGCTCCAGAAGTTGTTCAGAGTCCCCTTTGTATTGTTTGGGGGGAATCTGGTGGCAGAGTGGCTTGGATGAGCTGTTTCTACTCTGCCATCTTGGCTCCGCCCCCCAATACTGAATTTTTAAAAAGAAATAGACAGGCAACTATCATACAAAGTGCTGTGTGATGAGTCCATTCAAGATGTCAGTGGAGAGAAAAATGTTAAGTAATTTTGAAGAAACAGAGTGGTGACTGTGTTTTGGATTTGAGAGTCTTGAATTTGAATTTGTGTTCTGAATCCCAGCACTTGTCCTTAACTCTTAGTATATGATTATAGCCAATGAAGATAAAGACAAAAAAAAAATATCAAGTGTCCAATTAATGCATGGGATTTTTTGTATGGAAATAGTGATACAGAAACAAAAAACAAAAGTCCCTGTCTCAGTTTATGTTCTAAAGACCTTTACCTGAAAAATTTTTTCCCATCTTTTAAAGATCAGATAAAATACCAACTTCTTATATGAGGTCTTCCATTATAACTAACATTCTCATGGTACTCTGCATACTGTAGGTATTTAATATATTTTCATTTTGAAATTAAATGATTTAACAAAATCAAGTAAATTAGAAAATTTAAATTACCATTTTCTAATTTTATGCACTCTTAAATTGGTGTCCATAGACTTCAGATTTTAATTGTTTTACATTTTAATAATTATTTCATCATAATTGTTTTATTTTGTAATACAATTTATATCAATTTATGGATTTAAAACTTTATTCTTAGAAGTACAAAGGATTCAACAGATAGTTGAATCCAAGATGCACAAAATAATAAGAACTTTATAGTCAATGTGTATGGGTATATGTATATGTTTATGCACATGCATAGGTATATAAATATATATGCATATGAATATATATATATATATATATATACAATGCTCACATATGCATATATCTATGTATATTTTTCCTAAAATAAGTATGAAACTTGAGTCTATTTTACCATCTATAATATAGAAATAATGCTTACTCTACTACATAAAAGAGACAGCTAGATGATTCAGTATATATGTGTATATGTATATATATATAGAGAGAGAGAGAGAGAGAGAGAGAGAGAGAGAGAGAGAGAGAGAGAGAGAGAGAGAGAGAGAGAGAGAGAGAGTTAGGAAGACCATAGTTCAAATCCAGCCTCAAATCCAAGCTGTGTTATGTTAGGCAAGTCATTTAACCTCTCTTTGCCTTAATCAACTGAAGAAGGAAATGGCAAATCATTCCAATATTCTTACCAAGAAAACCCCATGGACCACACCAGCATTCTATGGTTTAAAAAGTCACAAAGAGTCAGAAAGTATTGGATGACTGAACAACAACATTAAACATAGAACTCCATAGAAACTGATAATTTTCAAATAACAAAATAACATATAAATGAATGAATTACAAACATGGAATTGTAAATATATCAAAATTTGTCTTTGAGAGATGTAATGGAATCTTTTTTTTTTAATTTGTCCTTTGAACCATTGTGTGGACTCTCAATACTTTGCCTACTATTGTTTTGCATGTTAATTTTTTTTCATAAGGAGGTTAACTCCATCATCAGCAATATATTTTATTTTTTGCACTTTGTCCCTTTTCCTAGAATGAGTAATTCAGTCTCTACACTACTTAATCTGTATTATTTAAAAAAAATAATGGGAAAAATGAACAACTAAATAAGCTACCTCTTTGTAAGTGACCATCCCCCTACAAAAAAATAATGCAATGTCACATGAAAAATCCATTCAGCCATTATACCTTGGTATTTTTTTTAACTTTAGCTTCATTAATTCTCATACTGTAATAGGAAGAATACTAGACTTAATTAAAAACCTTGCCTATAACACATATTGGCTGAAGTGACTTAATTTTTCTGAGTCTTATTTTGTAAAAATGAAATAAAAACAATACTTGTGTCTTGTTACCTCAATTTTTGTCAGTTTGGGTTTCTGATATTACTACTAGTAATAATAGCTAGCATTTAAATGGCACTTTAAGATTTGTGAAATGTTCTTCAAAGATTATCTAAAGTCAAACACATAACACTGAGAGGTGCTATCATTACTTTCATTTTAAAGATGAAGAAACTGAGGCAAACTGATTAAGTGACTTGCCCAAGTCCATATAGCAAATAAATATCTGAAGCAAAAATTGAACTGATGACTTTCTTACTCCAAATCATGCATGTGTCCACTTTATCACTAGGTTGCCTATTTCTCCTCAACATTTGTGATTTCATTCCTGGAGAGAACAGTGTATAAAGAAATTCTTAATATCCATACAGATTTCCAAATGTTCTAAAACTTATTTTTCTTCAAGAATCACCAGGGACACTGAGAAATTAAATACTTTTCCAATAACAAGACAGCTAGAATATGTTAGATATAGGATTTCAAACCAGGTCTTCACCATTTCCAGGTCTACTACCTATCCATTATCCCCTTTCTACCTCCCCCCCAAAAAAAATAAATCTCATGTTACTATTCAAACATTGTGGTATTGATCTTTTATATGTAATGTCTTTTGGAATATAGACTAGATAGGATAAAATGGTGACTCTTTGGAATTGGATTACTGTATTGTGTTCTTAGTTCATCTTCTGCAGACTCAAAAATCTTTCTGGAAATCTTCAATAGCAGAGAGGAAAACACGTGTGATATGTAGGTCAACCTATTACCGTATGACATTGAATTCTTCTTATAGGTCTCTATATTTTGAAAGTTCCATGCCCCCCCCCCCCACATAGCCTGGAGATTGCTGTTATTTGGTATGATGACCCATTAGTACTGTAGTAGTAATAGTAGTAGTAGTAGTAGTAGTAGTAGTAGTAGTAGTAGTAGTAGTAGTAGTAGTAGTAGTAGTAGTAGTAGTGGTAGTAGTTTTAGTATTATTATTATTTATAACAACAATAACCAACAATAATATTTTGTTATTTTATGGTGCTGTATAGTATCTAGGTGATTATAGGCAACAGATTTAGTTTTTAATGAGCTCTAGTTTCAGAACAACATACTTTTAGTATTTTCAAAGTCATATTGAAATCTCTGTCTTTGTACCATGGGGATTTGTCAACTATAAGTTTTTGAAAGGCAGATAGCTTCTGATAAATTTATAATATGAGCCAGGTCATGGTTTGTTAGGCATTCCTTATGTGTTAATTATGTATAACCTCCATTTTTGGGTTATACTGTTTCTACCTTTCCTTACACAATCTGCATTAACTAAGTCTGGACTCCACAAATTTAAAACATCTACAACTTTTGGTGATGATGATCTTTTCCTTAATATCTATCATAAACGTCTTTGCTTTTTTTAAATGAATATATATTATGTATTGGTGTGTCTCTGTGTGTTTGTGTGTGCATGTGGAGATAGGCGAGAGACAGAGATAGAGAGACATGGAGAGAGGCAGAGAGACATGGAGAGAGGCACAGAAACACAGACAGAGACAGGCAGAGAGACAGAGAGAGTTGATTGAGTTCATATGGATGTCACACAATCCAGATTGTTTTTTTTAATTTTCCCCTTCGATCTTCGGCCAGCAAGCAAAAAGCAAGCATTTATGCAGTACTTAATATATACCATAACAGACTAAGCACTGGGAATACAAATTTAAGTTAAAAGGCACAGTGTGACCTTCAGGGAATTTACATTCTACCAGGGCAAGATAATCAAAGAAAGGAAGGATATTAAATGATTACTCCAGGCAATGGTTTTAAAGTGTTGAAGTCAAAAAAGTCATTGATATTACCTGGAATTGAATGAAGGCTGGTAACCTACCCTTCATCATTCATTGTTAGTCCTTCATTTTCAAAGAAATCAATGACATCACAATATGATGTGTAAGAATTGGATTTAATGAAGCATAGTTGCACCGTCTTCAGCCTCACTCTCTCTTCCAGAGTCACTTAAGTTCAGTGGCAAGACAAAAGTCAAGATGACTGGCAATGGCTTGGGATGCAGTGGATAGCCTTGGTGTCTTTGATTCCCACAACATCTACTTCACCTGCCTTCATGGCCATTGAGCAAATTGTTCTCATCCACCCATTCTGCCTGGGGAAGTCATCATTCTGGGGTAGAAATCCCTCTTACCTGATGGATTTGAGGTTAGTCTCTATCTGGTTTAGCCCACATGCTGAGACAATTTTAACAGGGTGTGGCTTCTGCACATGCTACAGCTTTTTGGAGCCACAAATGAAAGTTGCTTGACAAGTGGACACCAAAGGTGAATGAGCAGAGCTAATTGGGGTCCTCAGAGAGAAATAGTACTTCTGATGTGAGGAATATAATCTCACTCAAAGCAGGATCCAGGAGAAACTAAATAATGGGCCCAAAGGAAGTGTTTTGTTTTTATTTTAGTTTTCCCTTGGGGAAAATGCTGTGCAAAAAACAAATCCTATCCTATAGAATGCTATCGGCTTTCTTTGGAGATTGCCTTCTATAAATTCAATGGCATTTACCTACATCAGTAATTGCTACTTATTTCTGAATGAGATGCTTCAAAATATTTCTATACATATTAAATATGTTTATCATGTCGTCTGAAAATACCAAATTTTTCCCCCATTTTTGGGGAGAAAGTATTACTAATTCCATAGCTGTCTTAATGTTATGGTCCCTGGTATTCATGTAATCCACTGAGAAGCTTGAAAAATAACTGACAAATTAAAAAATAAATTGTCCTGTTGGACTTTGAGGCATATTTTGTTTATTCCTTATATCATATATTGTTTTCTCATGTTTGTAGATATTTTTGTGTGATTTAAGATACAAACTCAGATTATAAATTGCATAAATAAATATGAAATTGGCCCAAATATAAAATGACCCCTAATTTCCCCATATTTAGCGATCTGTGTTATCTCTTTATTAAGAGAAATAATATTTAAGCTTACGATTTCAGGGAAGTTGGCAAAGTGTTTTCCTATTGGCAAAGTGAATTCCTATTCATGTGCAAATGTAAAGCACTTGAGTGTAGATATTTTTCTTCACATAACTATTCTGTTATTCATTGTATTCATAGTATTGTTTTTCTTTTGACCCAACTTGAACATTTTGTAATTTATTATTTATAATAATAAAGGTGATTAAAATTTTTCCACAACTGTCTTTTGGGAAAACTTCTGTAGTAAAGATTTTAATTGCTTATTAATAATTTATTTAATTCCTTGTACTATCTTCACTCTTTGTATTTCCTTAGAGTTAGAATTTTTCACTTTTAATTGCTGTCAATAATTTTTAAAATTCTCTCACAATTATTTTTCTGCTTCTATTTTTCTGTCTTTTATTTTTGCCTTTGATGGGACAATGTGGCATTCACATTTTCTACTAGTATTAGTACAGTCAACAAATCTACTAGAGCTCATTTGTCACAGTTTCAGTTTTAGTACTTGGCCTTCATATAAACCATAGTAGTCAATGTACATGGAAACTGAATTTTGCATTGTAATGGAAGACATTGTTTAATGTTGAAATTCTCTGCTCCTCCCCCATCCTCACAACATGCAAAGCATATTGGTATTTGAACAAGTTATCACTATTGTCATTATTGCAACAATGATGATGTTGATGATAATATATGAACTAGCTTTTTAGGAGTGAAAATAGAATTTTAAATCTCCTTTTCCACCCTGTCACCTCTCTACGTCCTCCAACAAATCAGCAAGTCATGTATTCCATCTAATTTGTAGGGAATATAATCAGATGAATATGGAAACTTTAAGGTTGGATAAAGAGTTACAGAACTCTCCTCTTAACCAATGTCTATACCTTTCACTTCAGGGATCTTCATCAGAAAAAACAATTGAAAATCTCTGTCTGGGTCTGGTGCTGTAAAGACATATCCCTATTTTCTTTTCTTTGTAAAGTGAGTTTCACACCTAGATTCACTTAATGGTACAATGTAGTGTGAAACAAATCTATAAATAGTCCCATGGCACCCAATTATTATCCTAGTCCATGGTTGAAGTAAGATTTTCTCTATACAATCCCAATAGAAACAATAAAAAAATTGAGAATGGTGAGGAATACACATGCAAAAAAAATCATGACTTAATAACCATATTCAAATGAGCAGTGTTGAGATTTATTCTAAGGAAATCAAACATATAATTATGCAAACACTCAAAATGTATAATTCAGACATTGTCATTTGTGTTAGTGGTGGGAGAAGTTCCTTTAAAGAAATAGTGGTGTCATTATCTTTGGTTTTTAATTTACAAATATTTTTTTTGAAAATACATTAATCAAAGACTCTGAATGGTTAAGTTACTTGCTCATGTATACATAGACAGGATTTGGCAGAATCAGGATTCACATATAAATATACTTTGGCACTCCCATTTTCATTATGTCATATCAAAGGACTACCTGAAGGGGAAGAGGGCTCAAGTGTCAGATGAGCAGAATGGAAATTCTCCTTAGGTCTCTCATTTGGCATTAATCAATGCAATTCTTATTTGCAAGGAATCCCAAAGATTAGCTAACTGTCTGGCATTATGAAGATCAGTTTGCTGCTTTATCATATGATTGATACTATATAAACATATGGGAAAATATGAAATTTAGGATTTGCATAGGATTGCTATAAAAATATTGATTAACTTATTTGACCTTGGTCAATTGTATTGAAAATCAGTTTCCCCATCTGTGCAATTAAGGGTCTCTTAGATACCTTCCAACTTTATTATTCTATGACACTACACTGATGGGCAAAATGACCCCAGCTTCTACTAATAATGCACATTTTTCACCTAAGTAATGACTCTGAAAATCTTGGCTACCCAACTGTTCAGCAATGTCCGTATAGTGAAGGTTAAATAATAACATATTCATGGCTCAATTTCTTGTTGGCCTTGTTAGACACTTCAGATGGAAATTCTGTCTGTCCTAATATTACATGAAAAATGTAATTGCTAATATTTGTACAGTGTTTAAAGGTCTGCAAAATTTTTAGCTCATGATAACTCTGTGAGACAATACAAATATCACTATCTACAGTTTTATAGTAAAAAATTGTGTCTCACAGCAATAATGAATGAATAAAATCATTTAGCATTTACTATGAATCAGACACTATCCTAAGTATTAGAGAGTACAAATACAAAAGTATGATAGCCCTAGTCCTCAAGGAGAGTATAATTGAAGAGACAGAATGTATAGTAGAGTTGTAGTCAAAGAATCGAGGTTTTTGTCCAGTAAGTTAAAGGGATAGTGAGGTGACATAGAGGGTCATCAGGTTCACATACCCTTTCTGAAAATAATAGTATAATAGATTTGACTAATGTAGTGTTAGAAAGGAGGTGTATATATAGATGCCAATGTGGACTGTGTTGAATGAGTCAGCTAATATTGGGCTAAGTGAGTTTGTACTTACTCTCTATTTGATCAAAATTATTTATTCCCTGAGTAAGGTTTAACTGTGTAGGTTAACTCCCATAGTTTCTGGGGACATGACTTCTGGCAGCCCAGTTTGGAGAATGCTATACTAGGTGAATAAAATTTGGGAGAGGGAAGATAGTGGAAAAGACAAAAGAGAAGATAGTGAGATAGCCTGGGTGAATGATTATATGGGATATGAGGTTAAATTAAATATGCAACATCAAAGGCATTTTGAGATAATGCACTTGTTTTTAGGGACAGATATTTCTCATTAAGGTAAAAATAGAAGTATCCATGTTAGAACATCCAATCTAATCTAATTCAAATATGACTATCTTGTATGATTGTGTCTTGAACTTAATACAATTTATTTCTAATGAATAAGCCACTTCCCAACTTTACTTTTTATGGTTTAAGTGGCTTTATTCCCTTTTCTTTTCCAAATCTTTAATAACTTGATTTACCAAATTTCATCTCTTATTCATAAACTCCACATTTTACTTTGATTCTAGGGTTATGATTTAATCATATATTAGAACCAATTGAATTCAATAGTATTAATCTATGCTTGCTCTACTTTGCCTTTTTGAGACTTGGAGAAGGAAGGAAAAAAGAAAGGAAAGAAAGCAAAGGAAGGAAGGAAGGAAGGAAGGAAGGAAGGAAGGAAGGAAGGAAGGAAGGAAGGAAGGAAGGAAGGAAGGAAGGGAGAAGATTGATATAACTAGGAAATGTAAGAGCTAAGCTACTAGCCCAATTCATAAAAACAATCATAAGATTGTCAATTTAGAGCTAGAATTGGCTTTGGATGCTAACCAATCTGAACTCCTCATTTTACAGTTAAGGAAACAGAAGACCAAAGAGGTTGACTTAGCTACCCAGAATCATAAAATAAATAATTGTCAGACTGAGAATAAAATCCGTATCTTCATACTCCAATTTCAGTATTATTTCCATTTCTGGAAAGATTGTATGACTGGAATGTGACTTGGGTCAAGCATGGTGAGAAAATGAATCTATAACCTTACATTCTATACTAACATTAAACTAAATTTGAACCCACTGTAAGAGATAAACTCTGCGATATGTATGAGTCTTATTAAGTTCATGATTCTTTACCTTTATCCTTCACACTTAGTTATGGAAACACCATGTGTAGCAGCAAGCACCCTAACATCCCCAGGGTGGCTGCCAACACAGGTTCTTAGATCTGCTTTTGTAAAGTAAAGCAACTCAAAATCGGTTAACAAGCCCACTTTAATAAAACAAACATATATTACCTAGTTCAGGGGGAAAAGGTCAGCACCCTGAACTTCAAAGTATACAGACAGATCAAACAGGCAGGCTTCCAAACTTTCCAACCATTATCAATACCAAAATCACAGTTACCAGAGAGGGAAGCATCAGCTTCTGGGTTTTCAAAGCCAGGGGGCTCTCAATAGCTGCCCAGAGTATCATCTGGTCAAATCACACAACACTCTCAAAGTGAGCCCCAAAGCACAGCCTCACATCAGGGATTACATAGCCTTCTCCAGGCTCAGAGAATGTCACAGCCCTCTTGACCCACTGTCCAATCAAAAAGCAATAAGGTTTTCTCATTTCAGAGAAAACCAAGCCTCCTGCCACAAGCTCCATGTGACCACATTCAGCCTATTAGTAGGCAGAGTATATTTTCAAATCAAGGAGGGTTCTCAGAGTCTCTTAAGCCAAAGTCTCTTAAACCAATCAAAGGGCCTAGGGGCAGGGAAGATCTTCAAATCTGCATTTCCATTACACCATGCCTTGCAGGAGATGATTTAGAGAAGCTCTATGATTTTCAACTACTTTGAATGCACATTGTGAAAACTTATCATGAAAAGGGTATTAGGTCTTTCTAAAATCACAGTCCTATCTAAATACCTATCCAAGTACATTTTCATATTCTATCCATGATCTCCACATTTTACATTAATTTTGGGATTCTGATTTGATAATAATATATTAGAATGAATAGAATTGAGTAGCACTAATCTATGTTTCTTGTACTTTGCCTTTTCTGAGACTTAGAGTAATTCTTTTTTTTTTTTTTTTAAAGCAATTGGGGTTAAGTAACTTGCTCAAGGTTACACGGCTAGTCATTTGATTTATGCGTGGGTGCTCATTTTCTGAGGCCAGATCTGATCTCGGGTCATCCAAACTCCGAGGCCGGCGCTCTTACTCATTGCGCCACCTAGCCGCCCCTTTAGGGCAATTGGGGTTAAGTAACTTGCCCAAGGTTACACGGCTAGGATTTTTTGTTTTTGTGCGGATTAAGTGTCTTAGCCCGGCTCCGAACTCAGGTCCTTCTGATTCCAGGGCCGGCGCTCTATTCACTGCGCCACCTAGCCGCCCCTAGAGTAATTCTTGACTGGCTTTTAAAGAACTCAGTTAAGTGTTAATCTACAAATTTTGTTACCACCAGGGAAAAGCATGTTTCAGTTATTTAGCTATGATATAAACAACCAGAATGCCTTAAGATTGTATGATATAGATAAATATGTGACAAGAATGTACTGATAGTTTTCCTGGTATTGAACCACCTTTGCATTCCTGGAATAATTCCTACCTGATGAGAGTACATTATTTCCATGATGAGTTGCCATAGTCTTTTTGCTAATATTTTATTTAGAATTTTTGCCTCTATCTTCATAAGGAAAATTGGTCAGTAATTTTCTTTCTCTGTTTCGTCTCTTCCATAATTAGGTATCAGTACCATATTTGTGTCATAAAAAGAATTTGGTAGGACTTCTTCAATTTTCCCAAATAGTTTGTAAACATTGGAGTCAATTGTTCTTTAACTATTTGGGAGAATTCACTAGTAAAGCCATCTGGCCCTGGAGATTTTTTCTTAGGGCGTTCCTTGATGGCTTGTTCAATTTCTTTTTCTGAGATGGGGTTATTTAAGTAGTTTACTTCCTCTTCAGGTAGTCAGGGTAGCTTATATTTTTGTAAATATTCATCCATTTCACTAAGATTGTCAAATTTATGTCCATACAATTGGGTGTAATAGTTTCTGATTATTGTTTTAATTTCCTCTTCATTTGAGGTAGATTGACCCTTTGCATTTTTGATACTCATAATTTTTTTTCTTTTTTATCGTATTGACTAAAGGTCCATCAATTTTATTGTTTTTTTTTCACAATACCAGCTGTGTATTTATTAATTCAATAGTTTTCTTGAATTCAGTTTTATTAATCTCTCCTTTGGTTTTCATTATTTCTAATTTAGTATTTCAATTGGGGTTTTTAATTTGTTCTTTTTCTAGCTTTTTCAGATCCATGCCCAATTTATTGACCTCCATTTTCTCTTTGCATTCAGGGATATAAAACTTGCCCTAAGAACTCATTTTGCTGTATTCCACAAGTTTTGGTATATTGTCTCATTACTCTCATTCTCTTGAATGAGGTTACTGATTGTTTCTATAATTTCTTGTTTGACCCACTCATTCTTTAGGATAAAGTTATTTAGTTTCCAATTAGTTTTTAGTCTATCCTTCCATGGTCCTTTATTACATATAGTTTTTATTGCATCATGATCTGAGAAGGATGCATTTAATATTTCTGCCTTTCTGCACTGAATGGTGAGTATTTTTATGCCCTAGTATATGGTCAGTTTTACATATGTGCCCTGTACTGGTTAAAACAATGTGTATTCCTTTTTATCCCCATTCAATTTTCTTGAGAGGTCTACCATATCTATTTTCTCTAAGATTCTATTTACCTCCTTAACTTCCTTCTCATTTATTTTGAGGTTAGATTTATCAAGCTCAGAGAAGGGGAGATTGAAGTTCCCCACTAGTATAGTTTTGCTATCTATTTCTTCCTCTAACATCCTTAAATTCTCCTTTAAGAATCTGGATGTTTTACTGTTTGGTGCATAGATGTTTACTAATACATATTGCTTCAGTTTCAATGGTGCCTTTTAGCAGGATATAGTTTCCTTCCTTATCCCTTTTAATTAGATATATTTTTGCTTTTGATTTGTCTGAGATAAGAACTGCTATCCTTGCTTTTTTTTTACTTTAGCTGATGCAGATATATTTTACTCCAGCCTTTTACCTTTACTGTGTGTGTGTGTGTGTATCCCCCTGTTTCTGTTGTGTTTATTGTAAGCAGCATTTTGTAGGATTATAGTTTGTAATCCATTCTGCTATCTGCCCCTGTCTTATGTGGGAGTTCATCCAATTCACATTCACAGTTATGATTATTATCTGTCTCTCTCCCTCCATCCTATTCCCTCTCCTTTTTATGCTTTTACTTTTCTCCCTGTCTCCCTTCCCCTCCTTAAGAGTTTTCCTTTTGACCACTGCCTCCCTCAGTATTCCCTTCTCATTAGCCTCCTCCTTTTCCTCCCCTTCCCTCTTCCTTCTTCCCTCCCTTCTAAACTTCACCCCTCTTTCATGGCCCTTTCCCCCTCCTGCTTCCTGTAGGGTATGATAGATTTTTAAACTTAATGTAGTATGTTATTTCTTCCTCAAACCAAGGTTGACAAGAACAGATCTCATGCAATGCTCTTCTCTCTCCCCTCTGTCCCTCTATTATGATAAGTTTTGTGTCTATTCTTTTTTTTAAAGCAATTGGGGTTAAGTAACTTGCTCAAAGTTACACGGCTAGTCATTATTTGTGTGTGGGTGCTCATTTTCTGAGGCTGGATCTGATCTCAGGTCATCCCAACTCCGAGGCCGGAGCTCTTACTCACTGCGCCACCTAGCTGCCCCTTTAGGGCAATTGGGGTTAAGTAACTTGCCCAAGGTTACATGGCTAGGTTTTTGTTTGTGTGGATTAAGTGTCTGAGGCCGGCTCCGAACTCAGGTCCTTCTGACTCCAGGGCGGGCGCTCTATTCACTGCACCACCTAGCTGCCTCTTGTGTCTATTCTTGATAGAGTCCTATACTTAACAGGTTGTGTAATTCCCTCCTTGCACCAGAACCAATGAGGGAAAAATCTCATATATTGCTCATCTCCTTCCCTTCTTTCTCTCTATTATAATGGTTTTATGCCTCTTTGTGTGGCATAATTACCCTTTTCTGCTTCATTCTTTCCTCTTCCATTGCAGTCCTTAATGAGTTTGTTTTTATTTTTTTATCATCATTTCGGGTAATTTATACCCACACCCTCTATTTATCTATAAACAATTTGCTCTCATTATTTAATAAGGTGTGTGTGTGTGTGTGTGTGTGTGTGTGTGTGTTTGTGTTTCCTTATTTACCTTTCTATGTTTCTCTTGCATCTCATAATTGGAAGTTGAATTTTCCATTGAGCTTTGGCTTTTTCATCAGGAAGTTCTGGAAATCAATCATATTGTTCAATGACCATCTCATTGCCTGGAAGAATATGTTCAGTTTCTCTGGATAGGTAATCCTTGGTTGTAACCTGAGCTCTTTTGACTTCCAAAAATTCATATTTCACTTCCTCTGAACTTTCTTTTTTTTTTTTTTTTAAAGCAATTGGGGTTAAGTAACTTGCTCAAGGTTACACGGCTAGTCATTTGATTTATGCGTGGGTGCTCATTTTCTGAGGCCGGATCTGATCTCGGGTCATCCAAACTCCGAGGCCGGCGCTCTTACCCTGCGCCACCTAGCCGCCCCTTTAGGGCAATTGGGGTTAAGTAACTTGCCCAAGGTTACACGGCTAGGTTTTTGTTTGTGCAGATTAAGTGTCGGAGGCCGGCTCCGAACTCAGGTCCTTCTGATTCCAGGGCCGGCGCTCTATTCACTGCGCCACCTAGCCGCCCCATTCCTCTGAACTTTCAGTGTAGAAGCTGCCAGATCCTCTGTTATATTTATTGTAGTTCCACAATATTCGAATTATTTCTTTCTGGCTGCTTGTAGTATTTTCTCCTTTACATGATAGTTATGGGATTTGGCCACAACATTTCATGGACTTTTCAATTTGGGATCTCTTTCAGGAGATGACGGGTGAATTCTCTCGATTTCTATTTTACTCTCTGGTTTTAGTATCTCAGGGCAATTTTCCTTGATGAGCTCTTGGAAGATGTTGTCCAGGTTCATTTTTTCATCATGATTTTCCAGTATGCCTATTATTCTCAGATTATCTCTCCTGGATCTGTTTTCCAGCTCAGTTTTTTTTTTTTCCCATTGAGATATTTTACTTCTCTTTCTAATTTTTCATTCTAGATGTTTTGTTTGACCGATTCTTGGTTCCTTATAGAGTTATTCACTTCCATTTGGTTGATTCTAGTTCTTAGTGAATTATTTTCCTCAGTTAATTTTTGAAGCTCCTTTTCCATATCAAACATTTTTCATTTTCTTCATTGTAATGTTTTTCTAATTTTGCAATTTTGATTTTAAAAGAATTATTAATTTTACCTTCTACCTCTCTAATTTGGTTTTCAAAGTTCTTTTTGAGCTCATCTAAGAATGCTTTGTGTGCTAGAGAACAGTTCTTTGTTGAGGCTTCAGCTGTGGGTATGGAGGCAACACTGTCTCCCTCTGAATTTGGTTCCTCCCTCTCACAATAGTAGGATTCCAGATTCTTTGTCTTTTCAGTCAGCTTTTTACCATTTTGAGGCAAAGCCCTAGCTACACCTTTCCTCTAGGGTCCCAAGCCCTTGCTTTTTAAAGTTTTTTTTTCTCTGGGGCAATAATTACTGTGTTTTCAGGAGGAGGGGGGTTGGAGCAGCCAGGGTCTTTGCCCTGCTGGTCCCTGTATATTCAGATAGGGTCTTTTTAAATTTCCAGGGTGTGGGTTAGTAGACCAAGGAGTAGCTGCTTGCCCTGCCAGGGGCCCTGCATTTGATTTTTCCCAGCTCCATGCAGTCCCAGCCTTGCAGTGATAGTCCTGGCAATGGCCCTCGGGGTTGGTGGGTCAACTTGCTGCTACATTAATCAGGCCTAGTCTGGGCCTCAGCGTGCCTTGGCACCCAGGCCTCTGTGCCAACCCACATTGTCTTCCTGGCCTCTGCGATAAAGTATTTTCTATGGTTGAATGAGTTCTATACTTTTATCTAATTCCAAATCACTGTGTATTCATACACTAACATTTTTCAAACTCTACTATCAATCAAAAATTCTGTAGCATTTCACTACAAATCATCATAGTTCAATTGTTTAGGTTTGTCCTTTCAAATAACCAGTTTATTCAACCAAGTTATTTAAACCAAGACTTGACTGTCTAATTAAATAGCTCCAGTTTGCAGATATTCAGCTAGTCAAATGGAAGAGAAAATCATGTCACAACTTCACAGAGATAGCATTTATGCCAAACATTATAAAATATATTTCTTCTGGTTGGAAAAGAAAATTGATTGCTTTCCCAAATAAATTCTCTCTCTGAAAACCATTAATGTGATAGAAATGTGATATCTTGACTTCTTCTGCCTTGCTTATTTTTTCCTCTTTCATTATTCTTGTGTGAAAGGTAAGCTAATAATTTGAAGACTAGTGCTTTAAGAGCTTAAAGTAGTCTTCGACTATCTTTCCAGGAATGCTTCTACAGGTAATATACACTGATGTCTGTGTCAAAGATTCAGAAATATTCAGTGTTTTCCCTTAAGATACATACAGGTTAAAATAGTAAGATTTAAAAGGTTGGGAAACCTCAGAGATTTTTGTGGAAGCCAAAATATATGTATATTTTGATGGTTTGATAAAGGTAAGACAGCACTGGGTTTACCTGTATGCTTGAAAAACTCTCATGGTGAATTTTATATATTGAAATGCAGTCAGCCAGGTTCAACCTCATCCTAGGCTCTGTCAGTGTGCTTACTGTTGGATTACTGGACTGGAGCCAAACTATAAAAATAGTTTTAGCATGAGTGAAGTGATGAAGTCATTCAAAGGGAATAGACTCTATTTTTATTTCAAATGGTAGGCTGAAAAGTCAGTCAAAAATTCAGTAAGAAAATGTGAATAAAAATGGTACTAAAGGTTTAAAAGTTGGTAAGACATTTATATCTGGCATTAAATAAGAATATTAAAATAATTCATCTTCAAAATATTTGATTTATTTTTTGCTATAGAAAGGTCAAGAAATGCTACATATCAAAAGGTACATAGATGTTTATACATATACACACATAGATTTACATGTTTGTATATATAGATGCTGTATACATATATATGTACTTTTAAAACATTAATAGAAATATGTATCAAAGCATGAATTTGACTTCTTTCCTAAGAATTATTTTTTATTCAGTTCATGTCTCTTTAATTTTCGTACATTTATGAAGTAAGTTACCATTAGATATATTTCACATGCTTGCCATGACAATTTACAACTTGCTGAGGGCTTTTTTATAAGTTCATTTTTAATTGACTTAAAGCATTGATCAGTTCAGTAGCTATTACTATTATTACTTATTGCATACCAGTGTATTCCACATCAGTTTCTTTATATTTTAATGGCCTCCTGTGTGACATTTCTTTTTTTTTTTTTTTTTTTTTTTTTTGGAGGGCAATTGGGGTTAAGTAACTTGCCCAAGGTCACACGGCTAGGTTTTTTTTGTTTGTTTGTTTGTTTGCGTGTGCATTAAGTGTCTGAGGCCGGATCCGAACTCAGGTCCTTCTGACTCCAGGGCCGGCACTCTACTCACTGCGCCACCTAGCCGCCCCGTGTGTGACATTTCTTGATAACTTTTATCTTTGTAGGCATTGAATTTGAGGTAATTTTGAAATCTTTGAATATGACTAAGACTACATCTCATAAATAATTATTATTTTCCTATGAAAGAGCTTCATGACATAGATAGATAAGAAAAATAGATATATTTAATTACCTAAAGGTGAGTCAATATACTTTAAGCATGAATTGATAAAATAGAGGTTTTATCTATCTTTCCTGAGTATTTTCTACTAAAACATTCTTTCCAAGTTGACCTCATGGCAACCTGTAATGGTCTTGGATGTTGAGCAATGTCATATTTTGTCTAATGAGCAAAAATGTGTTTAAGTCTAATTTACATAGCTAACATTCAGACGCTTAAATATATCTGTAAACTAAGAAATTTGGATGCTCCCTCCAGTAATACAGATTCTAACTCATCAATGATGCTATTTTCGGTTGTTCTTATACATGGCCTTCTATAAGTTTACCACAGGAGGTTCTCCCAGTGAGACATTTTTCTCCTAACATCTGGAGTATAAAACCCTTGGCCTCACCACATGACTAGTCCCCCTCTGTTTTCTAGCATATACTTCCTTGATGATACATTTTTCTCCTGTTCTTTAAAGTTCCCTATATATTCCTTGTTAGTTAACACAAGAAGCACAACTCTCTCTGTCTCTCTGTCTCTATCTCTCTGGCTCTGGCTCTGTCTCTCTCTCTCTCTCTCTCTCTCTCTCTCTCTCTCTCTCTCTCTCTCTCACACACACACACACACACACACACACACACACACACACACACACATCTCTGTGTCTCTGTCTCTCTCATCACTTCTGTCTCTCTGCATATTAATTTGTGATTTTTTTTTTGTGCCTATAATGTTCTCTTCATCTCAGTAACTCAGCAATAGCAATGGGATATTGCAAGTCCAAAAATGACCACTGGTTTCAATGTGGAGCTTGGGCTCATTCAAGGAATTTTGTTAACTTTTTAAGAACAGTCTAGCTCATACTTTCCCTGCTGCTTAATGCCGGTTCCAACTTCTTAGCTTTATACATTGTCTGACACAAAAACACATACTGATAGAAAAGTTGTTCATCTAACTGAATGTCAAAGCAATAGACATTCTTTACCCATTTGATTTTCCCTACGTGGATGGGAATACCATTTATTTTTAGTGGTAAAAGATCTTTTTCAAAGGCTGTTCAGAATTCTGAGGATTCATGCAGAGCATACAGTTTAACAGGAAAAATGAAGCATTTGGAAAACACCAAATATTTCCCCAACTAGGATCTTCTGTGCTCATAACTAACCAGATAGGTAGATGAATAGCTAGATGAATAGACAAACACTAATGTGTGCTCATATATGTATGTTTGTATCTGTATATGTGTGTATGTATGTATACCTATACACATATGCAAATATTCATATAGATTCATGTGTATGCATATATAGCTATAGCTATATATGTGATATACACACACACATATATATGTATATATATATATATATGTATATATATATATAAAACAAATAACTTTCTGTGTATGTATATATATATGGGTTCTGTAGTTTTTGGTGCAAGTTTTTTTTTTACATATTTTCCATTCTTAACAAAAGTATTAGATTTTTCACTATCCATTTTAGTTCTTTCCTTACTTTAGCTAACATATGAATCAGTCACTCCACATCTTCATAATTTTATATTCTTAAGCAATGACTTGTTTTATATACAATTTGTCCAAAATGAGTGTTTTTCTCATCTTTCTTGTCTTTAATATTTAACTTATTTAGGAAAATATATGTCAGAACAGATATGTGTGTAAACACATAGATGTAAACAGAACTATCAATTATTCTATAAAGGGCTAGAACTTATCAGGTAACAACTCTGACAAGTAGGTTGCTGCAAAAGTCCTCCAAAAGTCAATTATGAAAGAAAATATTTTTTTCTTCAACTAAATAATACACACACACACACACACACACACACACACACACATTTTTTTCAAAAGATTAATAGGGTTTATGTGTTGTAATGCCAAATTTTTTGTATATTACTTCAACCACAACTCTTAAAAAGATCACTTGTTATATAAGAGTCAATTTTTGGTGCTTAGATGTTAATATATATTTTATTCTTCCTGTAGTCAAAAGGAGATTATGCACAGATTTATTTTTAAATCATAACTGTCACTTATTTTCACATAAAAGTGGACTTTGAAAATACCCTATATACTGTGTAACTAATCTTATCAGAGATAAACTAACACGTATTATTTGTCTAAGGTGGTTTTGTTCTTTGTTCTTAACAAGATCCATAAATATATTCAAAAATTGTTTTTCTATGCCACAGATTTTCTTCACAATGAAATTGTTCTGCTTTCATTATAAAATGCCTATTAGTTTTCTTTTCTTTTTTAATTTTAATGTCATTCTCTATTAAAAAACCATACTCAAATCTTTTATTTTTTTCTTTAATTTAGTACTAGAAAATGTTTTTGTTTTTTCATAGTTCAATAAAGTTAATTTCTGAAACAAAATTAATTACTTGTTTCCCCTACCTTCCTTTGCAGTTTTTGATTAAACTATTTTTGAGTAATTTCTGTGTCATAATTACTATAAATCATTTTCATGGGTTATAGAATTTTTACCATGACTGGGTTAATCAGAAGAAACTTTTGCCAAAATTGGAAAAAAATAATAGAAAAAATTTTATACATAGAAATATTGGATCAACCATTTGGAAGGAATTGACTACGCACAGGTATCAGTTCATAAGGTAATAAAATAAGTACCTACTCTGTGCAAAAGCATTGGGCTAAGCTCTAAGGACAGAAAGAAAGGGAAAGGCATTCCCTGCCCCAAAGAAGCATATATTCCATCGGGTGAGAAATCATGCAAACAACAATGTACAAATGAGTTATATAAAGGACCAATTGGAAATGATCAACAGAGAGAAGACACAAGAATTAAGAGTAAATGGTAAAAGCTTCTAGTAGAATGTTGGAATTGGTTTAAATATTCCCTTTCATTTATTTTTACATATTTTGAACCATGTGACTAAACTGAGCTCATTTTTTGTATTAATACATTATATTTTTTTCTGGTAGATTTATGTCATATAATCTTAGGGCCCAGGAATGGTCTGTATTATGAGAGGGCCTTTAGGGCATCAATGTGTAGGTAGTTAACAGATAAGACCATAGCTAGCATTTTTCACATGTTGAGCAAACAGTGGGGGGAAAAAAGTACATTTAAATCAACTTTTAAAGATAAAAGCTTTTGTGCTGTGGAGAGACAGAAGCCTGGGACATAGCAAGACTACTGTGTTATGGGAAGGTGATCACCTTTTGACTACCCTCAACAGGAAAGAAGTGGGTACCATCTGGTAGCTTGCATTTGATTAGTCTCACTAAGTACTGAAATCATTTTTTTATGCTGCAGAAAGTTCATAGAATCACAGATTTACAGTTTAAAGATACCTTAGATCGGAATCTAGTCTAACTAGTTCACTTTACAAATGAGGCAACTAAGTCCTAGAGAGTGCAAGTGACTTTTCCAAGGTCACCGTACTACTTTTAGAGAGGAATTGAGCTCATCTTCCTGATTCCAATTCCAATTGTGTGTCCTCTATGCATCACTGGCATTTTAGCATTGTGGGGAAAAGCTCCAGGTGCCCCATTATCATTAAAGTACTAAAAACGGGATTGTCAAGAGTGAAATTGTAAAGTTCTATTATTAAATGTCTATTTCTACAAAAGAACTTGATTTAATTATCAAATGGTAAATGTTTGGGGAAAACACAGTATTAGGAATGAAAATTATTACATTATACACATATAGGTTCATGTGTGTTTTGCACATATATATGTACATTCATGTATTCGTGTGAATGCATTGTATTGGAGAGACATATACATATATTAATGTATACTTATGCAATGCATTATTTGTATATAAAGTTTGAAGAAATAATTGTGTGCACATTTGCCTGTGTGATTATGTATATGGATCTATATGCATGTATGTTTTATTTGAGCACACATATGTATATACACATATGTTCACATTTTGGAAGTATATATAACTTTGTGATCTTTGTGATCATGGATATAATATTATACCGAATATCATTATTGTTATTAATGTGCCTAAATAGATAGGTGAACAACAGTCTATAAAATTATTAATATAAGTACATGTAAAATTTTCATTTGATTTAGTGACCTTTGCTAAAGTTTGCTTGATCTTTTCCCTAATAATATGAATGAAGAATAAAGACTGCTGCCTTGGAATTTAATGACATAACCAATATACACTATGCTCTTGAGATACATTTTGAAATTTCCCTCTCTTAGTTACAGAAACCAGGTCCCCAGAGATTTGTTGCACTTTTATTGCTGTAGGAATAAACTGAAATTGTAGGGTCATATGACAAGAGGTCAGAGATTTTGTGCTACCCATTACCCCCAAATGGCATGTTTCCCATTATCAATCAGCCAGTTGAACTCCTACTACTGAGTAATGTATATTATATATATATGTATAAATATATATATATATATATTTATACATATATATATATATATATATATATATATATATATATATATATATATATTACACACATACACACACACACACCATGATTAGTGGGGAAAATTAAAAGAAAAAATAAAAAAGTAAATAAATGAATAAATAGATAGATAGATAGATAGATAGATAGATAGATGAATGAATGAATGAATGAATAAGAGGCATGCTTTCCCTTTCCAAACACAAGGTCCCATGAGAGAATATGTGTGGAAAAATTTATTGTCTAACATATTATTTTTGAGGTTCTACTCTCTCTATATAGATTCCTCATGAGATTTATTGCAGAATGTAACTTTCATGATGAATGAGTTTCTGTGCTACTGAGCTGACTTTCCTCCTTGCTAGTGGAAACTTCTTTGATTGATGCTAAAAAAAAAAAAAAAAAAAAAAACCTCTACATTTGAGCCACCTATCTTTTTTTTTATTCTGATCTTGTGACTAAGCACCTCTACCTCAAGGTTCATAGGTAGTCATTTTTTGACTTTTCTAAGAACACTATCAGTTCAATTTGGCTTTGCAACTGTTGAAGATCATTCACGGGATCTTTGATTGGATCTATGAGTCTCTGTTATGTGAAAAGTGGCTACCAGTAGATGGCGGATAGGAAACAACTCATCCAAGCCACTCTGCCCCCAGATTCCCCCCAAACTATGCAAAAAGGGTCTCTGAACAACTTCTGCAGCACCAGCACACACAGAACTACACAGGGAAGCTAACCTCCCACTGAGAACAGCCCAGCGAGCCGAGTAGAGCCCAGGTATGCGTGAGCCAAGGTTTTAGTCCCAGGGTGGCAGGGCCAGCAGCTGGCTGAAGAGACCCCAGAACACCAGCAGCTCTGGCGACTCCAGAATCATCAACATAGACATGCCTAGGACACAGTAAGAGGTTAGTGTCCTATGGAATTTGGGACCAGTATTTGCAGAATGCGTCGGATCCCTCCCCTGGGGGCTAGAAGCAGCTGAGGAGACATGCCATTTTGTAGTTTTGAGAGGCAGCTCCAGCTCCTGGCCTGCGAATTGTAGGGAGATCCAGCGATCAGTCTTGGGGGGTAATCGCTGTTGCTTTAACCTCCCTGGATCTGGATTGTGATCTAGGGTGGAAGTCGTGGGTGGGTTTACAGCTTGCCAGAAACAGAATTTGCCCCCCACATGTTCGGCACGAAAATTCCTCTATCTGGCCTTAAAGCCATAGTGTGGCAACAAGCCCAAAAGTCAAGTAATTAAGTGGCAAGATGCCAAGGCAAAGGAAACAGAAAAATGCAACCCTAGACTCCTATTTTGGGGGCATAGAGAGGGAAAAGGACTGTGAGGTCAGAAGTCCTGCTCCAAAAGCCCCAGGGGAAAACATGAGTGGGTTGCAGGCCATAGAGGACATTAAGAAGGACTTTAAAAATCAAATAAGAGAAGTGGAGGAAAAATTGGAAAGAGAAATGAGAAGGATTTAGGAAAAGTATAAAATGAGGGTCTGACTGAGGAAAACAACACCTTAAAAAATAGACTAACTCAAATGGCAAAGGGGGCCCAAAAATGCAATGAGGAGAAGAATGCCTTAAAAAGTGGATTTTGCCAGATGGAAAAAGAATCTCAAAAGTTCACTAAGGAGCCTCATTACTTAAGAGTTAGACTGGAGCAAATGGAAGCTAATGACTTTATGAGAAATCAAGATGCTCTTAAGCAGATCCAAACAAATGAAAGCTTAGAAGCCAATGTGAAATATCTCATGGGAAAAACCACTGACCTGGAAAATAGATCCAGGAGAGACAATTTAAAAATTATTGGACTACCTGAAAGCCATGATCAAAGAAAGAACCTAGAAATCACCCTTCAAGAAATCCTCAAGGAAAATTGCCCTGATGTTTTAGATCCAGAGGGCAAAATAGAGGTTGAAAGAATCCACAGATCACCTCCTGAAAAATATCCCAAAAGAAAACTCCCAGGAATATTATAGCCAAGTTCCAGAATCCCCAGATCAAGGAGAAAATACTACAAGCAGCTAGGAAGAAACAATTTCAATATTGTGGAAACACAATCAGAATAGCCCAGGACCTGGCAGCTTCTACACTGAGGGACAGATGGCATAGAATATGATATTCCAGAGGGCAAAAGAACTGGGAATGAAACCAAGGGTCACCTATCCAGCAAAACTGAGTATTTTATTTCAGGGGAAAATATGGTCATTCAGTGGAATAGAGGACTTTCAAGCATTCTTGAGGAAAAAGCCAGAATCGAATAGAAAATTTGACATCCAGACACAAGAAGGAAGAGATGCCTGAGAAGGTAATCAGAGAAAAGAAATCAAAAGGAACTTATCAAAATTGAACTATTTTCATTCCTATATGGAAAAGCAATAACTGTGACTGATGATATCTTTCTCACTATGAAAATAATGGAAGGGGTGTGATCATATGAATACATATGTGAATGTGTGTGTATATGGTTACAGTTATATATGGATAGAGGGCATAGGTTGAATTTTTTGGGAAGGGAGAATACTCAAGGGATGAAATTATGAGGTGAGAGAGGAAAGTGGCAAGAGGAGATGGGGAGAGACAGGGTAGGGTAAACTATATCATGTAGAAGAAGCAAGGGAAGTGGTTGCAAGGGAGGGGGAGAATAGGAAGGCAAAAAAGGCAAAACTACATTCTCATTTAATTTGGTTCAGGGATAGAATGACATACATACTAAATGGGATATCTCACCCTACAGCAGAATAGGGGGAAGGGGGATGAGAGGAGGGATGATGGATGGGAGGGCATTCTTGGGGCGAGGGGACGTTGGAAGTACCCACTATAGAAGAGGGACAGGATCATGTAGGGAATGGGCCAGGTGGGGGTGGGATGAGTGGGAGGGAATTATAAGCAGCCTTTTGCAATATATCTACTATGATAATGTTTTGCAAAGCTAGACATGTACAACATATACTGAATTACTTATCTCCCCAGAGGGAATCTGTGACAAGGAAGGAAGGAAATGGATCTGAAAGTCCAGGTCTTAACATTAAATGTTTCAAATATATATAAATACTATTATTAATACTCTTTTGCTTATAATTGGGAGATAAGATGTGCAGGCATTGGGACACAAAGATTCACCTTCTTCTAATGGAAAAGTCGAAGGGGGTATGGGAGAAGGTATGGGAGAGAGCAGCTTGGAGGGAGCAATATCTTGTGGGACTGCTATTCTGGGAGGTTGGGTAGGGGAATAACGGGGGGAAAATGATTGTAACTCAAAATCTGTTGGAAATGAATGATGTAAAACAGAAGTTAATAAAGCATTTATTTAAAAAAAAAAAAAGAAAAGAAAGGTGGCTACCAGGGGCAGCTAGGTGGTGCAATGAATAGAGCACTGGCCCTGGAGTCATGAGAACCTGAGTTCAAATTGGGCCTCAGACAACTTAACTCTTAATAGCTGTGTGAACTTGGGCAAGTCACTTGACCCCAATTGTTCTGCTTTCCCCCATAAAAAAGACAAAATATGGCTAGTAGAAAAATTTACATTGAACCAGAACTGAAGAAAAGACAAACAGCAGAGATAAATATTTTATGTTTGTATAGATATAGAAGAATTAGTCAGTTATTTTTATTCACTTGACTGTTCAAAGGAGCCCTACCTCAAATATTCTAAGGAACGAGACTAAGAGATGGACACATTGAAACTTTTGTATGCATTTGAACTTATATCTCAACAACTACTGAGTCAAAAGTTCTTCTGGTTCTATAACAAATTAGAAGACTTTTTCTGTTCATCTCACTGTACCAACTATTGAGACCTCATGGCTAATAACTACTTCCCAAAAATTCCACATATTTAGATATGGAGGAGACATATCTGTGCATATCTCAAGAACTGAAACCAGACATGGACTGAACCTCATTGGCTAGTCTATATTACATGTCTGTGTAACCCCAAAAGATAGTATGCATAGACCAAAGAGTGGGTTTTAGGGGAATTTAGACAAATAATGAAAACTTTTAATGATGTATCCCTGTATCCCTGAGAGTGACAATAATCCAATTTAAAATTTTTGGAAGAATTAGGAAGGTCTCCCTAAGGAAAATTCTATCTAGTTCATGTTACCAAAAATCCCTAGTATTCACTCAGTCATCTAGGTGATTCCAGTGAAATTTTGTCAATTTATTTGCTGTGAGAGTATCTACAGATTTCTTCTTGAGGAACCTAGCCAAATATTGACCCAAGATCTAATTTTGGTGTGCATTTGCAGTGCAACTCCATTCATCCCCACAAGACGCTTTTGCAGAAATTCAAAACAAAAGAAATAAGTAAAATTAGACTCCCAGTGAGGGCATTTGTATAATCAATATTCCTGGATTCCTAATGAGTTTATACAATACATTATGAAAGCAAGTGAGTAATGATGAGGAGAGTCATACCAGTTGTAAACACACATATGTATGGGTTTATATGTACCATTATTCAAACCTTATCTCCATTTCTCAAATTACTAATTTCAAAAGATCTACTTTACTATAGTGATGTGGAAATATGGTCATATCTTGAACTCACCATCACACCCACATATTACATTTCCAACATTATAAACTTGAAATTCCTTTATCTGACCATAATGTAGATATATGTTAATTTCTGTGTGTATATCCTCATGATTCCAACAGAAGCACATAAGCAGTTACAAATAAAACAGCACATTCAAAAGCAAAATGTTTTTGTTTGTCTGTTTGTTTTTAGTTTAAGTTTCATGAACATAAATGGTTTCAAATTTCCTGAGCACAACATGTAAAACTTAAATGAGTCCTTGATCTAGAATAGGGAGAGACGAGTTTTCATTCTACACTTTACACTTATCATATGTGTGAATCTTGGTGAAAACAGTTAGTATTCCTCAGCCTCAATTATTTCTTTTATAAAATAAACAAATTTGAGATAGATGAGTTGATTTCCTCTGATGTGTTCTATCTTTAGTACTATGAAACACCTGATGTTTTGTTTCTTCTTTCTTCCTTGCCACCAATTTCTCCCAATAAGCTGTATTTTTTTTTCTTTCTGCCTTCTAGTACCTCTTCTAGACATCAGTACCATTCATCATAAAATATTATCCCTATTGACAAGCACACTAATTTAACTAGTTCCTCAAATAGGAAAGGCAGAAAGAAGGGAACTATATTTGAATCCTGGCTAATGTAAATTATCTATCTATCTATCTATCTATCTATCTATCTATCGAATCTAGCTCTATATACATATATATGTATGTATATATATATATGTATGTATATATATACACATATATGTGTATATGTGTATATATGTATGTATATATGAATATATGTGTATATATGTATATGTGTATATATGTATGTATATATACATATATGTGTATATATACGTATATGTGTGTATATGTGTGTGTGTGTGTGTGTGTGTGTGTGTGTGTGTGTGTGTGTGTGTATATATACATATATCTGTAATGGAAATGCAAATATCAAGATCTCCCCTGCCCCTAGACCCTTTGATAGGTTTAAGAGACTCTGAGAACCTTCCTTGATTTGAAAATATACTCTGCCCTCTAATAGGCTGAATGTGGTCACATGGAGCCTGTGTCAGGAGGCTTGGTTTTCAGGAATGCCCACACCTTTTTGCTTTGTGATTGGACAGTGGGTCAAGAGGGCTGTGACATTCTCTGAGCCAGGAGAAGGCTTTATAATCCCTTATGTGAGGCTTTGCTTTGGGTCTCACTTTGAGAAGTGTTGTGTGATGTGACCCGATAAGACTCTGGGCAGCTGTTGAGAGACACCAGCTTTGAAAACCCAGATGTTGATGTTTCCCTCTCTAGTAAGTTTGATTTAGTATTGATGGGTAATAATTGGAAAGTTTGGAAGCCTGTCTACTTGATCTGTTTGTTTCTCTGTCTTGTAAGTTGTTTGTATACTTTGAAGTTTGGGGTGCTGAACTTTTTCCCCTGAACTAGGTAAACACTATATGTTTGATTGATTAAAGTAAGCTTGTTGATCCATTTTGAGTTGCTTTCCTTTAGAAAAGCAGATCTAAGAACCTGTGTTGGCAGCCACCCTGGGGATGTTGGGGTGCTTGCTGCTAAAAAATTGTGATGAGGATGGGATCTGCAGAGTAAAAGCAAAGAATGGGGGTTGGGATAATTGTCTGTTTCCCAGTTGTGGTAGCTGTGACTCTGTGGAGCCATGGAGCAGGGGAGAAGAAAGGCCTGAATGCTGATTTCAGTGAGCTGAGAGCAGGAATGGTGAACTGCCTGCATGGAGACCTGTGGAGAAGCCAGGAGCTGCTGCCTTCTGCTGTAGGAGAAGGAATCCAGGCATTTGGAATTCAGCCACAGGGCAAGATAAGGCCTGTGTGGCAAAGTGGGGGCACTGAATGTGTTTCCTTGCTGCTTCTCACAGTTTAGGACTCAGGAGGAGGATGGACTTGTGACTATGGTGGGTGGGGTGAAGTTCCGTGGACCTCCAGGGACCCCATGTTGGTTTTCTTGCCCAGCCCACTCTCTGGGCTTGGAAGCAGGGGCTGGAGCAGTGTGAGGGGAAGGGAACCCCCCTCCTACCAAGAGAACTTATTTGGACTCTTGTTTTGAATTGATATGATAATGCAATGTATTTTGTGTTTAAAGCCCAGTGGCCACTTTGGTAACTTTAGTTAAGTACCTTGAAAATGTGACCCAAGAGATGTTTAAGTGCTAATTCAAATGTAAATTGTCTGTGCTATGGGCATATTTAGTAAGACTTTGCTGAATAAGTGATTGATTGTACTTTGAATACTCTGAGATATTGTTACTGATAAGTGACTGATTGAGTTAGTCAAGGCTTTGCCCCAGCAGTGGAAGACTTTGACCATGTACTTTGAAACTAATGAAAAGTGACTGGTTGAGTTAAATTAAAAGTGACTCTTTTACCTTGAAACTATGTTGTGAATATTATATTGTGATGATCATATGGTTGTTACTGATAAGTGACTTAGTTAACAGTTACCCCATGAGTGGAAGATGTGGACTTTTGTACTTTGAGATTATATTGTGATTTTGTTATGTACCTGGAAAATGTGACCTAAGAGATGTTTAGTGCTAATTCAAATGCAAATTTTTTATGCTCTGGGCATGAAAGATCTTGGTGCTAAATGAAATGGAAATGCAGATTTAAAGATCTTCCCTGCCCCTAGGCCCTTTGATTGGCTTAAAGGACTTTGAGAAACTTCCTTGATTTGAAAATATACTCTGTCCCCTAATAGGCTGAATGTGGACACATGGAGCCTGTGTCAGGAGGCTTGGTTTTCAGGAATGCCCACACCTTATTGCTGTGTGATTGGGCAGTGGGCCAAGAGAGTGGTTACATTCTGTAACCCAGGAAAAGGCTATATCATTCCTTATGTGAGGCTTTGCTTTGTGGCTCACTTTGAGAAGTATTGTATGACTTGACCAGATGAGACTGTGCGTGGCTGTTGAGAGCCCCCAGGCTTTGAAAACCCAGATGTTGATGTTTCCCCCTCTGGTAGCTATGATTTGATATTGATGTAATGATTGGACAGTTTGGAAGCCTGTCTGCTTAATCTGTTTGTATCTCTGTCTTATAAGTTCTGTCTGTATACTTTGAAGTTCAGGATGCTGACCTGAACTAGGTAAAATATATATGTTTGATTGATTAAAGTAAGCTAGTTAACCAATTTTGAGTTGCTTTCCTTCAGAAAAATCAGATCTAAGAACCTGTGTTGGCAGCCACCCTGGGGATGTTGGGGTGCTTCCTGCTACAATATCTGTGTGCGTGTGTGTATATATATACACATACGTACACACACACACACACTCACACACACACACACACACACACACACACACACATATATATAATATATATATTTATGTTTGAAGAGTGTATATATATATATATATATATATATATACATATATATATATACACACTTCAAACACAAATTATTATTCTTGTTGCAAGTTTCTCTGTCTTCTTTCGTTAAAAATTTCCAAAGAAAAGAGGGAAGGAGCATATGAGCACAGGGGATAATGCTTCATCTTTCATATTTGTTGATCAATTAGTTTTTCCACGATGTTTGCTCACATTATCAATAGCATAGTGGGCATTATTCTGAGTCAGAAGAAGGAATAAGTTTAGCCTTTGAACTTTGAACTGTGGTGTTGGGAATAATCAAAGAGGATGGAAATGGAAGGAGATGTTGAGTAAGGACAAATGCAATTACAAATCATTTGTTTCTTAGAGGATGATACCATAATGATGCAGGAAGATCAGCTGCAAGGCAATTAGTATAGTAGGAGAAAAGAACCTTTGACACAGCCAGGAAAGCATATGTGAAAGTCCAAGATAACCAGGGTCACATCTACCTCTGACTCTACCCAAAATTGAAACCCTTTGGGCAAAGACAACACTCCTGAACTCATTCTTCAATGATTTCAATAATTCCTGAATATTTTTACCCTAGCATGTTTTCTCAATCACAATGATACTCAACCCACTTTTACCATTATCCAGACCTCATCTCCATTTCTCAACTTACTCATTTCAAAAGACCTACTTTACTATAGTGATTTGGAAGGATGGGCATATCCTGATCTCACCATCACATCCAAGTGTTAGATTTCCAACTTTATAAACTTGAAATTCCTTTATCTGACCATAATCTGTTATCATTTCAATTTTCTCTGATATTCAGTTTCAAATCTTGAATGTATTTCTCTCCTCCTCTCCTCAATTAACCTCCCTTCCACCTTTCAGATTTTCGCTAGGACAAGTCCCTATATACTATTAACTCTTCTTTTTTCTCATATTTATCTCTTGGTGGGTCAGTTCACCTCTGCACTGTTCTCTAGAGTCTCATATTTTTTTCACACTTGAAGATCTTTCACTATTAAACCCTAAATTTGGAATAGTCCCATCTTTTCTTGTCTTTATTCTTACTCACATGCTACTGAATGAAACTGGAGAAAATCAGAGACTTAGGTCAACTGGGGCTACTATAAATGTGCATTATATAATCTCAACTGGGTCCTCATTTTGAGGTATAAAAGAAATGCTTTTATACCTCAAAATGAGGACCCAGTTGAGATTATATAATAAATATAATAAAATCTTTATCTAATAAAATCTTTATCTCATCACAGCACCTTTGCTAAATCTGTAAAATCTCTCCTCAGTCCTCCATAGCTATTAATTTCTTAGCAGACAAACTTTCTTCTTATTTCACTGGTGAACAGGGGATGTTTGCCAAAGAGCTCCTTCTTTTTCCTTTTTGCTTACTTGGATCATTCAGATGCTTTTTGTTACTATCTCCTCTCTCACTCATCATTCATATGAGGAGGTTTTTCCTCCTGGTCATGAAAACTTATTTATGAGGGGCAGAGTAAAGATGGTGGAGTAGAAACAGCATTTCCACGGAGCTCCAACACACACCACTTATAAATTATATAAAAGGGGGACTCTGAACAACCTCTGGAGCTCCAGAACCCACAAAATGACACAGCGAAGCTCACCTTCCACTGAAGAAAGACCAGCAGCTCAGCAGGGAGCGGCCAGAACAGTGCTCTGAGAGCTGAACCCAGTCCCACAACTCAGCATGAGGGTGGCCAGACCAGCAGCATGCTAGAGGGACCCCAGAACACCAGCAAGTGTGGCATTGCCAGAATTATCAACACATAGATGCCTAGGACAAAGTGAGAGGGAACTGCCCTGTGGACTTTGGGACTGGTTGGGAGAATGCCTCAGCTTCTTCCCCTGGGGGCAAGAAGCCACTGAGAAACTGGTGCAACTTGAGCCACATAGCCACATTGCAGCTTCAGCTCCTGGCCTGCAAATTGTAGGGAAACCTGGTGATCAGTCTGGGGAGAAATTGTTCTTGCTTTACCCTTTTTGGATCTGGATTGCAGTCTGGGGTGGCGGTCTTGGGATGTGTGACCAGCTTGCCAGAGTGTGTGGAGGCTTCACAGAGGCCACCCAACTAATACCTCAGGAAATTGAGAAAAGCCAAATATTTGGGAGGGAAGTTCCCCTGGCTGGTGGCAAAATCCTACTATGGCAACAAGCCCAAAAGTCAAGTTATTGAGTGGCAACATACCTAGGCAAAGGAAACAAAATAAACAGAACAATGCAACATTAGACTCCTGTTTGGGGCCCAAAGAGGATAAAAGCATGGAACAGGAGGAGAACTGAGAGGTCAGAAATCCTGCACCAAAAAGCCCCAGATGAAAATAAGAACTGGCTACAGGCCATAGAGGACCTTAAGAAGCAAATAATAGAAGTGGGAGAAAAAATGGTAAGAGAAATGAGAAAGATGCAAGAAAAGTATGAAATGAGAGTCAACAGCCTGACTGAGGAAAATAACACCTTAAAAAATGGACTAACTCAAATGGCAAAAGAGGCTAAAAAAAGGCAATGAGGAGAAGAATGCCTTAAAAAGTCGAATTTGCCAGATGGAAAAAGAATCTCAAAAGTTCGCTGAGGAGAATCATTCCTACAGAATTAGACTAGAGCAAATAGAAGCTAGTGACTTTATGAGAAATCAAGAAAGATGCTATTAAGCAAATCCAAACAAGTGAAAGAATTAGAAGGCAATGTGAAATATCTCATGGGAAAAAAACACTGACCTGGAAAATATATCCAGGAGAGACAATTTTTTTATTTGTTTGTTTATTTTTCGTTTACAGGATTCAATTCCACAGTTCCTTGAGTTTTAAATTTCCCTTCCCTCCCACCACCCACGGCAGCATATAGTCCAGTATAGGATCTGCAAATACTTTCACATTAGACATTAGTCACGTTACAGAGGTTTATTGTACTAGATGTAATAAAAAATGGTAAAGAGGAAATAAAAGCTAACAATAAAATTAAAACGGTCAAGTAGTTTGCTTCCATCAGGATTCAAACTCAGTTCCTTCTAGTTATTTCTTTGGATGTAGGCATTGCTCTACTTCATGAGTCTTTTGGGACTGACACATATCACTGCATTGCTGAGAAGAGTCCAGTCTGTCATCACACATATGTTGTGTCTGTGATTTTATAAAAATTTCTCCTCATTCTACTCTTATCACTCAGTATCAGTTTGTATAAGCCTCTCCAGGTAAATATGAAGTCTGTCTGCTCCTCATTTCTTATAGCACAATAATATTCCATTACATGCATGTACAACAGCTTGTTAAGCATTCCCAGATTGATGGGCACCCCTTCAAATTCCAATTCTTTGCAACCATGAAAAGAGCTGCTAAAATATTTTTGTACATATGGGTCTTCTTCTCACTTCTATGATCTCTTTGGGATATAACCTATGAAGTGATATTACTGGGTCAAAGGGTATGAAATTATTTACAGCCCTTTGGGCATAATTCCAGATTACTCTTCAGAATATTTGGATAAGTTCGTGACTCCACCAGCAATACATTAGTGTTCCAATTTGCCCACATCTTCTCCAGCATTTGTCATTTTCCTGTTTTGTAATCTTAGCCAATCTGACTGGAGAGATGCGGTGCCTCACAGTTGTTTTGATTCACATTTCTCTAATCAATAGTGATTTAAAGCATTTCTTCATATGCTTATAGACATCTTTAATTTCTTTCTCTGAAAACTGCCTATTCATATCCTTTGACCATTTATCAATTGGGGAATGACTTGTATTCTTATACATTTGATTCAATTCTCTGTATATATTAGAAATGAGTGCTTTATCAGAGTCATAGGTTGTAAAAATTCTTTCCAAATTCCCCACCTCCCTATTGATGAAATAGATGCTATCTACTATTCTAAGGAAGGATCTGTTTATTCCTATACTTTCTAGTGTTTTTAATAGGAACGGATGTTTTACTTTGTCAAAAGCCTTTTCTGCATCTATTCAGATAATCATGTGGTTTCTGCTAGTTTTATTGTTGATATGATCAATAATAAAGATGGTTTTCCTAATATTAAACCATCCTTCCATTCCTCGAATAAATCCTACCTTATCAAAGTGTATTATTCTTGTGATAAGTTGTTGCAGTCTTTTAGCTGATATGTTATTTAAAACTTTTGCATCTAAATTCATGAAGGAAATTGATCTATAATGTTCTTTCTCTGTTTTATCTCTTCCTCATTTAGGAATCAGTACTCTATTTGTGTCATTGAAAGAATTTGTTAGGACTCAGGAAGAAACAATTTCAATATTGTGGAAACACAATCAGCATAACACAGGATCTGGCAGCTTCTACACTGAGGGACTGAAGGGCATGGAATATGATATTCCACAGGTCAAAGGACCTGAGATTAAAAGCAAGAATCACCTACCCAGCAAAACTGAGTATCATATCATATCATTTAGTCATTCAGTGGAATCGAGGACTTTCAAGCATTCTTGAGGAAAAAAAAACAGAGGTGAATAGAAAATTTGACATTCAGACACAAGAAGCAAGGGATGCTTGAGAAGGTAAAAAGGAAAAGAAATCACTATGAACTTATCAAAGTTGAAATATTTATATTCCTATAGGGAAAAACAGTAACTGTAACTGATGAAACTTTTCTCTGTATGAAAATAGTTGAGAAAAATTATATGGGCATATATTCATATGTGAATGTGTGTATATATGTTTTCAGGTATGCATAGATTAGAGGGCACAGGTCAAATTTAATAGTAAGGGATGACACTTAAAAGGTGAGGTTAAGAGGTGAGAGAGTAATATGGTGAGTGGGACTGGAGACAGACAATGGGGTGAACAGTCTCATGTAGAGGAGGCAGGGGAAGGTGATTGCTGGGGAGGGGAGAAACAGGAAGGCAAAAATTTGGACCAGGGAGAGAATGACATGCATACTAAATAGGGTGTCCCACCCTACAGGATAGTGAGGGGAGGGGGATAGGGGCAGATGGTGGAGGGGAGGGTGGGCTGGATGGTAGGGAAGTTGGAAGCACCTACTTTTGAAAAGGGACAGGATCAATGTGGGGAGTAGACCAGGTGGAAGGTGGGATGGGAAGGAGGGAAATATATTCAGTCTTTTACAATATATCTACTATAGTAATGTTTTGCATAACTACACATGTACAGCATATACTGAATTGTTTATCTTATTTTTAAAATCAAATTTAAAAATATATATATATAAATACTATTATTAATACTATTTTGCATATAACTGGGAGATAACATGTGCAGGAAATGGGGCATGGGGATTCACCTCGCCCTACTGGAAAATTCGAAGGGGGTATAGGAGAAGAGATGGGAGAGAGCAATTAGATGAGGGGATATCCTTTATGCCTGTTATTCTGGAGTGGTTGGTAGGGAAACATGGGGGATAACTGTAACTCAAATTCTGACAGAAATGAATGATATAAACCAGAAATTAATAACGCATTTGAAAAAAAAGAAAAGTCCTTTACACAAAAAATTGTTCCATTCTATCTTTTCTTTTATAGAAGATTGCCCTCTCTAATACCTCTACTTTTTAATTAATTCTCAAACTATCAGTGTCTACTTGCTGCTTCCCTAAGAGTTATAATTTCCTATCTCTCTCTTCCCCAGTCTCAAAATATCTACATTGATCAAGGCATCCTCCCTATATATCATTCTACATCTCTCCTCTTTTTCCTGACTGAATTCTTTATGAGGCCATGTATAGACCATGACTCTACTTCATTTTATCTCACTCTTTTAACCTTCTGTACTCTGGGTTCTAACCTTATACTTCAATTGAAAATATTCTCTCCACAATTATGATGCATCTCTCATTGCTTGAATTTAATGTCCTTTTCTCAATTTTAATTTCCTTGACCTCTCTGAAGCTTTTAACTGTAGATAACTTCCTTATTACTATTGTTTTCTTCATATTACAGATCACTCTTTGTCCCCCTTCTGTCTGTTGAACTATTCCTTCTCAATCTCTTTTACTGGATCTTCATTCAGGTTATGCCTACTCAAACAAAATGTACCCTAACTTTCAGTCTTGAACTCTCTTCTCTTTTGCCTTAATAGTATTTTGCTTAATGTTTTCATTAGCACTCATGGATTCAATTATGATCTCTATGCATATGATTCCTGCATCCACTTTTCAACCCTAATAACTCTCCTGATTTGCATTCAGATATGGCTACTGGAAGTCTCACACTGAAGGTCTTGTAGACATCTCAGTCTCAATATATGCAAAATGGAACCCATTCTCTACCCCCAGAAAATACCTTCTTCATTCCACTATTACTGCTTAGGGTACCACATTTTTTTTCCAGTCACTGAGCATCAAAATATAGGTGGTATCCTGTCCTCCTTACTTGGCTAAACAAATATTTCATTTGTTAACACGTGCTGTCTTTTCTAAATGTGTATTGGTAATGTTTCTTACATATGCCCCTTTTACTCCATTGGTACTACCAACCCCTTGCTGCAGACCATAGCATCACATCTGAACTTCTTCCAAAGCCTTTTTGTTAGCATGCCAACCTCAAATCTCTACCCAACCCACACCCTTCTCATCTATGATATCATCTTCCTAAAGCATGCATGACCATATGTAATGTTAAAAGAATTTGAAGATCTTCACATCCCCTTAATAGGCACATGGAGACCTTGTCCAGAGCTAATCAGGTAATGGGCTATGGGGAGTTTCCAATTAAGTGCTGGGGCATGAGCATTTCCATGTTCCTTGGCACTCAGCTAATCAGATCTTGAATGTTTGTTATATATTTTAGTTGGTTTGTGTTTTTCTTTGGGGGTTTGCTTATGAGAAGGATATTGCAATTCCCTGGACAAGACTCTGAATAGCCATATGTTCAATACCCCCAACTGCTCAGATATAAGGGCTCTCTCAATCCAGTGGCGTATGTAAAGTGTGCAATACTGCTTTGATTCAGGCAATCAGAGCCCACTCTGTTGGTCTTAATGCTAATTTCTCTGCTTGGATTTTGTCTACTTCTATTTTCTCTCAAGTTCAGGGTGCTGACCTTGCCCCTGAACTCATGAATGCAGTGAAAGTAAGATCCTTGATACCTTAAGAGTTGCATTCCTTTAAGAAATGTAGACCCAAGAAACTATGGTAGCAAGCCATTCTCGGTGTTCCAGGGTGCTTGTTGTTACACTATATTAAACCCCCAGCAATAAATTCAGATGGTTCATAATTAACTAGGAAATCCTTAATTTTATTTTTAAAGCCATTCATAACTGGCTCTCAACCTTCCTTTTTTGTCTTTTTTTGTTTTTATTTTTATTTTTTTAATTAAACAAATGCTTTATTAACTTCTGGTTTACATCATTCATTTCCACCAGATTATGAGTTACATTTCCCCCCCATTTTTCCCTACCCATCACCCCAGAATAGCAGTCCCACTAGATATCCACTCACCCAATCTGCTCTCTCCCATATTTTCTCCCATATCCCTTTCGACTTTGCCATTAGGGCAAGGTGAATCTCTGAGCCCCAATGCCTGGACATCTTATGAATCATTTAATTTTAAAACTTCGAATTTCAGATCCAATCCCTTCCTCCCTTGTCACCCACTCCCTCTGAGAAGATAAGTCATTCAGTATGTGTTGTACATGTATAGCTATGCAAAACATTACCATAGTAAATACATTGTAAAAGACTGCTTATATTTCCCTCCCAACTGTCTCACCTCCTACCTGGTCCATTCCCTAATTTGATCCTGTCCCTCTTTGATAGTGGGTACTTCTAACCTCCCCTCCCCCCAGAATGTCCGCCCCTCCATCATCCCCCCTCTTATCCCCCTTTCCCCTACTCAGGAGAGTGAGTCAGGGTAAGATATTCCATTTAGTATGTATGTGATTCTCTCCTTGAGCCAACTTCAATGAGAATATGCTTTTGCCTTTTTGCCTTCCTGTTCTTCCCCTCCCCTGCAACTACTTCCTCTTGCCTCTTCTACATGAGATAGTTTACCCTACCCTGTCTCTCTCCATCTCCTCTTGCCACTTTCTTCTCTCACCTCTTGACTTCACCCCTTAAGAATCATCCCTTCCTTGGGGCGGCTAGGTGGCACAGCAAGCAGAGCACTGGCCCTGGAGCCAGAAGGACCAGAACTCGGATCCGGCACCAGACACCCAGCACACAAACAAAAACCTAGCCATGTGACTCTGGGCAAGTCACCCAACCCCAACTGCCCTCCAAAAAAAAAAAAAGAATCATCCCTTCCCATCAAATTCAACCTGTGCCCTCTATCAATGTATACCTGTGAACATATGGAACATATGCCATGTACCCTTCTTCAATTATTTTCATAATGAGAAAGGTTTCATCAAACACAATTATTGTTTTTCCATGTAGGAATGTAAATAGTCCAACTTTAAAAAGTTCCTTTTGAGTTCTTTTCCTTGATTACCTTCTCAAGCATCTCTTGCTTCTTGCATCTGAATGTCAACTTTTCTATTCAACTCTGGTTTTTTCAACAAGAATGCTTGAAAGTCCTCTATTCCACTGAATGACCATATTTTCCCCTGAAACAAGATACTCAGTTTTGGTGGGTAGGTGACCCTTGGCTTCAATCCCAGCTCTTTTGCCCTCTGGAATATCATATTCCATGCTCTTTGATCCCTCAATATAGAAGCTGCCAGGTCCTGGGCTATTCTGATTGTGTTTCCACAATATTAAAATTGTTTCTTCCTGGCTGCTTGGTGTATTTTCTCCTTGATCTGGGAGTTCTGGAGCCTGGCTATAATATTCCTAGGAGTTTTCTTTTGAGGATCTTTTTCAGGAGGCGATCGGTGTATTCTTTCAACGTCTATTTCTCCCACTGGGTCTAAAACATCAGGGCAATTTTCCTTTGAGAATTTCTTTAAGGATGATTTCTAGGTTCTTTCTTTGATCATGGCTTTTAGGTAGTCCAATAATTTTAAAATTATCTCTCCTGGATCTATTTTCCAGGTCAATGGTATTTCCCATGAGATATTTCACATTGCCTTCTATTCTTTCATTTGTTTGGATCTGTTTAATAGGATCTTGATTTCTCATAAAGTCACTAGCTTCCATTTGCTCCAGTCTAACTCTGAAGGAATGAATCTCCTCAGTGAGCTTTTGAGATTCTTTTTCCATCTGGTAAATTTGGCTTTTTAAGGCATTCTTCTCCTCATTGCCTTTCTGAGCCTCTTTTGCCATTTGAGTTAGTCTATTTTTTTAAGGTGTTATTTTCCTCAGTCAGGCTGTTGACTGTCATTTCATACTTTTCTTGCATCTTTTTCATTTCTCTTTCCAAATTTTCCCCCAGTTCTCTTATCTGCTTCTTAAGGTCCTCTATGGACTGTAGCCAGCTTGTATTTTCATTTGGGACTTTTGATGCAGGAGTTCTGACCTCACAGTCCTGCTCCATGCTTTGAGCCTCTTTGCCCCTAAAATAGGAGTCCAATGTTGAACTTTTCTGTTTATTTTGTTTCATTTGCCTAGGCATGTTGCCACGTAATTACTTGATTTGGGGGCTTGTTGCCACAGTAGGCCTCTGCCAGCAGTCAGGGGAGCTTCCACCCAAACGTGGGGTCTTCACAACTTCTGCCAGTTGGGTGGCCTCTGTAAAGCCTCCACCCACTCTGAAAAGTTGGATACCCACCCCAACCCCCCCCCCCCCAAAGCACAATCCAGATCCAGGCAGTTTAAAGCAAAAGCGATTAACCCCCAGACTGAATGCTGGATCTTCCTACAGTTCGCAGACCAGGAGCTAGAGCCACTACTGACGCTGCAAAATGACTTCTGTGCTGCTGTTTCTTCAGCAGCTTTTCGCCCCCAGGGAAGGAAGCCACGTGTTCCCCAAATACTGGTCCCAAAGTCCATAGGGCACTAACCTATCACTTTGTCCTAGCCATATCTGTGCTGATAATTCTGGAATTGCCACAATTGCTGCTGTTCTGGGGTCCCTCGAGCTGGCTGAAGGGATGGCCACCCTTGGGCTAAAACCTCGGACCTGGGCTCGCCTCTACTCTCTGTGCTTTCGGTTCCCAGCTCGCTGTGCTAAGGGCTCTCAGAGCGCTGCACTGGCTGCTCCCTGCAGGGCTGCTGGGCTGTCCTCAGCAGGAGTTCAATTTCACTGTGCCGTTCTGTGGGTGCTTTGGCTCCAGAAGTTGTTCGGAGTCCCCTTTTTACATTGTTTGAAATTTGTGTGGGGCAGAGCACATTGGAAATGCTGTTTCTACTCCGCCATCTTGGCTCCTCCCCAGTCTTTATACTTTGTTCCAGGTACTGTCTGATCTAGTGATATTGATCTCCTTTCTCCTCTTTACTAATAATACATTTTGTCTTGAGTTCAGATGAATTCTGTCCTTCCTTATGTTCGTTTTTCCTTGGCTTCCTTGAAATCACAACTAAAGTTTTGCCTTTTTAAAAGAAGCCTTTACTTGTCTTCTCTAATCTTAGTGTTAGAAGTGTAGGTCCAGACATTTTGTGCTAAAATAGCATTTTCATTTTAAATAGCCATGTAGCACTCTGACCTCATGGAATTTGCATTAATTCAAACTGCCTTTTCAGTAAACTGCTGAATAAACTTAAATGTCTTTACCTGTCAATTTTGTACAGTTCTCTAAATTTATATATTTTCTATTCAAATTAGTGTTTTTTTTAGACAGATGATCTGATGGATTAAACCAAACTAAACTTTTGTGAATTATCTTCATTCAAAATGTTAATTTGTCAGATGAAATTCATGTTAGATACTTTTGTAGGAAGGGATGAGTAAATACTGGAATTTTTCCCCTGAATTATAACTATATTTTCTTATTCCTGAAAACACATACATGAATACCAAAACAAAAAAAATTATTATGAAAATAAGGAAGAAATGTTTCACGTACATACCTCTTCTGTAAGAGATAAGTGATGAGTGATTTCATCAGTATATGGAACCCTTATTTGTCTGGGGCATTGAGAGGTTAAGTCATTTACCTATATTCAATAATCAAAAATTTTGGCAGGGAATTCTAGATCATACTGATCATCTTGAGTTCACTTAACTATTCATTTATTCTTTTATTTCTGGGCAAAACTCAAATCTGTATATGTTGAAATCCATTTTATTTCTCTCAAGTTTTTTTAGACAATTTCATTTTTGTTTTTGTCATTAAACTTCTGAGTCTCCTTGTCATATTATTATGTTTGACCTTAATGTGAATCAATTTTTCCATTTTAATATTTTCCCTTTCACATATTTGCCAAACACTTAAGGTGCGACTTTAAAGCACTTGTTTGAAAGATTATTTTGATGGTAACACCATAAAGATCTACTCTCCAACTTGAGAAATTTTTCTCTCAGGGGGTAAGATTCCAATTTTATTTGATATAACTTAGTAAATTCTAAGCAGATGTATTTATGGAATAAGTTATCTCTCAGAGTAAGATATCTTTGGAACAAGTTATCTTTTGGAAGTATCTCAGCAAGATACTTGAGTGGAATTTTATTACAAAGGACATATCTTAAGAACATTATTTCCCTGGGATTAGTTAACTTTCAATAAGCAAAGGCCATACACTCTAAAGAAGAATTGATGCTATAATATCACTTCAGATTATTCTAGGGATAATATATATATATATATATATATATATATATATATTTAAAGAATAATGATCTTTAGTGCACACATATTATAGGTGGAGAGCTGTACTGATAGAGGTCTTTTCCAGAGTGGTGACACTAACATTTGGGACTATATTAAAGTTAATGTAGGAAAATCCAATAGAAAGTAGATTTCAGTCAGGTTTGAAGTTGAAATCAGCATTGTTTTCTTCATATCCATCTATTTGTATATCACATCAGCCAATTAACTTTTAATGTAATAACCAGCTGCTTGACATTCTGTCTGGTGACCTCAGTGATGAACTAGAACTCTTAAAGTTAATTTAAATGTGAACAAAACATTTCCTGTTACTATGGGAACAATCTTGGTTTTCAACTTGGAACTATAAATCAATATTCCATAAAACTACATATGCAAACTTAAAAAAAATCTACAAATCATACTAAGAGAAAAAAGAAATCTTTCTGCATCTACATTATTCTTTTACAAATAGAAAATATTTTATGCAAGACTGTTTAGTTTGGACTATTTGACTCCACCTGAGCTCTCAGTATAGTTCCCTTATTCACAGACCAATTGCCTAAAGGTATATAGTAATTTTTGGACAGAAAATGTGTTAATTTTTGTTGGTGTTGTTGTTTTTTTATAGAACAGAAAGGGACCTAGAAATCATCAAAAAGTTATATTTCTCCTGCAGGAATCTAGTTATTCTCAAGACTATAGTTCCTTATTAGAATGTCACCTAAAATTTAATTGTAAAGTTAGCTTCAACTTCAAAATCTTTGTCATTCTTTTATGGTATTTCAAAAATTGGAAATATTATTTTCTCTATGCATAAACATGGTGAGAGTTCAATGGGGAGAAGTGCCTTTCCTAGGGGTTTTGTAAGACATGGATTTATTTCTCCAAAAGCTGGTGTGCTGTTGTTGTGTTAGTCTTTTGCTCTGACTCCGACAGACTAAAAATTCATCTTGCTAATGAAATATTATTCGAATCAATTACTCAGAGAAAATTCAGCACAGAATTCAGAAGAGTCTGTAAAGTGTGAAGGGACTATGAAAATAAAAGGGTCGATCTGCATAATGGGTAGCCCTGTGTCACATTAGTGCTGCTGGGAAACCCTGATAAATGAACATGTAGGCCCACAGGCTAGCTGGTTGTTTTCTATCCCTCATGATCAAAACCTTAACATAAATTAAAAAGAAAAAAATATATTTGGAAGGAGAGAGGGATATACAGAAAGTTAGGCTTAAAAAAAGCTCCCTATGATGAACTTCATTCTCAGATTACCAAGTACCATTTTGACAACAGGTTTTAGATAAGATGTTGTGGACGCTGGGTGAAAGATGCATTTATTTGTTACATCTTCATGAATGGGATGTCACCTTTGGGAGATACATGTCATGGTCTAAAACTTTTTTGAAGGGGAACATTATGCAGAAGACACTTGTTGATTGAAGGGAAGCATGCTAAATAGCAATTGATTAGACCCAAACTTGAATAAAGTTTCTGCCTCTAAATACATGTGGGATCCAAATAAATCACTGGATCTTGCAGGGCCTGAGTGTCTCTATCTGTAAAAGGAAGAGTCTGGACAAGATGGTTCTCTATTATACTATATTTGTGATTAATTAAAACACTTTTTTCAGGCCAAGATGGCAGAGTAGAAGCACAAACTTTGTGTGAGCTCCCACTCTAATCACTTCCAGTACATGTAAAACAAAAAAAAATTAAATAAACTTTAAAGCTATAGAACTCACAAAGTGACAGAGAGAAACAAATCTCCCATTGAAGGCAGCCTGGCAGGCAGACAGGAAGGGTCTATCCCACTGAGCTAATAGCTGCAAATATGCCTGTTGAGCCTCCTTCTGGCCCTAGGGCAGCCCTAACCAGCAATAGCCAGAGCAGACTTCAGGAGAGTGAATCATCACCAGCTGTGGTGGTTTCCAGATTTCTCAACCCATCAACCCCAAACACAAAGTACAAGTATGGAACTCTGTTGGAATGGGGGAGGGGGAAGATGGGAGAGATCAGGATTGACCCTCCCCCCTCCAGTGAAAAACAGGGGGAGGCATGGTTCTTTCAGGTGCTCCTGGCCTGCAGAGTATAGGGGGACCAAGCAACCATTCAGAGGGTAATCACTTCTGCTTTAACCTGCTTAGATCTGCATTGTGGTCTTGGGTGGTGGTCCTGGATTGTGTGGCCAGTTAGGCAGAGCTCTTGGGGGTTGTAAAGAAGGTGCCCTTCTAATAGCTCTAGCAGCTGAGAAAAGCCCAGCAATTTGGGACAAAGCTCTGCCCATTCTACCATGGCAAAGAGTTCAAAAGTCAATCAAGTGGCAACATGAACAAGCAGAGGAAGCACAAATAGATCATAGAATTCTTTTGGGGGGACAAAAAGGATCAGGGTATAGAGCAGGAAGAAAATAGAAAAGTCATAACTCTTCCATCAAAAGCCTCCAAAAATATGAACTGGTTACATGTCAGCGGAGCTCAAGAAAAATTTTGAAAATCAAGTAAGAGAAGTAGAGGAAAAATTGGGAAGAGAAATGAAAAATGATGCAAGAAAATAATGAAAAGCAAGTCAACAACCTGACTGAAAAAAAAAATACCTTAAAAATAGATTAACTCAAATGGCAAAAGAGTCCCAAAAAGCCAATAAGGAGAAGAATGCTTTAAAACCTGAATTACCCATATGGAAAAAAGGAATTTTGAAAACATGCTGAAGAGCATAACAGCCTCAAAATTATATTACAATAATTAGAACCAAATAACTCCATGAGAAATCAAGATGGTGTTAAACAGATCCAAACAAATGAAAAAAATAGAAGACAATGTGAAATATCTCATTGGAAAAACCAATGATATGAAAAATAGATCAAGGGGGGCGGCTAGGTGGCTCAGTGAATAGAGTGTCGGCCCTGGAGTCAGAAGGACCTGAGTTCGGAGCCGGCCTCCGACACTTAATCCATACAAACAAAAACCTAGCCGTGTAACCTTGGGCAAGTTACTTAACCCCAATTGCCCTAAAGGGGCGGCTAGGTGGCACAGTGAGTAAGAGTGCTGGCCTCGGAGTTTGGATGACCCGAGATCAGACCCGGCCTCAGAAAATGAGCACCCACGCATAAATAATGACTAGCCATGTAACCTTGAGCAAGTTACTTAACCCCAATTGCTTTAAAAAAAAAAAAAAAGAAAAGAAAAATAGATCAAGGAGAGGTAATTTAAAAATTATGGAACTACCTGAAAGCCATGATAAAAAAAGAGCCCAGACACTATCTTTAAAGAGATGATTAATAAAAATTATTCTGATATTCTAGAACCAGAGGGCAAAATAGAAATTGAAAGGAATCATTGATGACCTCTTGATAAATATCCCAAAAACAAAACTCCTAGGGATATTATAGCCAAATTCCAGAGGTCCCTGGTAAAGGAGAAAATACGGTAAGTAGTCAGGAAAACATAATATGAGTATTGGGGGAACATAATGAGGATAACACAAAAATAGCAGCTTCTACATTAGGGGATGGAAGGAAATGGAATATGATATTCCAGAGGTCAAAGAAGTTAGGCCTAAAACCAAGAATCACCTACCCAGCATAACTATGTAAAATGTAACAAGTGAAAGTATTATCACTCCATGAAATAGAGGATTTTCAAGTATTCTTTTTTTAAACAAATGCTTTATTAACTTCTGTTTCCCATCATTCATATCCGCCAGATTTTGAGTTACAATAGTACCCCCCCCCCGTTTTTCCCCTACCCACCCTCCCAGAATAGCAGTCCCACAAGATATCACTTCCTCCAATCTGCTCTCTCCCATACCTTCTCCCATACCTCCTTCGACTTTTCCACTAGAAGAAGGTGAATTTTGTGCCCCAATGCCAGCACATCATATCCCCCAATTATAAGCAAAAAGAGTGTTAATAATAGTACTTATATATATTTGAAACATTTAATGTTAAAACCTCGAATTTCAGATCCATTTCCTTCCTCCCATGTCACCCATTCCCTCTGGGGAGATAAGTAATTCAGGCCGGTGCTCTTACTCACTGCACCACCTAGCCACCCCTTTAGGGCAATTGGTGTTAAGTAACTTGCCCAAGGTTACACGGCTAGGTTTTTGTTTGTGTGGATTAAGTGTCCGAGGCCGGCTCCGAATTCAGGTCCTTCTGATTCCAGGGCCAGCACTCTATTCACTGCGCCACCTAGCCGCAAGTATTCTTGATGAAAAAATCAGAGCTTAAAAGAAAAATTTACTTTCAAATACTTTCAGGAGAATAAAGAAGAGGCTGGAGTCAAGATGGCAGAGTAGAAACTGGAATTCCATGGGGCTCCGGCTCTCACTTCCTCTAATTCATGTAAAAGGTGACATTGAATAAACTTTGGAGCTACAGAACCCATAAATGACAAAGAGAAGCTAACCTACCACTGAAGACAGCCTGGCAGGCCAGCAGGAATTAGAAAGCACAACTCCCTGGGAGCTCAGCCTAGGCCCAAGTGAGCTGGAGGTTTTGGCCTCAGGGCAGGCCTGACCTACCTCTGGCTCAGATCATCAACAGCTGTGGCCGTTTCCAGAATTATCAAAACTTAGATGCCAAGGACAAAGCGAGAGATCAGAGCAGTGTGGATTTTGTCTTGCAATAGTTGGGAGTGTGTTGGCTATTGCCTCCAGGGGGAAAAAGAGCCACAACCCTGCAGCCCCAGACACATGTGACTACTTCAGCTCTTGGTTTGTAAATGGTAGGGGGACAAACCTACCAGGCAGAGGGTTAATAGCTCTTGCTTTAACCTGCTTGGACCTGGATTGCTGCCTAGGGTGGAGGACCAGGGGTGTGTGACCAGCTTGTCAGAGCAAGTGGAGGCTTCTGAGAGGGCACCCAACTAATTGCTCTGGCAGCTGAGAAAACCCCAGCTTTTGGTACTGAAGCTCCCTGTCTGGTGTAGAATTCATACTGGTGCAAAAAGCCCAAAAGTCAAGTAACTGAGGGGCAACATGACCAGGCAAAAGAAGCAAAACAAACAGAAAAATCCAACATTAGACTCGTATTTGGGGGCGGGGGGTGGATCAAGGCATGGAAAGGAGGAAGACAGTAAAGTCAGAACTCCTGCACCAAAAGTTTCAAAGGAAAATATGAGCTGCTTGGAGGCCATAGAGGAACTTAAGAAGCAGATGAGAGAAATGGACAAGAAAATGCTGAGAGATATGTGAACGATGTAAGAAAATTATGAAATTAGAGTCAACAGCCTAACTGAGGAAAATAACACCTTAAAAATTGACTAACTCAAATGGTAAGAGAAGCTTAAAAAGGCAATGAGGAGAAGAATGCCTTAAAAAGCCATATTTGCCAGGTGGAAAAAGAATCTAAAAAGCTCACTGAGGAGAATCATTCCTTCAGAATTAGATTACAACAAAAAGAAGGTAGTCACTTTATGAGAAAGATGCTATTAAGCAGATCCAAACAAATGAAAAAATAGAACTCAATGTGAAATATCTCATGGGAAAAACCACTGACCTGGATAATAAAATATTGGACAACCTGAAAGCCATGATGAAAGAAAGAACCTAGAAATCAGCCTCCAAGAAATTCTCAAGGAAAACTGCCCTGATGTGTTAGAACCAGAGACAAAACAGAGGATGAAAGAATCCACTGATCACTTCCTGAAAAAGATCCCAAAAAGAAAAATCCTAGGAATATTATAGCCAGGTTCCAGATTTCCCAGATCAAGGAGAGAATATTACAAGCAGCCAGGAATAAACAATTTGAACATTGTGGAAACACCATCATGGTACCACAGGATATGGCATCTTCTACACTGGGGAATGGAAGGGCCTGGCATATGATATTCCATAGGTCAAAGGAGTTGAGATTAAAACCACGAATCACCTACCTAGCAAAATTGAGTATCATGTTTCCGAGGAAAATATGGTCATTTAGTGGAATAGAGGACTTTCAAGTATTCTTGCTAAAAAAACAGAGTTGAATAGAAAATTTCACATCCATATAGAAGAAGCAAGAGAAGCATGAGAAAGTAAACAGGGAAAAGAAACCACAAGGAACTTACCAAAGTTGAAATATTTATGTTCCTACATGGAAAATGATAAATATAACTGAGGAAACATTTTCAGTATGAAAATAGTTGAAGGGAATATGTATATATATATATATATATATATATATATATATATATATGGATATAATCTGGATATAATCTATATATAATCCATATATAATCCTTATATATATGTGTGTGTGTATATATATATACATATATATATATATATGGATATAATCTATATATAATCCATATATATATATGGATATATATATATATATGGATATAATCTATATTGGAGTATATATCATTTTTGAATACATATGTGAATGTGTGTATATATGTTTTCAGGTATATATAGATAGAGGGTGCGGCCAATCGAATAGCAAGGGATGTTACTTGAAAGGCGAAAATATGAGGTGAGAGAGGAATATAATGAGAGGAGATTGGGAGAGACAGAAGGGGTTAAACTATCTCATATAGAAAAGGGAAGGGAAACGGTTACAATGCAGGGGAAGAGCAGGAAGGCAAGAGGAAATGGGTCAACCTTACTCTCATTGAATTTGGCTCAAGGCGGGAATGACATACACAATAAATAGGGTATCTCACCATATAGGAGAGCTGGGGGGAAGGGGATTAGAGGGGAAATTATGGAAGGGGGGCCAGGCTCGGGGGAGGGAAATTTTCAGAACCCACTTTTGAAAAGGGATAAGATCAAAGTAGAGAATAGAACAAGTGGGAGGTGGGAAAGGATGGAGGGAAATATAATAAGTCTTTTATAATATATCGAACTTCTTCCCCTGTCACCCACTCTTACAGGGATGATAAGCAACTCGGGAAGAAGGAAATGAATCTGAAATTACAAGTTTTAAAACCAAATTTTTAAATATATATATATTATTATCAATATTATTTTACTTGTAATTGGGAAATAAGATATACCTGTCCTGGGGCATAGAGATCCACCATGCCCTACTTGAATATTTGAAGGGAATATGGGGGAAGATAGGGGAGAGAATAGAGTGGACAAGAGGATATACTGTGGGACTGCTGTTTTGGTGCAGTGGGTAGGGAAAAACAGGGAGAAAAATTGTAACTCAAAGTCTGGCACAAATGAATGATGTAAACCAGAAGTTAATAAAGAATTTATTAAAAAAAAAAAATAAGAGAGACAGGGGCTGCTAGGTGGCGCAGTGAGTAGAGAGTTGGCCCTGGAGACAGAAGGACCTGAGTTCGGATCCTACCTCAGACACTTAACGCACACACACAAACAAAAAACAAAAAAAGCTAGCCGTGTGACCCTGAGCAAGTTACTTAACCCCAATTGCCCTCCAAAAAAAAAAAAAGCAATAAAAATGAGAGAGAGAGGGGCGGAGCCAAGATGGCGGAGTAGAAACAGCATTTCCAATGTGCTCTGTGCCACACAAATTTCAAACAATGTGAAAGGAAGCTCCGAAGAACTTCTGGAGCCACAGCACCCACAGAACGGCACAGAGAAGCTAACCTCCTGCTGAAGACAGCCCAGCAGCCCTGCAGGGAGCAGCCAGCGCAGCGCTCTGAGAGCAGACAGCACAGCGAGCCTGGAACCCACAGAGAAGTACGCAGAGCCTAGCTGAGGTCCGCGGTTTTAGCCCCAGGGCGGCCAGACCTTCAGCCTGCTGGTGGAACCCCAGAACACCAGCAATTGTGGCGATTCCAGAATTATCAGCACAGATATGCCTAGGACAAAGCGAGAGGTTAGTGCCCTATGGACTTTGGGACCAGTATTTGGGGAACACGTGGCTTCCTCCCCTGGGGGCAAAAAGCTGCTGAAGAAACAGCTGCACAGAAGCCATTGTCAGTAGTGGCTCTAGCTCCTGGTCTGCGAACTGTAGGAAGATCCAGCATTCAGTCTGGGGGTTAATCGCTTTTGCTTTAAACTGCCTGGATCTGGATTGGGGTCTGGGGGGAAGTTTGGGGTGGTATCCAACTTGCCAGAGTGGGTGGAGGCTTTACAGAGGCCAGCCAACTGGCGGAAGTTGTGAAGACCCCACGTTTGGGCGGAAGCTCCCCTGACTGCTGGCAGAGTCCTACTGTGGCAACAAGCCCAAAACTCAAGTAATTAAGTGTCAATATGCCTAGGCAAACGAAACACAACAACCAGAAAAGTTCAACATTGGACTCCTATTTTAGGGGCAAAGAGGCTCAAAGCATGGAGGAGGACTGTGAGGTCAGAACTCCTGCACCAAAAGCCACAAATGAAAATACAAGCTGGCTACAGTCCATAGAGGACCTTAAGAAGCAGATAAGAGAACTGGGGGAAAATTTGGAAAGAGAAATGAAAAAGATGCAAGAAAAGTATGAAATGACAGTCAACAGCCTGACTGAGGAAAATAACACCTTAAAAAAATAGACTAACTCAAATGGCAAAAGAGGCTCAGAAAGGCAATGAGGAGAAGAATGCCTTAAAAAGCCAAATTTACCAGATGGAAAAAGAATCTCAAAAGCTCACTGAGGAGATTCATTCCTTCAGAGTTAGACTGGAGCAAATGGAAGCTAGTGACTTTATGAGAAATCAAGATCCTATTAAACAGATCCAAACAAATGAAAGAATAGAAGGCAATGTGAAATATCTCATGGAAAACCACTGACCTGGAAAATAGATCCAGGAGAGGTAATTTAAAAATTATTGGACTACCTGAAAGCCATGATCAAAGAAAGAACCTAGAAATCACCCTTCAAGAAATTCTCAAGGAAAATTGCCCTGATGTTTTAGATCCAGAGGGCAAAATAGAGGTTGAAGGAATCCACAGATAACCTCCTGAAAAAGACCCCCAAAAGAAAACTCCCAGGAATATTATAGCCAGGTTCCAGAATGCCCAGAACAAGGAGAAAATACTACAAGTAGCCAGGAAGAAACAATTTCAATATTGTGGAAACACAATGAGAATGGCACAGGACCTAGCAGCTTCTACATTGAGGGATAGAAGGGCATGGAATATGATATTCCAGAGGGCAAAAGAGCTGGGAATGAACCCAAGGGTCATCTACCCACCAAAACTGAGTATCTTGTTTCAGGGGAAAATATGGTCATTCAGTGGAATAGAGGACTTTCAAGCATTCTTGATGAAAAAACCAGAGTTGAATGGAAAATTTGACATTCAGACACAAGAAGCAAGAGATGCTTGAGAAGGTAATCAAGGAAAATAAATCAAAAGGAACTTATCAAAGTTGGACTATTTACAATCCTACATGGAAAAACAATAACTGTGTTTGATGAAACCTTTCTCATTATCTAAATAATTGAAGAAGGGTACATGGCATATGTTCACAGATATACATGGATAGAGGGCACAGGTTGAATTTGTTGGGAAGGGATAATTATTTTTTTTGGAGGGCAATTGGTGTTGGGTGACTTGCCCAGGTTCACGTGGCTGGGTTTTTGTTTGTGTGTTGGATGTCTGGGGCCATCCTTCTGGCTCCAGGGCTGGCTCTCTGCTCGATGTGCCACCTAGCCACCCCAAGGAAGGGATGATTCTTAAGGGGTGAAGTGAAGAGGTGAGAGAGGAAAGTGGCAAGAGGAGAAGGAGAAAGAAAGGGTTAGGCAAACTATCTCATGTAGAAGAGGCAAGGGGAAGTAGTTGCAGGGGAGGGGAAGAACAGGAAGGCAAAAAGGCAAAAGCATATTCTCATTGAAGTTGACTCAAGGAGAGAATCACATATATACTAAATGGAATATCTTACCCTGACTCACTCTCCTGAGTAGCTGAAAGGGGGATGAGAAGGGGGATGATGAAGGGGAGGGCATTCTGGGGAGAGGGGAGGTTAGAAGTACACACTATCAAAGAGGGACAGGATCAAAATAGGGAATGGACCAGGTGGGAGGTGAGACAGGTGGGAGGGAAATATAAGCAGTCTTTTACAATATATCTACTATGGTAATGTTTTGCATAGATATACATGTACAACACATACTGAATTGCTTATCTTCACAGAGGGAGTGGGTGATAAGGGAGAAAGGGAATGGATCTGAAAATCAAAGTTTTAAAATTAAATGTTTCATAAGATGTCCAGGCAGTAGGGCTCAGAGATTCACCTTGCCCTAATGGCAAAGTCGAAGGGGGTATGGGAGAAGATATGGGAGAGAGCAGATTGGATGAGGGGATATCTAGTGGGACTGCTATTCTGGGGTGATGGGTAGGGAAAAATGGGGGAAAAATGTAACTCATAATCTGGTGGAAATGAATGATGTAAACCAGAAGTTAATAAAGCATTCGTTTAATTAAAAGAATAAAAATAAAATAAATTAAAATAAAATAAAAAAAAAAACAAAAACAAAAAAAATTAAAAAATAAAAAAATGAGAAAGAGAAGCATGAGAAGTAAACAGGAAAAAATCATAATGAACTTATTAAAGTTGAACTATTTATATTAATACATATATGTGTGTATATGAGAGTGTATGTATATGTATGTGTGTATTCATAAGCATGTTCATGTATACATAGAGGGCAAAAGGATGAGTTGAAAATGAAGGGATGATACATAAAAAAATAAAATTAAGAGGTGAGAGGAATTTATTACGAGAAAGGGTGAGATAGATTAGGGTAAATTATCTCATATAAAAGAGGCAAAAGGAAAGTGTTACAATGGAGGGGAAGAGCAGCAAGGTGAAAGGGAATTGGGCAAGCTGATTCTCATTGAATTTGGCTTAAGTAGGTAATAAAATACATGCTCAATTGGGTATCTTACCCTATAGGAAAATGTGGGGGTCGAGGAAGAGAAGGGGGATGATAGAAGGGAGGGCAGATTGGGGGAGATATTAGTTAGAAGCAAACATTTTTGAAAAGGGATAGCGTCAAAGGAGAAAATATAGTAAGTGGGGAGAGGGATAGTATGGAGGGAAATATAATTAGTCTTTCACAGTATAACTACTTTGGAAATGATTTGGATAACTGCATATGTACAACCTATATTTAATTGCTTATCTTCCCAGTGGTGGGGGGTGAGGAGGGAAGAAGGTAAAAAACCTGGAACTGAAAGTTTTAAAAAACAAATGCTTAAAAAAATTGATTTTTACATGCTCCTGAGAAATAAGATATACAGGCACTGAGATATAGAAATACATCCTGCCCTACTGGAAATATAGGTGGGTAATGGGGGAGGATATAAGAGAGAAGAGATTGCAGGGAGGGGTATTAATTCGGCTTGGTATTTTGGAGTAAGGGTAGGGGAAAGATGGGGATAAAAATTTGTAACTCAAAATCTTGTGGAAATGAATGTTTAAAACTAAAATAAATAAATAAATAAATAAATGTAGAAAACGAAATGAGGGGGCAGAGCCAAGATGGCGGAGTAGAAACTGCACCTCCAAGGCTCTCTCCCCCCAGATAACCTCCAAACTATGTAAAAAGGGACTCTGAACAACTTCTGGAGCCCCAGCACCTAAAGAACAACACAGAGAAACTAACCTCCCACTGAGGACAGCCAAGAAGCCCTGGAGGAAGGCCCAGCACAGCTCTCTGGGACACAGCAGCACAGCGCTCAGTGTGAGGAGAGCTGAGCCCAGGTCCCCCGGTTTTAGCCCCAGGGCGGTGGGGCCAACAGCCGGCTGGAGGGACCCCAGAACAACAGCAGCTGTGGCAATTCCAGAATGGTCAACTTAGACATGCCTAGATCAAAGTGAGAGGTTAGTGTCCTATGGACTTTAGGAACAGTATTTGGGGAACGCATCGGCTTCCTCCCTTGGTGCTAGAAGCCACTGAGGAGACAAGACATTTTGTAGTTTTCATCGGCGGCTCCACCTCCTGGCCTCCAAACTGTAGGGAGATCCAGGAATGTGTTTCCGAGGGTAATCGCTCTTGTTTTAACTTCCCTGGATCTGGATTGTGATGTGGGGTGAAGGTTGTGGGTGGGTTTCCAGCTTGCCAGAAACAGTTGTCCCCCCACATATTTGGGACAAAAGTTCCCCTGTCTGGCAGAAGAGATATACTGTGGCAACAAGCCCAAAAGTCAAGTAATTAAGTGGCATCATGCCAAGGCAAAGGAAACAAATTAAACAGAAAAATTAAACATTAGACTCCTATTTTGGGGGCAAAGAGGATCAAAGCATGGAACACTCAGAGGACTGTGAGGTCAGAAATTCTGCTCCAAAAGCCCCAAAGGAAAATATGAGCAGGTTACAGGCCATAGAGGACCTTAAGGAGGACTTTAAAAATCAAATAAGAGAAGTAGATGAAAAATTGGGAAGAGAAATGAGAAGAATGCATTAAAATATGAAATGCGGGTCAACAGCCTGACTGAGGAAAACAACTCCTTAAGAAATAGACTAACTCAAATGGCAAAGGAGGCCCAAAAGGGCAATGAGGAGAAGAATGCCTTAAAAAGTCAAATGTGCCAGATGGAAAAAGAAACTCAAAAGCTCACTGAGGAGATTCAGTCCTTCAGAGTTAGACTGGAGCAATTGGAAGCTGGTGACTTTATGAGAAATCAAGGTGCTGTTAAGCAGATCCAAACAAATGAAAGAATAGAAGGCAATGTGAAATATCTCATGGGAAAAACCACTGACCTGGAAAATAGATGCAGGAGAGACAATTTAAAAATTATTGGACCACCCAAAAGCCATGATCAAAGAAAGAACCTAGAAATCATTCTTCAAGAAATTATCAAGGAAAATTGGCCTGATGTTTTAGATCCAGAGGGCAAAATAGAGGTTGAAAGAATCCACCGATCACCTCATGAAAAAATCCCAAAATGAAAACTCCCAGGAATATTATAGCCAGGTTCCAGAATCCCCAGATCAAGGAGAAAATACCCCAAGCAGCCAGGAAGAAACAATTTCAATATTGTGGAAACACAATCAGAATAGCCCAGGATCTGGCAGCTTCTACACTGAGGGATCATAGGGCATGGAATATGATATTCCAGAGGGCAAAAGAGCTGGGACTAAACCCAAGGGTCACCTACCCAGCAAAGCCATGTATTTTTTTTTCCCCAGGGGAAAAATGGTCTTTCAGTGGAATAGAGCACTTTCAAGAATTCATGAGGAAAATACCAGAGTTGAATAGAAAATTTGACATCCAGACACAAGAAGGAAGAGATGCCTGAGAAGCTAATCAGGGAAAAGAAATCAAAAGGAACTTATCAAAGTTGAACTATTTACATGCCTACATGAAGAAACAATAACTATGACTGATGAAACTTTTCTCAGTATGAAAAAATGCAAGAAGAGTATATGGTCACATAAATACACATGTGAATGTGTGTATATATGTTTACAGTTATACATGGAGAGAGGGCATAGATTGAATTTTTTGGGAAGGGATGATACTTAAGGGATGAAATTATGAGGTGAGAGAGGAAAGTGCCAAGAGGAGATGGGGAGAGACAGGGTAGGGTAAACTATCTCATGTAGAAGAAGCAAGGGGGAGTGGCTGCAGAGGAGGGGAAGAATAGGAAGGCAAAAAGGCAAAACCACATTCTCATTGAATTTGGTTCAGGGGGAGAATGACATAAATACCAAATGGAATATCTCAACCTGCAGCAGAATAGGGGGAAGGGGGATGAGAAGAGGGATGATGGATGGGAAGGCATCCTTGGGGGGAGGGGAGGTTGGAAGTACCCACTATAGAAGAGGGACAGGATCAAGTAGGGAATGGACCAAGCGGGGGGTGTGATGGGTGGGAGGGAATTATAGGCAGCCTTGTACAATATAACTACTATGGTAATATTTTGCATAGTTATGCATGTACAACACATACTGAATTACTTATCTTTCCAGCGGGAATGGGTGACAAGGGAGGAAGGGAATGGATCTGAAATTTGAGGTCTTAAAACTAAATGTTTCAAATATATATAAACACTATTATCGATACTCTTTTGCTTGTAATTGGGAGACAAGATGTACAGGCATCGGAGCACAGAGATTCACCTTGCTCTAATGGAAAAGTCGAAGGGGGTAAGGGAGAAGATATGGGAGAGAGCAGGATGGAGGAAGAGATATCTTGTGGGACTGTTATTCTGGGAGGGTGGGTAGTGGAAAAACGGGTAAAAATTGTAACTTAAAATCTGGCAGAAATGATTGATGTAAAACAGTAGTTAAAGCATTTGTTTAAATAAAAAAAAATCTACTGTGTGACACAGGCTAAAAGGAGCAGAATAAAAGAAAGGAAGCAAGGTATAATAGGTAGGATCTTGAATTTGGAGACCAAAATAATGTGTGAAATTTTGGTAATGTTATTTAATAGTTAATTAATATCATTACTAATAAGGACTTTATTAATTATTTCATTATATGTATTATTAATAATTTATTATGCCTACTAATAAACATTTTGTTAATTATTTAATTATGTTTATGTTAATAATATATTAATTGGTACAATTCTGAAAAAAAAAGAAATTAAACAAGATTTTCCATAACAAAGAATAGAAAAAAAATGATTGTAAATGGAATTAAAACCTCTGATGTACAACTTACTATTCTTTTAAAATATATTAACATTATCCTGTAACCAAAAAAAAAAAAAAACACCTGTTCCTGACTTTTCCCTATACTTATGTACAAAAAGGAGAACAAAATATTTTCTGCTTATCCACTTTCATGACCTTTAGGGAACTACCTTCCCCAAGCCCATAAAACCTTAGGAAAAACAAAACAAAATAATACATTGCTCTACTTTTCAACAGTCACTTCATGTTAAATTATTTGCAGATGGGGGCAGAGCCAAGATGGCGGAGTAGAAACAGCTCATCCAAGCCTCTCTGCCCCCAGATTCTCCACAAACTATGTAAAAAAGGACTCTGAAAAACTTCTGGAGCCCCAGCACCCACAGAACGACATAGAGAAGCTAACCTCCCCCTGAGGACAGCCCAGCACCCTGCAGGAAGGACCAATGCAGTGGTCTGGGAGCCGGCAGCGAGCAGAGCACAGGAGCCGAGCCGAGCCCAGGTCCACGTGAGCCGAGGTTTTAGCACCAGGGCGGCAGGGCCAAAAGCAGGCTGGAGGAACCCCAGAACACCAGGAACTGTGGAGATTCCAGAATTATCAACATAGACTTGCCTAGGACAAAGTAAGAGGTTAGTGTCCTATGGACTTTGGGACCTGTATTTGGGGAATGCGTCAGCTCCCTCCCCTGGGGGCTAGAAGCTGCTGAGGAGACACGCCACTGTGTAGTTTTCAGAGGCATTTCCGGCTCCCAGCCTACAAATCGTGGGGAGATCCAGCGATCAGTCTTGGGGGGTAATCGCTCTTGCTTTAACCTCCCTGGATCTGGATTGTGATCTAGGGTGGAAGTTGTGGGTGGGTTTACAGCTTGCCAGAAACGGAAGTTGCCCCCACACGTTCGGGACGAAAATTCCTCTATCTGGCCTTAAAGCCATAGTGTGGCAACAAGCCCAAAAGTCAAGCAATTAAGTGGCAACATGCCAAGGCAAAGGAAACAGAAAAATGCAACCCTAGACTCCTATTTTGGGGGCATAGAGCGGGAAAAGGACTGTGAGGTCAGAAGTCCTGCTCCAAAAGCCCCAGGGGAAAACATGAGTGGGTTGCAGGCCATAGAGGACCTTAAGAAGGACTTTAAAAATCAAATAAGAGAAGTGGAGGAAAAATTGGAAAGAGAAATGAGAAGGATACAGGAAAAGTATGAAATGAGGGTCAACAGCCTGACTGAGGAAAACAACACCTTAAAAAATAGACTAACTCAAATGGCAAAGGAGGCCCAAAAGGGCAATGAGGAGAAGAATGCCTTAAAAAGTCGAATTTGCCAGATGGAAAAAGAATCTCAAAAGTTCAATGAGGAGATTCATTCCTTCAGAGTTAGACTGGAGCAAATGGAAGCTAGTGACTTTATGAGAAATCAAGATGCTGTTAAGCAGATCCAAACAAACGAAAGATTAGAAGGCAATGTGAAATATCTCATGGGAAAAACCACTGACCTGGAGAATAGATCCAGGAGAGACAATTTAAAAATTATTGGACTACCTGAAAGCCATGATCAAGGAAAGAACCTAGAAATCACCCTTCAAGAAATTCTCAAGGAAAACTGCCCTGATGTTTTAGATCCAGAGGGCAAAATAGAGGTTGAAAGAATCCACCGATCACCTCCTGAAAAAGATCCCAAAAAGAAAACTCCCAGAAATATTATAGCCAGGTTCCAGAATCCCCAGATCAAGGAGAAAATACTACAAGCAGCCAGGAAGAAACAATTTCAATATTGTGGAAACACAATCAGAATAGCCCAGGACCTGGCAGCTTCTACACTGAGGGATCGAAGGGCATGGAATATGATATTCCAGAGGGCAAAAGAACTGGGAATGAACCCAAGCGTCACCTACCCAGCAAAACTGAGTATTTTGTTTCAGGGGAAAATATGGTCATTCAGTGGAATAGAGGACTTTCAAGCGTTCTTGAGGAAAAAACCAGAGTTGAATAGAAAATTTGACATCCAGACGCAGGAAGTAAGAGATGCCTGAGAAGGTAATCAGGGAAAAGAAATCAAAAGGAACTTATCAAAGTTGAACTATTTACATTCCTATATGGAAAAGCAATATCTGTGACTGATGATATCTTTCTCACTATGAAAATAATGGAAGAAGGTTGTGTGGTCATACGTATACATATGTGAATGTGTGTGTATATGGCTACAGTTATATATGGATAGAGGGCATAGGTTGATTTTGTTGGGAAGGGAGAGTACTCAAGGGATGAAATTATGAGTTGAGAGAGGAAAGTGGCAAGAGGAGATGGGGAGAGACATGGTAGGGTAAACTATCTCATGTAGGGGAAGTGGGTGCAAAGGAGGGGGAGAATAAGGAAGGCTAAAAAGGCAAAACCACATTCACATTGAATTTGGTTCAGGGAGAAAATGACATACATACTAAATGGGATATCTCAACCTGCAGCAGGATAGGGGGAAGGGGGATGAGAGGAGGGATGATGGATGGGAGGGCATCCTTGGGGGAGGGGAGGTTGGAAGTACCCACTATAGAAGAGGGACAGGATCATGTAGGGAATGGACCAGGTGGGGGGTGGGATGAGTGGGAGGGAATTATAAGCAGCCTTGTACAATATATCTACTATGATAATGTTTTGCAGAGCTAGACATGTACAACATATACTGAATTACTTATATACCAAGAAGGAATGGGTGACAAGGGAGGAAGGAAATGGATCTGAAATTCAAGGTCGTAACATTAAATGTTTCAAATATATATATAAATACTATTATTAATACTCTTTTGCCTATAATTAGGATATAAGATGTGCAGGCATTGGGACACAAAGATTCATCTTCCTCTAATGGAAAAGTCGATGGGGGTATGGGAGAAGGTATGGGAGAGAGCAGATTGGAGGAAGCAATATCTTGTGGGGCTGCTATTCTGGGAGGGTGGGTAGGGGAATAATGGGGGGAAAATGATTGTAACTCAAAATCTGGCGGAAATGAATGATATAAAACAGAAGTTAATAAAGTATTTGTTTAAAAAAAATTATTTGCAGATACTCTTTTTGTTTTTATTCTTTATTGTTTTAATAACTTCCCATATTCACCATGTCAAAAATTCATGTATTTTTATGTTTCATAAATTCAGCACTTTTCTCTTTGGACGAATGACAAGTTTCTTATTCATTATTTTTTAATTTCTGGGTTATCTTATTTTATCGTTAATGCTATTTGTATCTGCTCTGGAGGTGTAAGACCAATAACACCAGCACAGAGAAGGGCTGCTAGTAAAGGCTCTTAAACCTGCTTTTCTAAATAATAGACAGCTTCAAAGGGGTCAATAATCTTATTTTAATTAAACAGTAGAGACTGATATGTATGTAGAGAGAAATGAGTATCCAAGAAAGAACCCAAAAGACAGGGCTACAACTGTCTAAACTGAATAATAGATATATAATTACCAGACCAGGAAGCACCAACATCTGAGTTCACCTTCATAACTTCAGGCTTCTTTAACAATGGCTACCCAAATCTAGCCAAATCACAAAGAAACATTATTTGAATGAGTGAAATAATAACATACCAGAATATATATATATATATATATGAAAACATATATGTATATATATATATGAGATCATATATGTGTGTATATATATGAGAACATATGTGTATATATATATGAGAACATATGTGTGTATGTGTGTGTGTGTGTGTATATATATATATAATTTTCACTTGATGGCTGGCTCTGTGTGACTCAGGATGTGTCAAAGCTGTGAACTTCCAGAGGTCAAAGAAGAAAGATGTTCTTGATTGCAGTGCCTGTGTACATTTAGACCTTGGGAACAATGCCCCTGTTCCGCAGAAAGAACGGAACATATATGGTCACATAGGCCTATATGGACAGGGAAGATCTAATATCCCATTAATACTCCATATATCATTGAAAGATTTATAAGGTTTTCCTTCATAATGGTATAATAATTTTATAAACTTTTGTCTTAGTTCTACATAGAGGTCTTCACAGTCTGTCCATTTCATTGTTTCTTATGCCATAATAGTATTCCACTATTTATATATCACAATTACTGGATCTTAATGGGGTGGGGAGTTAAGAAAACTAGATTAAGCACCAGGGTGACTTGTAAGATGATGACAATAATAGCAAAGCTAGGAGGAAAAGTTAAGAAGACGGGTTAATGAGTTTAAATTTGGATATATTGACTTTTAGCTATGTATTCGATATCCAATTTGAAATCTCCAGTATTAAATTGGAGATTCAAGACTGCATATCGTGAGAGAGTTTATGGCTAATCTAAAATTAAATGCATAGAGATGTAATTTAACCCTTGGGAGCTGATGAAATCACCAACAATTGGTGTAAAATAAGTCTGGAAATATAGGCAACAACCAGATTCTGAGAGACATGTTAAATGGTAAATAGAAGAGTTTGTTTTTGACCCAGAGATGCTATGAAATCTTAAACCTGGTATTGACATGGTCAGCTCTATCCTTTAAAAACTATTTTTTAAAGAAAATGTCTACCATCGCTGAGGAAACTGTAGCATTGAGGTCATATGCGGCCCTCTGGGTGCTCAAGTATGGCCCTTTGACTGGGGCCATACTTAAAGACCTAGAAGGCCACATGTGGTCTCAGGGCTGAAGGTTCCGTACCTCTTGCCTAGAAAGTAATAGATGATTTAGAAGATCAATAGGACAATAATTTGTGGTACATTGAAAGACATACAATGGACAGATTAAATCAATCAATTAATTAGTTCACCAGGTAATTAATTAAAAATCTACATTTATTAAGGGCTTAATTTATGCCAATCTTGCAAGATGATTGGGGATGCAAATAGAAAAGCAAAAACATAATTTGCATTTAAGATGACAATCTAATAATAGGAACCAACACACATAGTAGATGGTAGCCACTGACTTATATTTTAGAATTGAAAGTTAGAAGAATAATGAAGGTAGTAGTCTGTGCATACATACATACATACATGCATATATATCTATGTGTGTGTGTGTGTGTGTGTGTGTGTGTGTGTGTGTGTGTGTGTGTGTGTATATATATATATATATATATATAGTGGTAATATAATTATCACATCTGTTAACAGTCACTAAACATTTTTACATACCTGCTATGCAACAGAGATTGTGCTAATCCCTAAGAACAAACAGAAAGTCAAAAATTAATCCCTGTTCTCTAGGAGTTCAGAGTGTAATGGAAGCTGGTTGTCAAACTGAGGGGTGTCAAACTTCAGGTCATTGGGGCACAAGCAGCCCTCAAAATTCTGGACTGCTGACTATATCATATTAAAATGTAATTGGAAAATATTTAATAAAATGAACAAAAATTCCAATACAGCATAAATAATATTAATTTGTGGTTTCCTAAGTAAATATGTGGCTTCCAGAAAATCATTTCTTACTTAAGTTTGACATTTGTTGAGAAGATAAGAAGAAAGTAGATAATAAAGTAAAGTGTGTCTGTTATTTTTGTTTGTTTGTTTGTTTTGTTTTGTTTTGTTTTTCCTTAAATACTGGGCTAGAAGAAGTAGTTGCAAATTGGATGTGTGGTTCCCTTGCAGACAGAAGAACAGAAATATCTAGATAGTGGTTTTTTGGTGAAGATAAATTTTAAGAAATGAATAATCAATGTAACTTAAGGAGGCTTGGTCTTGGGACAAAAATGACATAATTGGACTCTTCTGTGATTCTTTGCCATCAAAATTTTAATAAACTTCAGAGACTGTCTATTTTCCACAACTATCTTAGCCTTTAGCTAATTTCCCAAATAGTTTGTGTCAGTCATACATAACATCATATAATAACTAAATCAGAGACTTTCATGCTTCAAAATAAATATATTTCAATATTCCAAAGAATTCAGGGACAAATAAATGAAACATACATTCATTAAGCACTTACTGATTTGCCAAGTACTATGCTAAGCAAAGGTGATAGAAATGGCAAAATTTAAAAGATAGTATTTGACCTCAGGCATCTTTCATTCTAATAAGAAAAGAGAATTATATAAAATTGTTGTGCTTGAGAGAATATTTTTCATCTAAAAATTCACAGGATTTTTTAATAGAGCCACAGAACAATTAATTGATATAATCTTTCCAGGAATTGTAGTATTAATTTAATAATCATTTAGTCAGTCAAAAATATCTAGCAATTTGTTATCATGGAATAGATGTTGTGCTAAATATGAAATAAACCACAATTTCTATTCCAAGGAGTTCATGTTTTACAGGGGAAGCCAACATTAAAAAAATGTTTACAACCCAGAAGTTGGAAAGAATGAGGGGAAGGACACAGAGAGCAGGCACATGCAGCCATAAAGGATGACTGGACAGTAACATTGGCTAATCTAAGTCAATCTAAATATGAATTCTTACTAATCAAACACAGTCACCCAGGAAAGAAGGTGCAAATCCTGGTTGCAGCCTGAAAATAAGACAAGAATCTGTCCACAGAGCTCTAGAAGAACTAGGATTTCTTAGATTGACTCTTCTTACCCATCTCTCTCTCTCTCTCTCTCTCTCTCTCTCTCTCTCTCTCTCTCTCTCTCTCTCTCTCTCTCTCTCTGTCTCTCGGTCTCTCTCTGTCTCTCTGTCTCTGTATCTCTCTCTGTCTCTGTCTCTGTCTCTCTCTGTGTCTCTCTCTCTCTCTCTCTGTCTCTTTCTCTTCTGCTCTCTCTCTGTATCTCCCTGTGTCTGTCTCTCCATCTCTGTATACACACATATTTACATATACGTATATATACATTATATATGTATATACAAATTATATAGGTACATATACATATATAATGTGTGTACATTCTATTAATGACTTCTCATCTTATGCAATTTTCTATTTTCTGCTATAGATTCTCTACATACCAAAAAAGGGAAGGGAATAAACATTTTCTTACTTGTTCAGACATTTCCAACTACCATGACCACATTTTGTGGTTTTCTTGGCAAAGATACCATAATGGTTTGCCATTTCTTTCTCCAGCACATTTTACAGATGAGGAGATGAGGCAAACAGAGTGAAGTGATTTGCCCAGGGTCACATAGTTAGTGTCTGAGTCCAAATATTAAAACATGAAGATAAATCAGCCTAATTCCAAGCCATGTGTTCTATTTGCTGTATCTCTTAGCCATTTTGGCATTCTGCCAAATGCTTTGAAAATATGATCTCATCTGATCATCACAACAACCCTGTGAGGAAGGTGTGTTGTTATCTCTATTTTACAGTTGAGGAAACTAAGGCAAAGTGTGGGTATATGACTTACTCAGAGTCACAGAGGTAGTAAGTGTCTGAGGCCAACTCAGGTCTTCCTGATACCAGACTCAACTGTCTATTCATTCTGCCTCTCACTGTCTCCCATATATAAGAAACCCAAAGAACACGAGATCTTTGTCTTGGCTGTTATACGTATCATAACCATTTATGCTGCACCTGAGTTTTGATTAGTAATCTCTTTCATGTAACACATGAATGATTTGATATTTTTATCATATATTTCATTTTTTTCTAAAGAGGAAGTGAGGTTTAGTAGGCAGAAAACTGCACCCAAAGTTAGGAAATAATAATTTCAAATCCTGAGTATGAAAATGATGAGCTGAGTAACTTGGGCAAATTGCTTAACTTCTCTAAGCATCAGTTCCGACATGTATAAAAGAGGAATGATAATATGCAGAGTTTCTACCTTTCAGGGTTGTTGTAAGTCTCAAACAAATGGAAAATTCAATATAAGTTTCTTGTTATTGTTATTATATTATTCTGGTGAATAGATCATCATTGGAAATACAACTTCTTGTACGCTACAAGATTTTCTCAATTGTACTATGGACAATACACAATTTAAATTTTCCAGAGTTTATGTTGCTGCAAAATTAACAATCACACTAGGAGGATATTTCTGGTTTTGTTTGTTTGTTTCTTTGTTTGTTTGCTTTTTAAAGATACTATTTTGAAGCTAGATAATGAATTGGATAAAGTGCCAGGCTTAGAATCAGAAAGATGCATCTTCCTGAGTTCTAATCCGGTTTCAGACACTGATAAGCTGTGAAACCCTTGGCAAGTCACAACCCTGCTGGCTTCAGTTTCCTCATCTCTAAAGTGACCTGGAGAAGTGAATGGCAAAATACTCCAGTATCTTTGTCAAGAAAAACCCCAAACGGGGTCATAAAGATTGAGTAAGACTGAAAAACAACTGAACTGAAAAAAGATTTGTGTGATTTCCCAAACATATTCCTTAATATGTATTCTCTTCTTCTTGAGAAGGTACTATAATATTTGCAATCAGCACAATATTATCTACATAGAGAAGCATCTTCATGACCTCATCAACTGTAACTAGGTGAGTGAGGTGGTACAGGGGGAAAAGTGGAAGAGTTTGACTCAAGAAGGCTTGAGTTCAAATTCTGCCTCAGAAACTTACTAGCTGTGTAATCCTGGGCACATCATTTCAACTCTTTTAGGCTCAGATTCTTTGAGGGTAAAATTGAGATAATAATTGCATTTCCTTCACAGGTTTGCTGTCTAGATCAAATAAAATAATGTGTAAAGTTAGTTGCCAAAATACAAGTGCTAAGCAAATACTGGTAATCTTTCTACCACATGTGTCTTATCTCCAAATATTAGACTGTGTTTAACATGATACTATTAAATAATCTCCAAGGTTTCATTTACCCACGAATTCTGTATGATTATGTACATATGCATGTCTCTCCTTATTAGGGGAAAGCCTTTACATCCTTACTTTACTCTACTATATAAAATGCTTTTTAATCCACAAGCATGGATTTGGCTCAGTGGGATCTTGTGCTTTCTGTACCTTTCATCTTTATTGTGACCATAAATTTCTAAGAGAATATCTTGTGAAAGTTTGCTTCTTCCCTTCATTTTCATAAAGGATACCCTTAATTTCTGCATAGATAATTCACACAAAGAAAAGTACATCAATATTTTGTTGTTGATGATGTTCAGTAAATTTAGTCCTTGTTGATTCCATAAGACACCATTGGGGGGTTCCTTGGCATGGATCTTGAAGTAATTTGCTATTTCCTTATCCAGCTCATTTTGTAGATGAGAAAACTAAAGCAAACAGAGTTAAGTGACTTCTCTAGTCATACAACTCATAAGTGTCTGAGGCTAGATTTGAACTCAGGAAGATAAGACCTTCTAACTCCAGAGCCAGTGCTCTATGCACAGGACTGCTATAATATAGAACAACACCTAGCTAGATATTTCACACAAATATAAGGAAGAAGACATATGTACTGATAATATTATTTTTTATTTTTCTTAATAGTAGAGAGTCCTTTAAATTTAAAACATTCTGGAAACTTTAATAGGATGAGAGTTATATAGAAGAGGCAATATGGTATAGTGGAAAAAGAAGGATTTTATGTCAGATGATCTGGATTAAAATCTCAACTCTGATTCTTATTTATTTTTGACCTTGGACAATTCACTTAACATCACTGAACTTCAGTTTCCTCATATGAAAAAAGGAAATTTTTGTATCAGTGGAATCGTGGATGTATATATCCACGCCACACGTGAGGGAGTGGCAATAGAGGACACCTAAAGTTCCTTTCAGTTCTAAACTTGTGATCCTATGAGCATGTAGGTCACTTCCCAATCTAAATCTACACCTGAGGATGCTGTAATTTACATATGTACATATATATGCATAGATATATTGAGAGATATGTGCATACATGTAAGATATATATTTATATTTAAATGTGAATATATAAAGATGTTGTTGTATAATATATGCAAATGAGTGTGTGCATGTACACATTTTATTATATATATATAATTATATAATATGAATGTATACATCTAAAAGCCCATATTAATGTATGTGTTTGTAACCAACAATGTGAGTGGGCCAAAGTAAAATCCTGGAATGACATAAAACCCAATAATTATAATAAATAAATATTTGGGTGTTTTAAGCTTGTAATGGCAGGTGTGGGTGTACAAAATGAAAACCTTTCTCTTCTCCATTCTCTCTTATGAGGGAAATAAATTTCATATTCATGTTCACAGTGCACTTCCGGGTATGAATTCATCATCATCTCAGGGGAAAATGTACAGTTAGAAGGTGGAGATAATTTGGAGGCAGAAGAGAAAGAAATAGGCTTTGCAAATAAAACACTCCTATCAATCTGAAATGTAAAAGCAATCAAGAATTTTTCAGAAGTAGCTAAACTTTAGTTCCACACCACACAACATCCAGAGGATTCATGAAATTGTCTCATTCTATGAGAGTCTGTATATCCTTGCACTAGAGCGTTTCTTAATACTAATGTATACTCATAACTGGACGTCATAATTGGACAGATACTTCAAACAGCAAATTGCAACTTTTTAAAATGATATTGAGGCAATTGCTCCATTTAGAAGTAAAGATTTAAAAGTGAAGTCAGAAAATTTTTGTTTTATTTTATTTTGTTTTTGGTAACAGTTATTTCCCAATGAAAATGTCCAAAGGAGAGGGAAAGTGTGTGTGTGTGTGTGTGTGTGTGAATGCACAGGTATGAGGGTCCACCAGCACAAGTGGACTGTAGTTTGGTGTGGCAGCAGGCTAGGAAAAAATAATGAGTTTTAGCAATTATCTGTGCCTTCTAATGATTGTTTGCTTAATGTTAAATATTCATGCTGAGTGCTAAGGTTAGTTTTTGTGTTTGTTTTGTTTTTATTTTATTTTGCTTTTTTTTTCTGAATTACAGTGTCCCCTGCATTTTGACAGTTCAGAACACATTCATTGTTTTCTTACCTTGGTAGCAACTATGCTTTTTTGTACTTTGCGACTTTTCACTGATATCCATAGAAAGAATGATGTTTTATAGTTAGACATACCCAAAAGATACATATTTCCTTTTTTGTGCCAATTATATTCTTCCACAATCTTTATACTCTTGATGAGCTAATTTGTTAGGGTCCTTTTTATTGCATCATAGAATCGATGCAATAATGTACAATGTATAAAATAATGTATATTGAATATTATATAATGAATAAAATGTAATATCATTTTTAGGAATAGGAAACTGAAATATTGCAAGTAAAAATTACATGACTAAGGTTATATGGGTGGTAAAGAGCTGGAACAGGATTCAGACTCAGTCCTCCTCTCCAGTACTCCTTCTGCTGTAACATTCATTTGGCCTCACTAACTGAATACAATAATTGAGTTTGACTTTTGAATTACACTCAACAAGTACTTAATTTTGCTCTGATCACCTGATACATATGAATCTTATGTACTTTTCAAACATTAAAGTGCCATGTATATGTATGAAGAAAGTGAAATAAGGGAAAGAAATTTGTGTCATTATACTCCGAAGAATAAATAGAAAAGAAAATATGAAATAAACAGTGAATTGGCCTGTGAAGATTTGACAACGTTTATAGCAGTCTCTTTGTGATGGCAAAGACCTAGAAATTGCAGAGATCCCCATCAACTGTGAAATAGGTGAACATATTATGGGAAATGATTGTGATGGAATATTACTGTACTATAAGAAATGATGAGCAAAATGATCTTAGAACAGCATGGAAAGACTTGCACAAAAGGGTGAACAATGAAGTGATCAGAACAAAGAGAACACTATATGCAGTAATAATAATGTTATGTTAAGAATGACTGAGCAAATAAGTCATTTTGGCTATTATAAATGCCCAAGTTAACTATAAAGGATATATTAAGGAAAACATGATCTATACATGCGTGGAAATAACTGATAAATAGAAGTATGATAAGAACTGATTAGTAGAAGTATAAACATATGTATGTATGAATATATATATATATATATGTATATATATATATACATATACATACATATGTGTCTTTGTGTCTGTACCTACTTGTGTCTAATGGTAGCCATTTCTAGGACACAGTGGAATGAAAGAAAAAATGATAATGTATTATATATTTAAAAGGAATAACAAGTTGTACATAATAGATCTGCAGCTTCATGTGCAATTGTCTTTTTTATTATGCTCTGTTATGGAAATACTTGTTTATTCCACAAAATAAAATTAAAATTAAATTTTTAAAAGTATTTGAATATGAGTCCTGTCTTTGTCACCTATCGTCAAGTCACTTACCTCACAGATCTACAAGCAAACTTTTAAAACTCTGAGCTTCAGAGAAAGTGATGTTCTGCATTGGAAGAGGCAATTACTTCATCTGGGGGCTTCTGATAGCATTGAAATCAGAGATCCACACCTTACGTCTATAATTTAAACAGGTTACCATCAGTAAAAACATTTTGAGAAAAAATATAACCTATCCTTGATTCAATACATTATGATGAATATCATGCCCTGCTGTTATGCTTATAATTCATGAATAATGTAATTTTACAGTCATAATGAAAGATTTTATTTCATCTAACTTATTCAGAAGCACACCAGTATACAAAAGGAAAACAGATTAAAATGAACTCAGTTTTTTGTTTTCCCTATTGTCTATAATGGCAAATTATATATGTCTCCTCAAATGAGATTCAGGTTTGTGAGACAACTCAAAAAATTCAAAGCATAGAAAATGATCATAATTTTCATCACTGATTGGTAGCTGTTTATAGCCAGAAAACAATGTTGAGCTGCTTTTTCAGGTTGTGAAAAGGATTTTTTCCCTTGTTTTTCTCTTTTCGGTAGAACTGAATCATTAATTCAGAAATATGCATCATGTTATAGGAGCAATTTCACATGATGCTCTCTGGTGAGAAAAATAATGAGCCATAGCTTTAAAAATATCTCCCTGGCATGTGAATATGCAAGTTTGAATTAATAATATTCAAGTAATATGATTATTAGGAATTCTCCAAAGACTGCATACTATTTTCAGGGAATTTCAAAACTGTCAGCATTTATGCAGTTGACCAACCTGATCATTTCAGATGAAAATCAAAAACAATGAAATCTTACCTAGGAAAGGTGTCGACTGTGACTGAAATGACCATCACTGATGTGCGATAAGTTTGAAAAACAATAATTCAAAGAGTCCAGCAGTGGGGAGGAGGGGGGAAGCCAAGATAGTGGAACAGAAGCAAGGAAACTCCATATGCCCCCTCCATAACCACATCAAATATCTATAAAATGACTCTAAACAGACTTTAGGGCTACATAACCCACAAAGAGACACAGAGAAACAGACCTCCCAGTAAAGAAAGCCCATCAGGCAGACAGGAAGGGATAATTGTTGCTTGCTGGGAGCCAAGTCCAGCTGCCCCTGAGTCTGTGATTTTAACCTCAGGGTGGCCATAACCATCATGGGCTAGAGGAAGTTCTGGAGAGTGGATCAACAGCAGCTGTGGAGGTTTCCAGAATTATAAAACCATAAATGCCAAAGACAAAGTGAGAGGTCAATGGACTTTGTGGGAACAGGGGGTCTGGGAGTGTGGTCTGTCCTCTGAAGCATGGAAGAAGAAGCGGCTGAGGGGCATATTGTAGGAGGACCAAGCAACCAGTCTGAGGGTTAAATGCTGTTGCTTAAACTCTTTGATATGGATTGCTCTTTAGGGTGGAGTTTCTGGGGTGTATAACCAGTGTGCCAGAGAGGATGGAGACATCAGAGAGGGAACAGAACTAATAGCTCCAGCAGCTGCAAAACCCCCAGAGATTTGGGACAAAGATCTCCTCTCTGGAAGTAGAGTTCTAATGTGGCAAAAAGCTCAAAAGTCAAATAATTGAGTGACAACATGACCAAGTAAAGGAAGCAAAGAAAGCACAGCAAACAAACCTTAGATGTTGTTTTTGGGGACAAAAAGGATCAAAGCATGGGAGAGGAGGAAGACAGTGAAGTTAGAACTCCTGTGCCAAAAGCTTCAAATAAAAAAATATAAACTGCTTAGAGGCCATAGAGGAGATTAAGAAGGATTTTGAAACCAAATAAGAGAAGTAGAAGAAAAATAGGGAAGAGAAATGAAAATGATTGAACAAAATCAGCTAAAGAGAGTCAACAAGCTGACTAAAGATTATAACACCTTAAAAATAGACTAACTTAAATGGCAAAAAGAGTCTCAAAAAGCCAATGAGGACAAGAATGCCTTAAAAAGCTGAATTTGCCAGATGGAAAAATAATCTCAAAACCTCACGGAGAAGAATCATTCCTTCAGAATTAGATTGGAACAAATGGAAGCTAGTGACTTTATGACAAATCAAAATACAATTAAATGGATACAAACAAATGAAAAAATAGAAGGCAATGTGAAATATATCATTGGAAAAAGCACTGACCTGGAAAATAGATCCAGGAGAGATAATTTAAAAATTATTGTACTACCTGAAAGCCATGATGAAACAAAAGAAGCTAGAAATAATCCTTTAAGAAATTCTCAAGGAAAATTGTCCTAATATTTTAGAACTAGAGGGCAAAATAGAGGTTGAGAGTATCCACTGATCACCTCTTGAAAAAGATCCCAAAAAGAAAACTCCTAGGAATATTTTAGCCAGGATCTGCAATTCCCAGATCAAGGAGAAAATACTGTAAGCAGCCAAGAACAAACAATTTGAATACTGTGAAAACACAATCAGCATAACACAAAATTTGGCAGCTTCTACACTGAAGTACTGAAGGGCTTGTCATATGATGTTCCAGAGGTCAAAAAAAAAAAAAAAAAAACGGGATTAAAACCAAGAATTACCTACCCAGCAAAATTGAGTATCAGGTTTCAGGGGAAAATTTGGTCATTCAATGAAATAGAGAACTTTCAAGCATTCTTGATGAAAAAGCCAGATTTGGATAGAAAATATTACATTCAGATACAAGAAGCAAGAGAAGCATGAGAAAGTAAACAGTGAAAATAAATAAAAAGGAACTTATCAAAATAATTTATTTACATTCCTTTATGAAAAAATTATAAGTATAACTTATGAAGCTTTTCTCAGTCTGAGAATAGTTGAAGGCTATATATGTGTATATATATATATATATATATATATATATATATATATATATATATATTTATATATATGGGTGTGTATGTATATTTGCATGTATGTATAAGGTGTAATATATATATATATATACACAATGTATAATATATAAGGTATGGCATATAATATAATTATATATAATTATATATGTATGTATGATGTATACATATATATGTTTATATAGGAGAGTATATGGATATATGAATACATATGTGAATGTGTGCACATATGTGTACAGGTATACATAGACAGAGGGCACAGGACCAATTGAATAAGAAAGGATGATACTTAAAAGGTAAAATTGAGAGGTGAGAGCGGAATATGAGAGGAGATGGGGAGAGATTGAATGGGGTAAATTATCTCATATATAAGTGGTTAGGGAACACTGCTTCAATGGAGGGGAACAGGAAGACAAAAGGGAATGAGTCACCCTTATTCTCCTTCAATTTGGCTTAGGGAGGGAATGATATACATACTATATTGGATATCACATGCTACAGAAGCATAGGGGTGAAGGGGATGAGAGGGGAGATTAGGGAAGGGAAGGTAGGTTGTGGGGGGAGGGAAGTTGTAAGCACACACTTTTGAACAGGGACACGGTCAAAGTAGAGAATAGAACAAGTGGGTGTTGTGATAGGATGGAGGGAAATATGATCAATCTTTCACTATATATTCACTGTGGAATGTTTTGCATAGCTACACATGTATAGCCTATATTGAATTGCTTATCTTCCTAGTAAGGGTGGGTGATGAGGAAGGAAGTAAATGAATCTGGAATTCAAAGTTTTAAAATCAAATGTTTAAAAAATGTTATTATTGGGCTATAAATAATTCCATACCCTTTGACCCAGCAATACCACTTCTAGGGTTATATCCCAAAGAGATCATAGAAGAGGGAAGAAGACCAATATGTACAAAAATATTTATAGCAGCTCTTTTCATGGTTGCAAAAGATTGGAAATTAAAGGGGTGCCCATCAAATGGGGAATGGCTAAACAAGTTGTGGTATATGAATGTAATGGAATATTATTGTGCTATAAGAAATGAGGAGGAGACGGTTTTCTTATTTACCTGGAGAGGCTTATAAAAACTGACACTGAGCGAGAAGAGTAGCATTAGGAGAAATTTATATACAATCACAGACACAACATATGTGTGATAACCAACTATGACATTCTGGACACTTTTCAGCAATGCAGTGATATAATTCAATCCCAAAAGACTCTTGAAGGAGAGAAATACCACATCCAGAGATATAACTAGAAAGAACTGAGCTTGAATCCTGATGGAAGAAAACTAATTGATCTTTTTCTTTTCATTGTTTGGTTTTATTTTTTCTTCACCATTTTTCATCCCAGCTAGTACATTATGCCTTTGTAATTGAGCTAATGTTTAATATGAATGTATTTGTCGATCCTATACTGTACTATATGCTGTCGTGGGGGGTGAGGGGAGGAAGTTAAAGGAAATTTGAAAATTAAAGAACTATTGAATTGATTCTTGTTAACTAAAACTAAACTAATAAATTAGTAAAAATGTTATTATTATTATTATTTTTACATGCAACAGGGAAATAAGTTATACAGGCTCTGGGGTATAGAAATTCATCTTGCTTTTAGACCTAGAGGGCAAAATAGAGATTGATAGAATCCACCAATCACCTCCTGAAAAAGATCCTAAAAAGAAAACTCCCAAGAATGTTATAGCCAGTTTTCAGAATCCCCAGATCAAGGAGAAAATACTACAAGCAGCCAGGAAGAAACAATTTCAATACTGTGGAAACACAATCAGAATAGCACAGGTCCTGGCAGCTTCTACACTGAGGGATCGAAGGGCATGGAATATGATATTCCAGAGGGCAAAAGAGCTGGGACTAAACCCAAGGGTCACCTACCCAGCAAAACTGAGCATTTTGTTTCATTGGAAAATATGGGCATTCAGTGGAATAGAGAACTTTCAAGCATTCTTGAGGAAAAAAAAAACAGAGTTGAATAGAAAATTTGACATTCAGACACAAAAAGCAAGAGATGCCTGAGAAGGTGATCAGGGAAAAGAAATCAAAAGGAACTTATCAAAGTTGACCTATTTACATCCCTACATGGAAAAACAATAACTGTTACTGATGAAAACGTGCTCAGTATGAAAATAATGGAAGAAGGGTGTATGGTCATTTGAATACATATGTGAATGTGTGTATATATGTTTACAGTTATACATGGAGATAGGGCATAGGTTGAATTTGTTGGGAAGGAATGATATTTAAGGGGTGAAATTATGAAGTGAGAGAGGAAAGTGGCAAGAGGTGATGGGGAGAGACAGGGTAGGGTAAAATATCTCTTAAAGAAGAAGAAAGGGGAAGTGGCTGCAGGGGAGTGGAAGAAGAGGAAGGCAAAAAGGCAAAACCACATTCTCATTGAATTTGGTTCAGGGGGAGAATGGCATACATACTAAATGGGATATCGAAACCTGCAGCAGCATAGGGGGAAGGGGGATGAGAGGAGAGATGATGGATGGGAGGGCATCCTTGGGGGGAGGGGAGGTTGGAAGTACCCACTATAGAAGAGGGTCAGGATCAAAGTAGGGAATGGACCAGGTGGGGGGTGGGATGGGTGGGAGAGAATTATAAGCAGCCTTGTCCAGTATATCTACTATGGTAATATTTTGCATAGCTATACATGTACAACACATACTGAATTACTTATCTTCCCAGAGGGAATGGGTGACAAGGGAAGAAGGGAATGGATCTGAAATTTGAGGTCTCAAAATTAAATGTTTCAAATATATATAAATACTATTATCAGTACTCTTTTGCATGTAATTGGGAGATAAGATGTGCAGGCATTGGGGCACAGAGATTCACCTTGCTCTAATGGAAAAGTTGAAGGGGGTATGGGAGAAAATATGGGAGAGAGCAGATTGGAGGAAGGGATATCTTGTGGGACTGCCATTCTGGGATGGTGGGTAGGAGAAAAATGGGGAAGAAATTTGTAACTCAAAATCTGGTAGAAATGAATGATGTAAACCAGAATTTAATAAAGCATTTGTTTAATTTAAAAAAAAAAGAAATGCATCTTGCCCCACTAGAAAGTGAAAGGGGTGATGGGGGAGGATATAGGAGAGAGCAGATTGGGGGAGGGAGTGGTATCACTGTTTTGGCATGGTGGGTAGTGGAAAGATTTGAAGAAAATTTGTAGCTCAAAACCTTGTGGAAATGAATGATGTAAACAAAAAATAAGCATAAAATTTAATCTTAAGAAAGTGTCATCAATGTTAGTACTTCTCCTGCAAATTTGTCTTTCCTAAGTACATGAAAGAAGAATTACTGCCTATTTCTTTTTTAATGGGGAGTTTACAAGGGACCAGCTGCTATACCATTTTCTTTTTAGTTCTTATACTTACACTTTTAAGGATATGAGTTAGATTTTAAGATCATTACTCCCTGGAGGAAATCCGAAATCTATACAATGAATCAGTCAAAAACAAATTCTCCTTATATTTAATTTCAGCTTTCATATATACCACCAAAACAGTAATTTGTGTTTCAAAACCAAGCAGAGCAGGGAAAAAAAAGTTTCATTTTTTTTGCTTTTTTTTTAAAGAAATCTGTGGCATTCTGGGTCTTAGAAAAACAATTGTCGATTAAAAAACAATGTTTTGAAACTGGTTAAATTCCATTAAAATGTGTTTGTAATCCATACTCTGATTAAGTTGCGAAAGTGTCAATGTTTTTCTTCTGAAATAAAATAACAATAAAATAGGTAGAATTTATGTAGCATTTAAATGTTAAATTTTTAATATTTAAATATGTTAAATATTACTTTCAATATGTGAAATCATTGGATCCTCACAATACTTCTATGTTGATGGTGTCTTTATTCCCATTTTACAGATAAGAAAACTGAAGGCTAGAGACCTTTCCAGGGTCACACAGCTAGAAAGTGTTTGAGGTTAAATGTGAACTCATGACATACTACAAGTATTGCATACTATAAGAAACACATTTTAATCATTTATTTTGTAGAGCATGCCATAGGTGATGAAAAAAAAATAATAGGACAACCAAGGTCCAATTATGATCTTTGATATATATATATATATATATATATATATATATATATATATATATATATATATATATCTTGACTGTTAATTGCTTAACTTCTCAATCATCTGAAAACTAATACTATAATTTTCAGTGAAGTTGCCATCTTTTTTTTTCTTTTTCTTTGTTTTGTCTTCTTTGAGGCAACCAGAATTAAGCAACTTGTCCAGGGGTCACATAGCTAGTAAGTGTCAAGTGTCAATTAAATACAGCCTGAGGCTGTATTTGAATTTAGGTCCATCTGACTCCCGGATTAGTGCTCTATCCACTCTGCCACCTAGCTGCCCAGTCATCTTCATTTTAAAAGGGATTTTCCTCCCTGGGGTTTTTCCAAACAAAATTAAAAATTTAGAAAGAAAATATAAAGCATATATAATTTATCAGTCATTGGGCAAACAGATAGATAGACAGGTGCACATATGCACACATACACATACATACACACACATGCACCCCAAGTTTCTACTCTCAAAGATTTTATAAATAAATACTATGGGCGGGTAATGGGATCAGTGGATAGAGCAGCAGTCCTGGAGCCAGAAAGTCTCATCTTCCTGAGTTCAAATCTGGCTTCAGAAACTTCCTACCAGTATGTCTCTGGGGAAGTCACTCTTTGTTAACTCTGTTTGTCTCAGTTTCTTTATCTGTAAAATAAGCTGGAAAAGAAAAGGTAAACCACGCCAATGTCTTTGCCAAGAAAACCCCAAATGGGGTTACAAAGAGTGAGATATAGCCAAAATATTATAAAGTTGAATTAAGCAAGGAATACACATCAGGGATATAAAATAGATAACCTTTGCAAAAGCAAAAGCAATTTCAAGTTTGGGAAAGGACAAGTGAAGCAGCTTGTTTAAAAGGTGGGTTGTATATTGTGGATTAATATGAACAGTATATAAAAAGATTTTCTTAATTCATATTTCAAATGGCAGGTTTTAAAATGGAAGATTTTAAATAGCAAACTAAAAGTTTTCTATTTTATTCTAGAGGAAAGAGTGAGCAATTAATTGTCTCCGAGCAAATTTAAGTTTTTGACAGTTATTTTAGAAGCTCTATAAAGTTATAGAGGGAAAAAAGGAGGGAAGGAGGGACCATAATTTGAAGGCTTTTGTGGTTGTTGAAGCAAAAAGGAGATGATGAGTTGAATTAAAGTATTGCTTAACAGTGGAGTAAAGAGAAGGTAATAAAATGTGAGGGATGCTATGGAAGAATCAATAACACCTCTTAAATAATTAATTATGTGGTGGTAAGGAGGAAATAGAGGAAAGATATAAAAATGAATTTGAAGTTTTAAACTTCTGTAACTAGAAAATGGTTGTGCTCTCATGAGAAATAAAGAAGTGGGAAGAAAGAAATGTGTAGCAGAAAAGATGAATTCTGATTGAGGAATATTGATTTTGAGATGCCAATGGGGTGCCAAAGCATATATGTACACAATGCTGAACCATAGCTCAGGAATGGATTTATGACTGGAATTACAGAATTTGTACTCAATTGCTCAGAGATCATATGTTAAACCAAGGATGCTGATAAGATCCTTGAAAGAGTTTATAAGGAGAAGACCTACGACAAAACTTTGAGGGGGGATCACCAGTATTTCTCACTGAGTTGGTAATGATTTTTTAAATGTTCATTTCAGCAATATTGAGTATTCTACTTGTGTTGTTCTTTTGTATTTTATTAATTAATACAAAGAAAGGCTTCATCAGAATCACTCTGTTTGAAGTTAAATGTTGGACAGATTGAAAAATAGAACCCAGGGGTGGCTAGGTGGTGCAGTGAGTAAGAGCGCCGGCCTCGGAGTTGGGATGACCCGAGATCGAATCCGGCCTCAGAAAATGAGCACTCACACATAAATAATGATTAGCCGTGTAACCTTGAGCAAGTTACTTAACTCCAATTGCTTTAAAAAAAAATAGAACCCAACTCCATAAGGGCCATGCCTGAAAGACAATCTTTTCACTATAAATTTCAGGGTATTTACAAATCTTTTGATATATACTATCTTGTCTAAAAGGGTCCTATGAGGTAGTACTCTGAATTTCACATCTGCTTATAGTGAAACATTAAGTGTTACTGTATTTGGGGATGTAATCAGCTTTAAATGTGCTTATTTTATTCTATTCTCTAGGAATTTAAAACATAATTGGTATTCTTAGTCAGTATCAGCACAATATCAACATAAATGTTTGAAAAATGAAAAGTGCAACCAGAAGCAATTTTGTCTAAACAAACAAAAACTAATTGTAGGTTTTGTTTTTGTTTTTAATCCAATTGGCTGCTGGCAGTTGTCCTTTTAATGTTTTCCCAATCTCTTTTATTTTGCATATATAATCACAATCTTCCTCCACTAAACTCTAACACCATTGCTTCATTATTCCATGGAGGTGATTCTGTGTTTTCAAAGCCTTTTTCCAATGAAACAGATCTGGGCAGTTCTATCTCCCCTCCAATGACTAATTAATTATTCACACATTTTAGTTAGCATTCAAGACTTTCCCTATCACTGGCCTTTTCAAATCCTGACTTCTTCCTTAAGGCTAACATCATATACTTACTTTTTAATGGAGATTTCCTTGGACCCATTTGTCAATAATGACACTTTCCTACATGGATCTCAGAAAATATTTGGTGTTTAACTCTTTTATATACTCATCAAGTAATACATTTCATTATTAAAGGATTCTGTTATTCCTCTATGAGATTATAAATTTCATGATATAGGAACTATACCTTATCTATTTTGGTAATATTAGTCTCCATATAGCATGATGATAAGCACCTAGCAGTAACTTAACAAATGTAGAAAAATTAAAGAACTATTGATCCTAATAAACTATAATGAAATTAATATAGAAGTCACAACTCAGAAAATTTAAACCTGTTACTTCTGGGTTTTCGATGCAAAAGAGTCATTTTATACATATGTAATTGGGGTTTTTTGTAGTGTTTGATTCCCTAATATAGATGATGCCAGAAACCTGATAATATGAGAATGGAGATGTGGAATATACTTAGAAACTCTGAATTGCCCTGCCATGTTTGTAGACAGCATTTTTTCCAGTGACTCAAAAGGAGGTGGAGTGGTCTTAATTGTTCAAATGATCTGATTCAGCACCTCCTGGGGACTTTTGCTACATATTATATTTATGGGTGAGGGTAAATAACCCCTTTATTACACCATGCAGATGGTGTTATAAAGAGGGCCTATATAGTTCCAACACAATATTCATAGTGCTGACAGTGACTGTAAATATGCCATCATAGGTCTCAATCATAAAATATAACAGACTCTCCATATAGGAGACAGAAACAAAACATTTATTCAGATACCAGAAAACCAAATCCCAACACCAGGAAACCAAATCCATCATAGTAACATAGAAGTTAATTCACCTGAACACAGCAGAGAGATGAACCATCCGTTAGCCTTCCCACAAACCAATACACACAAACATAGCTGTCTCCCTGTGTGAGTCCTCTCTCTCCCACCTTCTAGCTGCTCCTATCTCCATACGAACTCTGCTCCACCCATCAGGAAACTTCTCCCACCACAGGCTCCATGTGCTTGTATTTGGCCTATTAGGGGACAGGGAAAATCTTCAAATGAGGAAAGGTCTTCAAATTTCCTTAGGCTTATTAAGGGGCAGGGAAGATCTTCAAATTACCATTACCATTATTATCTGGCAGCCACCTGTTGTGCTAGTTTTTTATGCTATGTGCCTCCAAGAAATAGAACCTCTTTGTTCCATTTTTTCTCCTCTTTCCTTTGTTCTAAGTGCAATGTGTAAAGTTTCTTATTTAGTCTTGGGAGCATGATCTATGAGTACTGGAGAATTCAGGAATCCAGTCTGTACAATACAATTACTCTAGCAATGAAGGCCCTGAATTACATCAGGGTTTCCAGCCCAATAGAAACCAGCTCTTCTAACTTTGGGCTTGTATTCTCTATAGAAATTAACTAGGTGTGAGCCACCTCACCCCTTCCCTTCCCATTACACTCATTTTATTGCATGTATATGATGTGAGTAAAACATTTCTGCATCCTGAGATATGAATGACAGCAGGTACTGAGTCAGGTGGCCTAAAAATACAATATTTTTTCTGGTTATGAGGCAACTAGTTATTATAAATATAGCTGGTGGTACAGTGAATAAAACAGTTGGCCTGAAATCAAGAAGACCTGGGTTGAAATCAAGGTTCAGACACTTCCTATCTATGTGACCCTAGCTAAGTCACCTAACATCTATTTGCCTCAGTTTCCTCAACTTTAGAATGAGAATAATAAAGGTACCTAACTTGCAGGGTTATTATGTAGATCAAATGTTATCATATTTGTAAAAGCACTTAGCAAAGTGCCTGGCACATAGTAGACAGAATACCAAAGCTTATTCCCTCCTCCCCTCCTCCCTCTGGTGGAAAGCAATGACTCCCAACCATGTAATTACGCCAAGACCAAAGACCTATTTAGATTTGAATACTAAAATGTCCAAGAAGCAGGTCCCCAGGCACTTTTCACATAGGTGACACTAACTTCTGCAATATTGATATGTCACAGCCCCTTCTTTCTTTGGGTTAAACTTAAGTTTAAATCAAATATAATTTCTGCTGATGATAGATTTAGTCAGAAGAGGTAATCGTTTGGTAACATTTCCTGGACATTACAAAGACCCTATGCTCAAATCAATCTTCTCTCTTCTGATAGGGGTAGCCTGAAATCCCTCTGCTAGAATTTCCATACCTTTAATGCAATTTGATACTTAGGAAACTGTAAACACTACTGGAAAGTCATTTTTTGTACTTTATTATCAATAATATGTGGGTTAATATGAATGTACTTTCTAAGAACAGAGTATCAAGGGGATGAAAGGTAAGAATATTGGGTCCCTGGGCTACAAGTAAGGAGTGTGTTTAGGAATGTGGAAGATTGGGGGGATGATTAGGGATCCTACACAAGATTTTGAATTTCCCCTAGAAAATTAGCTTCAATTGGTATTTCGAGGGGAAGAAAGAAAACAAAGAGAAGAGGAAGAAGAAGAAAGAAAAGGAGAGAAGACAATTGGAAAAATGTTGGTAGGTACAAAAGAGGGAGAGGAAAAATATTCATTGTCAGGGGTATTTGGAGCCTTATAAGAAAGATTTTTATTCATTTTTAAATTTTACAAATTATCTAAAACTTGCTGATAATATGGAAGCCTAAAAGATGGCAGAGAAAAGCCAGGAAGTTGGTTAAGCTATCTTACGTTTCCCTTAGAAATAATGTTTAAATCAAGTCTCTGAGAGAATTCTGGAGTGACAGAACTCACAAAAATATGAAGTGAAATAATTTTTCAAGCCCAAAACAACTTATAAGGAATACAGGAAAACTGTCTTACTTGGGTAAAAGGGGAGCAGAGGCCAAAACAGATGGTGTCCAGAAAGCCAGCAGGAGGCTCTTAGCCATGGCACACATAAGCAATTAAGACCCTTCCTTATTTTAAGGTCCTGAATTGTCAGGTCAGCTGTGAGGCCTTTAGCCATGGCACACCAAGCAAACTAGCAATCCTAGAACCAAGGTCACAGTAAGTGTGACTGCACTGGGTCACCCTAGCACAAAGGGCAAGTTTCCAGACCCAGAGGTCTCAGCACAGGGAACCAGTTACTAGGTGCCTTTTGTCCAATGCAAAAAGTTTGGCACAATATCCCCTGCTCCCCAGTAGTAGAGCTCATCTTTAAAAGATTGCCAAAAATTAAAAAAAAATAGATCTGTGCATAGAAATCTACTATGGTGACAGGGAAGAGCAAAACAAACTAAGAAGAAAAAATAATATCAATAGAAACAAGACTTCCACAGGGCTCCCACTCTCACCTCCTCCAATTCATGTAAAAATGACTCTAAACAAACTTTGGAGCAACAGAACTGACCAAATGACAACGGGAGCCTAACCTCCTGCTGAAGACAGTCTTGCAGGCTGGCAAGAAGGGGGCAGCAAAGCTCTCTGGGAGCCCAGCCTAGTCCTGCTTGAGCCAGAGGTTTTAGCATCAGGGCAGCCACAATCAGCAACTGGCTGCAGGGAATTCAGATCACCAGCAGCTGTGGTGGTTTCCAGAATTATCAACCCATAGACACTGAGGACAAAGTGAGAGCTCAGTGCAGTATGAACTTTGGGACCTGGGAGTTTGGGAGTGAGGTCCAGCCTTTGCCCCCAAGTGAGAAGGGGCTGAGTTGTGGCAGTCATCTAGCCAATGCCATGTAACTACTTCAGAGCTCCAAGTCTGCAGATAGTAGGGGGACTAAGCATCCAGTTTGAAGGGTAATCAATCTTGCTTTAACCTGCTTCAATCTGGATCACTATGTAGGGTGTAGGTGCTGGGGTGCAAGACCAGTGTGCCAGAGCCTGTGAAGGCTTCACAGAGGGCAGCCAACTAATACCTCCAGCATCTGAGAAAACCCCAGCAATTGGGACAAAGCTCCCCACTCTGGTAGCACAGTTCTAATATGGCAAAAAGTTCAAAAGTCAAGTAATTGAATAGCAAAATGAGCAAACGAGGGAAGCAAGGCAAACAGCATTCTAATTTTGGATACCTTTTTGGGGAAAAAAAGGATTGGGTCATGGAAGAAGAGGAAAACAATGAAGTCAGAACTCCTTCACCAAAAGCTTCCATCAAAACAATAAGGTACTTACAGGACATAGAGGAGCTTAAGAAGGATTTTGAAAACCAAATCAGAGAAGTGGAGGAAAAATTGGAAAGATACATGAGAATGATGCAAGAAAATTATGAAATGAGAGTCAAAAACTTGATAGAAGAAAACAACACCTTAAAATTTAGGCTAACTCAAATGTCAAAAGAGGCTTAAAAAGAAAATGAGGAGAAGAATGCTTTGAAAAACTGAATGTGCCAGATGGAAAAAAGAATCTCACAAGTTCACTATAGAGAATCATTCCTTCAGAATTCGGTGGGAGCAAATGGAATCAAGTGACATTATGAGAAATCAAGATACTATGAAAGAGATACAAACAAATGAATAAAATGGAAGAAAATGTGAATTATCTCATTGGAAAAAGCACTAACCTGGAAAATAGATACAGGGAGAGCAATTTAAAAATTATTGGACAACCTGAAAGCCATGATCAGAAAAAGAACCTAGAAATCATCCTACAAGAAATTATCAAGGAAAATGATGTTTTGCAACCAGAGGGAAAAATAAAGGTTGAAAGAATCCACCAATAACCTCCTGAAAAAATCCCAAAAAGAATACTCCTAGGAATATTATATCCAGGTGCCAGAGCTCCCAGATCAAGGAGAAAATACTACAAGCAACCAGGAAGAAACAATTTGAATAATGTGGAAACACAACCAGGATAACACAGGATCTGCTACCTTCTACACTGAGGGATTAAAGGGCTTGGAATATGATATTCCAGAAGTCAGAGGAGCTGTGATTACAACAGAGAATCAACTACCCAGAAAAACTGAGCATCATGTTTCAGGGGAACATATGGTCATTCAGTGGAATAAAGGACTTTCAAGCATTCTTGATGAAAAAGACAGAGTTGAATAGAAAATTTGACATTCAGATACAAGAAGCAATAGAAGCTTGAGAAAGTAAACAGGAAAAAGAAATCATAAGGACCTCCTCAAAGTTGAACTACTACCACATTCCTACATGGAAAAACAATAATTGTAACTTATGAAACTTTTCTCAGTATGAGAATAGTTGAAGGGAATAGAAATGCATATATATATATATATATATGTGTGTGTGTATATATATATATACACACACACATATGTGTGTGTGTTTGTATGCATGTATGTATATATGTATGTATATGTATGTATGTTTTGTATGTATCCATACATACATATGTATTTGTGTATATATGCAAATATGTGTATATGTATGTATGTATACATACATATACATATGTTTATGTGTGTGTATATGTGTGTGTGTGTGCGTTTGTGTGTGTGTGTGTCTATTTAGGAAGGTATATGGGCATATGAATACATTTGTGACTCTGTGTATATATGTGTAAATGTATATATATAGAGGGCACTAATTAACAGGATTAATTTAACAGGAAGGGATGATATTTAAAGGTGAAGTTAAGAGATGAGAGAGGAATATAATGAGAGTAGATGGGGAGAGATAGAATGGGGTAAATTGTCTCATATAGATGAGGTAAGGGAAAACCATTACAATGGAGAGGAAGAACAGGAAGGTAAAAGTGAATGAGTCATCCTTATTCTCATTCAATTTGACTTAGGGCGGGAATAACATACACACTAAATAGGGTGTCTCACCCTACAGGAGAGTAGAGGGCCAGGGGACAAGAAGGGGCATGATGGAAGGAAAGCCAGGCTGGGGGAATGGAAGTTGGAAGCATACACTTTTGAAATGGCACAGGATCAAAATAGCGAACAGAACAAGTGGCAAGTGGGATAGGATGGAGGGAAATATCATCAGTCTTTCACAATATATCCACTATGGAAGTGTTTTGCATGGCCACACGTGTACAACCTATATTGAATTGCTTATTTTCCTTGTAAATGTGAGTGATGAGATAGCTAGGGAAAGAATCTGGAGTTCAAAGGTTTAAAATATATGTATATTTCATTACTATTATTTTACATGTAACTGGGAAATAAGTTATACAGGCACTGGGGCATAGAGATCCACTATACCCAAATGGAAAGTCAGAAGGGGGACAGGAAAAGATATGGTGGAGAGCAGATTGATGGAGGGTATATTCATCAGGATCACAGTGTTGGGGTCATGAGTAGGGAAAATTTGTAACCCAAAATCTTTTGGAAATGAATGATGTAAACTAAATATAATAAAGTTTACATCTGGAAAAAAAGAAAAAAAATGCCTGCACACAAATCCTCAAGGGGGAATATGCATTGGTCTCAAGCCCAAAATATTTCTTGAAAGAGTTCAAAAAGGGTTTTAGGCAGCAGCTATGTGGCACAGTGAGTAGAGCACTGGTCCTGGAGTGAGGAATACCTGACTTCAAATCTAGCCTCAGACTTATAACACTAAAAACTAACTGTGTAACCTTGGGCAAGTTTCTTAACCCTAACTGCCCTCCAAAAAGAAAAGAAGTCGGGCAGTGAGGGTTTATAGATTTTAAAAACCAAAATAAGTAAAAGAAAAATTGCAAAAAGAAATGAAAGTTTTATACACGAAAATTATTTTAAAAGAGTCAACAGCTAAGAAAGAAAGAGCCACAAAAATGATTGAAGAAAACAACCCCTTAAAAATGTAATTGGGGAAAGGAAAGTTAATTCTGTGAGACATCAAGAATCAGTGGAACTGGGGGCAGCTGGGTGGCACAGGGAGTAGAGTGCCAGGCCCTGGAGTGCCAGAAGGACCTGAGGTGGGATCTGGCCTCAGACACTTAACACACACAAACAAAAACCTAGCTGTGTGACCTTGGGCACATTACTTATCCCCAATTGCCCTCCAAAAAGAAAAAAAAATAATCAGTTGAATTAAAAGACTGAAAAAGGAGAACAAAGTATAAAATATCTCATTGGAAAAACAACTGACCTGGAAAATAGATCCAAGAGAGATAATTTCATAATTATTATGAAAATATAAATTAAGAATTGTCATGAAAGCAAAGATCTAAAGCAAATAAACAAAAAGAATCTGGCAGTCTTATTTCAAGAAATTATCAAGGAAAACTGCCCTGATATCCTAGAAAGGAAGGCAAAATAATAGTTGAAATTATCAATCAGTCAATCACCTCCTGAAAGACATCCTAAAATGAAAACTACAAGGAATACTGTAGCCAAATTCCACAAATATGTGTTCAAGGAGAAAATGCTGCAAAGAGACATAAAGAAGTAAATATCTCAGTCAATGTTAGGGTTACACAAGATTTAGCAGTTTCTATATCAAAAGAAAAGAGAGTTTCTAATATGATATTACAGGAGACAAAGGAGCTTGGATTTCAAAAAAGATTCAATTGCCCAGCAAAATTGAGCACAATTTTTAGGGAAAAATATAGACATTAAATGACATAGGAGACTTTCAAATGTTCTTGATGGAAATATAAGAGCTGGATATATTATCTTTTTGTTTTATCATGATGCAATAAAAAATGCATATTGCATCATGCAATAAAAACTAGCATGGAAAGAATAATTACAAATTAATTGGAAACTAAATAATCTAACTCTAAATAATGACTGCATCAAACAAGAAAATAGAAGCAATAAATAATTTTATCAAAGAGAAAATCAATAATGAGACAGAATACCACAATTTATGAAATATAGCTGAAGCAGTATTAAGGGAAAATTTTATATCTCTAGTAATTGTGAATAAAATTTTAAAAATGAATAAAATAAATAATTAACAGCTGAATGAATTAGACATGAAATTAAAAAGTTAGGGAAAACACTAAAAGTCCCCAATTAAACACCATATTATGCATGGGTGGAGCCAAGATGGCAGAGTAGAAACACCACTTCCAAGGTGCTCTGCCCCACACTACTGCCAAACAACGTAAAAGGGGACTCTGAACAACTTCTGGAACCCCAATATCCTGCCGAACAACGCAAAGAAGCTAACCTCCTGCTGAGGACAGTCCAGCCGCCCTGCAGGGAGGGCCACTGCAGCACTCTGGTAGCCAAAAGCCCAACGAGCAGGAAGCCTAGCCCAGTTCCTTGTGAGCCGTGGTTTTAGCACCAGGGGAGCCAGGCCAGCAACCCATTGGTGGGACCCCAGAACACCAGCAGCTGTGGTGATTCCAGAATTATCAACACAGACATGCCTAGGACAAAGTTAGTGGTCAGTGCCCTGTGGACTTTGGGACCAGTATTTGGGTAACGTATCAGCTTCCTGCCCTGGGGGCTAGAAGCCACTGAGGAGGCATGGCACACTCACGATTTTGCAGCTCCAGGGCTAGCATTACCTCCTGAACTACGAACTGTAGGGAGATCCAGCAATCAGTCTTGGAGGTTCATCACTCTTGCTTTAACCTGCCTGGATCTGGATTTTGATCTGGGAGAAGGTCTGGGATAGGTATCCAACTTGCCAGAACCAGAAGTTGTGAAGACCCCAACATTTGGGACAGAAGCTCCGCTGTCTGGTGGCAGAGTCCTAATGAGGCAACAAGCCCAAAAGACAAGTAATTAAATGGCAAAATCCCTAGGCAAAGGACAAAAATAAACAGAAAAATGCAACACTAGACTGCTATTTTGGGGGCAAAGAGGATCGAAACAGGGATCAGGAGGAGGACTCTCAGGTCAGAAACACTGCTACAAAAACCTCAAAGGAAAATATGAGCAGGTAAAAGGCCATAGAGGACCATAACAAGTAGATAAGAGAAGTTGAGGAAATATTGAAAGAGAAATGAGGAGGATGCAGGAAAAGCATGAAATAAGAATCAACAGCCTGACTGAGGAAAATAACACCCTAAAAAAATAGACTAACTCAAATGGCAAAGGAGGACCAAAAGGGCAATGAGGAGAAGATGCCTTAAAAAGTCAAATGTGCCAGATGGAAAAAGAATCTCAAAAGCTCACTGAGGAGATTCATTCCTTCAGAGTTAGACTGGTACAAATGGAAACTAGTGACTTTATGACAAATCAAGATGCTGTTAAGCAGATCCAAACAAACGAAAGATTAGAAGGCAATGTGAAATATCTCATGGGAAAAACCACTGAACTGGAAAATAGATCCAGGGGAGACAATTTAAAAATTATTGGACTACCAGAAAGCCATGATCAAAGAAAAAACCTAGAAATCACACTTCAAGAAATTCTCAATGAAAATTGCCCTGATGTTTTAGATCCAGAGGGTAAAATAGATGTTGAAAGAATCCACGGATCACCTCCTGAAAAAGATCCCAAAAAGAAAACTCCCAGGAATATTATAGCCAGGTTCCATTATACCAAGATCAAGGAGAAAATACTACAAGCAGCCAGGAAGAAACAATTTCAATATTGTGGGAAAACAATCAGAAAAGCCCAGGACCTGGCAGCTCCTACACTGAAGGAAAGAAGGGCATGGAATATGATATTCCAGAGGGCAAAAGAGCTGGGATTGAAGCCAAGGGTCACATACCCAGCAAAACTGAGTATTTTTTTTTCAGGGGAAAATATGGTCATTCAGTGAAATAGAGGACTTTCAAGCCTTATTGAGGAAAAAAAAAAACAGAGTTGAATAGAAAATTTGACATCCAGACACAAGAAGCAAGCAATGACTGAGAAGGTAATCAGGGAAAAACAATCAAAAGGAACTAATCAAAGTTGAACTATTTACATTCCTACATGGAAAACAATAACTATGACTAATGAAACTTTTCTCAGTACGAAAATAATGGAAGAAGGGTATATGGGCATATGAATACATATGTGAATGTGTGTATATATGCTTACAGATATACATGGATAGAGGGCACCAGTTGAATTTGGTGGGAAGGAATGATACTTAAGGGGTGAAGTTATGAGGTGAGAGAGGAAAGTGGCAAGAAAAGATGGGGAGAGACAGGGTAGGGTAAACTATCTCATGTAGAAGAATCAAGCAGAAATGGCTACAGGGGAAGGGAAGAACAGGAAGCCAAAAAGGCAAAGCCATATTCTCATTGAATCTGGCTCAGGGAGAGAATTACATACATATTAAATGTGATATCTCACCCTGCTGGAGAGTAGGGGGAGGGGGCATGAGTTGGGGGATGATAAAGGGGAGGGCATTCTGGGGGAAGTGGAGGGTGGAAGAACCCACTATCAAAGCGGGACCAGATCAAAGTAGGGAATGGACCAGGTGGGAGGTGTGATGGGTGGGAGGGAATTATAAACAGCCTTGTACAATATATCTACTATGGTAATGTTTTGCATAGTTTATATGTACAACACATACTGAATTGCTTATCCTCCCAGAGGGAATGGGTGACAAGGGAGGAAGGGAACTGATCTGAAATGTGAGGTTTCAAAATTAAATGTTTCAAATGTATATAAATATTAGTATTAATACTATTTTGCATGTAATTTGTAGATAAGATATTCAGGCATTGGGGCATAATGACTGACCTCTCCCTAATGGTAAATTCGAAGGTGGTATGGGAGAAGATATGGGAGAGACCAGATTGGATGAGGGGATGTCTTCTGGGATTGCTATTCTGGGGTGGTGGGTAGGGGAAAAATGGGGAAAATTTTTAACTCAAAATCTGGTGGAAATGAACGATCTAAACCAGGTATTAATAAAGCATTTGTTTAAAAAAACACCATGTTATGAATTTTCAAACTTAAAGAGACATTAGTAAAATAAAAGTAAGAAATCTATTAAACTAAGAAATAAAATAAAGTTCATTTAATTTTTAAAAAAAATGAAATAAATAAAACTTTGGTTAATTTGATTTAATAAAAAGAAAGAAGAACACCAAATAGCCAATGTTAAAAAATGAAAAAGATTACTGTAAGCAATTTGGGAAAGCAAGGAATAGTTTACCTGACAGATATGTGGACAGGGGAAGATTTTAGGACCAAACAAGAATTAGAGAGCATTATAAAATGCAAAATGGATAATTTTGATTACATTAAATTGAAAAGCTTCTGCACAAACAAAGCCAATGTAACCAAGATCAAGAGGGAGGTGGGAAATTGGGAAAGAATTTTTACAACTTGTGTCTCTGATAAAGGACTCATTTTTAAAATTTATAGAGAATTGAGCCAAATCTATATGAATACAAGTCATTCCCCAATTGAGAAATGGTCAAAGGATATGAATAGGAAGTTTTCAGAGAAAGAAATTAAAGATATCTATAAGAATATGAAGAAGTGCTCTAAATCACTATTAATTAGAGAAATGCAAATCAAAACAACTCTGAGATACCACATCTCTCCAGTCAGATTGGCTAAGATGACAAAACAAGAAAGTGACAAATGCTGGAGAGGATGTGGGCAAATTGGAACGCTAATACATTGCTGGTGGAGTTGTGAACTTATCCAACCATTCTGGAGAGCAATCTGGAATTATACCCAAAGGATTATAAATAATTTCATACCCTTTGACCCAGCCATACCACTTCTAGGGTTATATCCCAAAGAGATCATAGAAGTGGGAGGAAGACCCATATGTACAAAAATATTTTTAGCAGCCCTTTTTGTGGTTGCAAAGAATTGGAAACTAAAGGGGTGCCCATCAATTGGGGAATGGCTAAACAAGTTGTGTTATATGAATGTAATGGAATTTTATTGTGCTATAAGAAACGAGGAGTTGACGGATTTCATAATTACCTGGAGAGACTTATACAAACGGATGCTGAGCGAGAAGAGTAGAATCAGAAGAAATTTGTATACAATCACAGACATACCATATCTGTGACGACCAACTATGACAGACTGGACTCTTTTCAGCAATGCAGTGATATAAGTTAATCCCGAAAGACTCAAGAAAGTGAGAAACGCACCATCCAGAGATATAACTAGAAAGAACTGAGCATGAATCCTGATGGAAGCAAACTAAATGACCTTGTTCTTTTCATTGTTTGGTTTTATTTCTTCCTTACCATCTTTCATCCCACCTAGTACAATATGCCTTTGTAATTGGAATAATGTTTAATATGAATGCATTTGCAGACCCTAAAAAAACGAGAAAGATAATTTGCTGTTCATGTTTTCCTGTAACTTACCTTCTCTTCTAAGACTTTGGGTGCTATATCACTTGGCACATATATGTTTAGCATTGATATTTCTTTATTTCTATGGTACCTTTTAGCACGATGGTGTCTCCTTCCTTATATCTTTTAATTTTCTATACTTTTGCATTTGATTTACCTGAGATGATCATTGCTACTCTTACTTATCCTACTTCAGCTAAAACATTATAGTCTGCTCCAGTCTTTTAACTTATCCTTTATGTGACTCTTTGCTTCAATCACCAATAAAGAGGAGATTAAGGAAATAATTAAGAACTCCTCTGCCCAAGTGTAAAACGTCAGTGTGGAACATTCTGGGAACAGAGGTACCAAGAGCATAGTCTGGCCCCTGCCACCAAGGGAAGAAGAGGTGGATATGCAGTGTCTGTGCAGCTGCTGTTGCCAGAGTATCTCAGGAGGTCCTAGCTTGCAGATTGCAGGGGGACCAACTGACCATTCAGAGGGTAATCACTCTTGCTTTAACTTGCTTGGATCAATATCATGATACCTGGGTTTTGGTCCTGGGGTTTGGGGCCAGTAAGCCAGAGATTGTGGGGGGCTGTAGAGAGGGTGCCCAAGTAATATATGCAGTAGCTGCAAAACCCCCGAGTTTTGGGACAACAATCTCTATTCTGGGAAAAAAAAAGTTCTACTGTGACAAAGCACTCAAAAGTCAAGTAATTGACTAGCACGATGAGCAAGCCCAGGAAACATGATAAAACAATAGATTCCTTTTGGGGGGACAAAAAGAATAGAGGCATGGATGGGGAGGAAGACAGTGAAGTGAGAACCCCTGCATCAAAAGCATGCAAGAAAACTATGAACTGGTTACAGGGAATGGAGGAACTAAACAAGGATATTGAAAATCAAGTGAGAGAAGTGGAGGAAAAATTGGGAAGAGAAATAAGAATGATGCAAGAAACTCTTGAAAAGAGATTGAAAAACACGCTAAAGGAGATTAAAATAACACCTTGAAAAATAGACTAAATCAAATTGCAAAAGAGGCCCAAAAAGCCAGTGAGGAGACGAATGCCTCAAAAAGCCAAATTTGCCAGACAGAAAAGGAATTTCAAAAATTCATTGAAGAGAATAACTCCACGAAAATTAGACTGGAGGAAATGGAAGCTAATGACATTATGAGAAATCAAGATATTATTAAACGGATCCAAACAGATGAAAAAATAGAAGGCAATGTGAAATATGTCACTGGAAAACCCACTGACTTGGAAAAGAGATCCAGGAGAGTTAGTTTAAAACGGATTGGACTACCTGAAATCCACGATCAAAAAAGAGCTTAGACAACATCTTTCAAAAAAAATTATCTTGAAAATATGCTAAGGATAGCACAGCAGGGTGGGAGGGAGGAGCCAGCACAGCACTCCAGAAGCTGACCGCAGCCTGGCTCTAGCCAAGCCAGATATTTTAGCCCCAGATCAGCCTGACCAGCCTCTGGCTGGAGGGACTTCAGATCACCAGCAGCTATGGCAATTTTCAGAATTATCAACCCATATATGTTAAGAACAAAGTGAGATGTCAGTGCAGCATGAACTTTGGGGTCCAGCAGCTAGGAGTGTGGTCGACATTTGCCCCTAGGGTAAGAAGCTGCTAAGGCGCTGCAGCACAGCCCCACCATGTAGCAGCTTCAGGTCCTGACCTGCAGGTCGTAGGGGGACCAAGTAACCAGTCAGAGGGGTAATTGCTCTTGCTTTAACCTGCTTGGATATGGATTGTGGTCTAGGGTAGAAGTCCCCAGGTATGTAACCAGCCTGCCAGAGTGTGTGGAGGCTTCAGAGAAGGCACCCAACAAATATGTTTGGCAGCTGAGAAAAGAACAGAATTTGGGAAAATGCTTTCCTTTCTGGAAGCAAAGTCCTACTGTAGGAAAAAAAATAAAGCCCAAAAGTCAAGTAATAGAGTGGCAATATCAGCAGGCAAGGGAAGCAAACCAAGCAGAGCAATCCAACTTTACACTCCCATTTTGGGGACAAAAAGGAACAAAGCATGGAAAAAGGAGGAAGATAGTGAAGTCAGAACGCCCGCACCAAAAGCCTCCAAGAAAAATATCAGATGGTTACAGAAGACTGAGGAGCTTAAGAATGATTTTGAAAAGAAATAAGAGAAGTGAAGGAAAAAATTTGGAAGAGAAATTACAATGATGCAAGAAAAATTATGAAATGAGAATCAACAACCTGACTGAAGTAAAAAGCACCTTAAAATAGACTAACTCTAATGGCAAAAGAGGCTCAAAAAGGCAATGAGGACAAGAATGCCTCAAGAAGCCAAATTTGCCAGATGGAAAAAGAATCTCAAAAGCTCACTGAAGAGAATCATTCCTTCAGAATTAGATTTGAGCAAATGGAAGCTAGTGACTTTATGAGAAATGAAGATACTATGAAACAGATTGAAACAAATGAAAAAAGGCAATGTGCAAATATCTCATTGAGAAAACCACTGACCTGGAAAATAGATCCAGGAGAAATAATTTAAAAATTATTTGACTTCCTGAAAGCCATGATAATAAAAACGACCTATAAATCATCCTTCAAAAAATTCTCAAGGTAAATTTCTCTGACGTTTTAGAAACCTCTTGAAAAATATCCCAAAAAGAAATCTTATAACAATATTATAGCCAGGTTCTGGAATTCTCAGATCTTGTAGAAAATATTACAAGCACCCAGGAAGAAACAATTTCCATATTGTGGAAACAGAGTCATGATAACAGAGCATCTGGAATCTTCTACCCTGTGGGATCAAAGGTCTTGAAATGAGATACACTAGAGAGCAAGGGAGCAGGGATTAAAACCAAGAATCACCAGAAGGACATAAAAAAGTAAACAAGGGAAACACAGACTCACACATGCATAACTGCACACACTCACACCCACAAACACATGCTCATTACTTGGGATGCAACAAGAGCAAAATGTTCACTTCCCTATATGTGGAGCTGATAACTCTCAATATTCGAAAACTTTATGATTATCATCACCTTAAAAAATGTTATACGTAGATAGAGGGTGTGGGTATGAATGCACTAACATGAAGTCTAAAAAAAGAGTATTAAGGGGATCAAAGGGACTGTAATGGGAAAAAGGAAAGGATGAGCTAGGAAAAGGTAAAATATGCCATCTAAAGAGGCATCAAAACACACTATAGAAGAGGGGAAATAAAGAGGGAGAAGACCATCATTTAAACACTATTCTCACTGGTTCTGGTTCAAAGAAGGATCAACTTAATCAGTGAAGTTTAAGATTCTAATGTTAGAATCTTAATTTTAATCTAAAGTTAAAGGAATTAGAGGAAGAAATAGATAGCAAAATTATACTAATGGGGACCTTAATATCCCACGCTCTGAACTCGATAAATCTAACCTCAAAATAAACAAGAAAGAAGTTAAGGAGGTGAATAGAATCTTATAAAGACTAGATATGATGGATCTCTGGAGAAAACTGAATGGGGATAAAAAGTAATTTACTTTCTTTTCAGCAGTGCATGGTACATACTCAAAAACAGATCATATACTAGGGCATAAACATCTCACAATCCAGTGCAGAAAGTCAGAAATATTAAATGCATCATTCTCAGATTACGATGCAATAAAAATTATATGCAATAAAGGGCCAGGGAAAGAAAGACTAAAAACTAATTGGAAATTAAACAATTTAATCCTAAAAAATTGGTGGGTCAAACAAGAAATTATAGAAACAATCAATAATTAAATTCAAGAGAATGATAATAATGAGACAACATACCAAAATTTATGGGATGCACTAAAGGCAGTTCTCAGGGGAAGTTTTATATCCCTGAGCGCATACTTAATTAAAGCAGAGAGAAGGGAGGTCAATGAAGTGGACATGCAATTGAAAAAGTTAGAAAAAGAAAAAAATTGAAAATCCCCAATTTAGTACCAAATAAGAAATATTGAAAACCAAAAGTGAGATTAATAAAATTGAAATTAAGAAAACCATTGAATTAATAAGTAAAACTAAGAGCTGGTTTTATGAAAAAATCAACAAAATTGATAGACCCTTAGTCAATATGATAAAAAAAAGAAAGAAGAAAACCAAACCTTGGCCATTTAATTTCTATTTTTTAAGGTGTTGTTTTCCTCAGTCAGGCTGTTGACCCTCATTTCATACTTTTCCTGCATCCTTTTCATTTCTCTTTCCAATTTTTACTACACTTCTCGTATTTGATTCTTAATGTCCTCTATGAACTGCAACCTGCTCATGTTTTCCCCTGGGGCTTTTGGAGCAGGATTTCTGACCTCACAGTCCTTTTACCACTCTATGCCCCCAAAATAGGAGTCTAGGGTTGCATTTTTCTATTTCCTTTGCTTTGGCATGTTGCCATTTAATCACGTGACTTTTGAGCTAGTTACCACCCTATGGCCTGGTGCCAGACAGGAACTTTCTCCCCAAACGTGTGAGGGGGCTAACATCCGTTTCTGGCAAGCTGTAAACCCAACCACGACCTCACCCCAGATCACAATCCAGATCCAGGGAGGTTAAAGCAAGAGTGATTATCCCCCCAAGACTAATCGCGGGATCTCCCTACAGTGCTCAGGCCAGGAACTGGAGCTGCCTCTGAAAACTACAAAATGGCGTGTCTCCTCAGCGGCTTCTAGCCCCCAGAGGGCAAAAGAACTGGGAATGAACCCAAGGGTCACCTACCCAGCAAAACTGAGTATTTTGTTTCCGTGGAAAATAGGGTCACTCAGTGGAATAGAGGACTTTCAAGTATTCTTGAGGAAAAAACCAGAATTGAATAGAAAATTTGACATCCAGACACAAGAAGTAAGAGATGCCTGAGAAGGTAATCAGGAAAAAGAAATCAAAAGGAACTTATCAAAGTTGAACTATTTACATTCCTATAGGGAAAAACAATAACTGTGACTGGTGGTATCTTTCTCAATATTAAAATAATGAAGAAAGCTGTGTGGTCATATGAATACATATGCGAATGAGTGTGTATATGGTGACAATTATATATGGATAGAGGGCATAGGTTGAATTTGTTGGGAAGGGAGAATACTCAAGGGATGAAATTATGAGGTGAGAGAGGAAAGTGGCAAGAGGAGACGGGGAAAGACAGGGTAGGGTTAACTATCTCATGTAGAAGAAGCAAGGGGAAGTTGTTGCAAGGAAGGGGGAGAATAGGAAGGGAAAAAAAAGGCAAACCCACATTCTCATTGAATTTGGTTCAGGGAGAGAATGACATACATACTAAATGGGATATCTCAACCTGCAGCAGAATAGGGGGAAGGGGGATGAGAGGAGGGATGATGGATGGGCGGGCATTTTTGGGGGGAGGGGAGATTGGAAGTACCCACTATAGAAGAGGGACAAGATCATGTAGGGAATGGACCAGGTGGGGGTGGGATGAGTGGGAGGGAATTATAAGCAGCCTTGTAGAATATATCTTCTATGATAATGTTTTGCATAGCTAGACATGTACAACATATACTGAATTACTTATCTCCCCAGAGGGAATGGGTGACAAGAGAGGAAGGAAATGGATCTGAAAGTCAAGGTCTTAACATTAAATGTTTCAAATGTATATAAATACTATTATTAATACTCTTTTGCTTATAATTGGGAGATAAGATGTGCGGGCATTGGGATACAAAGATTCACCTTCCTCTAATGGAAGAATCAAAGGGGGTATGGGAGAAGGTACGGGAGAGAGCAGATAGGAGGAAGCAATATCTTGTGGGACTGCTATTCTGGGAGGTTGGGTAGGGGAATAACGGGGGGAAAATGATTGTAACTCAAAATCTGGTGGAAATGAATGATGTAAAACAGAAGTTAATAAAGCATTTGTTTAAAACTAAAAAGAATGCTTGAAAATTTTTCTATTCCACTGAATGACCATATTTTCCCCTGAAACAAGATACTGAGTTTTGCTGGATAGGTGACCCTTTGGTTCATTCCCAGCTTTTTTGCCCTCTGGAATATCATATTCCATGCCATTCTATCCCTCAATGTAGAAGCTGCCAGGTCCTGTGCTATTCTGATTGTGTTTCCACAATTTTGAAATTGTTTCTTCCTGGCTGCTTGTAGTATTTTCTCCTTGATCTGGGGATTCTGGAACCTGGCTATAATATTCCAGGGAGTTTTCTTTTGGGGATCTTTTTCAGGAAGTGATCTGTGGATTCCTTCAACCTCTATTTTGCCCTCTGGGTCTAAAACATCAGGGCAATTTTCCTTGAGAATTTCTTGAAGGGTGATTTCTTGGTTCTTTCTTTGATCATGGCTTTCAGATAGTCCAATAATTTTTAAATTATCTCTCCTGGATCTATTTTCCAGGTCAGTGGTTTTTCCCATGAGATATTTCACATTGCCTTCTATTCTTTCATTTGTTTGGATCTGTTTAACAGCATCTTGATTTCTCATAAAGTCACTAGCTTCCATTTGCTCCAGTCTAACTCTGAAGGAATGAATCTCCTCAGTGAGCTTTTGAGATTCTTTTTCCATCTGGCAAATTCGACTTCTTAAGGCATTCTTCTCCTCATTGCCTTTCTGAGCCTCTTTTGTCATTAGAGTTAGTCTATTTTTTAGGTGTTATTTTCCTCAGTCAGGCTATTGTCTGTAATTTCATACTTTTCTTGCATCTTTTTCATTTTTCTTCCCAAATTTTCCCCCACTATTCTTTTCTGCTTCTTAAGGTCCTCTATGGCCTGTAGCCAGCTTGTATTTTCATTTGGGGCTTTTGGTGCAGGGGTTCCGACCTCACAGTCCTCCTCCATGCTTTGAGCCCCTTTGCCCCTAAAATAGGAGTCCAATGTTAAACTTTTCTGTTTATTTTGTTTCGTTTACCTAGGCATATTACTTGATTTTGGGGCTTGTTGCCAAAGTAGGACTCTGCCACCAGACAGGGGTGCTTCCGCCCAAACATGAGGTCTTCACAACTTCTGCCACTTGGGTGGCCTCTGTAAAGCCTCCACCCACTCTGGCAAGTTGGATACCCACCCCAAACCTCCCCCCCAGACCACAATCCCGATCCAGGCCGTTTAGAGGAAAAGCAATTAACCCCCAGACTGATTGCTGGATCTTCCTACAGTTATCAGACCAGGAGCTAGAGCCACTACTGACACTGCAAAATGGCTTCTGTGCAGCAGTTTCTTCAGCAGCTTTTTGCCCCCAGGGGAGGAAGCCATGTGTTCCCCAAATACAGTTCCCAAAGTCCATAGGGCACTAACCTCTCACTTTGTCCTAGGCATATCTGTGCTTATAATTATGGAATCGCCACAATTGCTGGTGTTCTGGGGTTCCACCAGGCAGCTGAAGGCCCGGCCATCCTGGGGCTAAAACTGAGGACCTGGGCTGGCTCTGCAGGCTGAGCTGTTGGTTCCCAGTGTGCTGTGCTGCCTGCTCTCAGAGTGCTGCACTGGCTGCTCTCTGCAGGGCTGCTGGGCTGTCCTAAGCAGGAGGTTAGCTTCTCTGTGCCTTTCTGTGGGTGCAGTGGCTCCAGAAGTTGTTCAGAGCTCCCTTTCACATTGTTTGAAATTTGTGTGGGGCAGAGTACCTACTCTTTCTTCTAATTTTTCAGTCTTCACATTTTCTTTGATTGACTCTTGGTGCATCGTATATTTCTGAGTGTCAATTTGACTCATTCTAATTTTTAGCAAATTGTAGCTTTCAGTTAATTTTTGAAGGTCTTTTTTTAGGGAGGTATCTTCTCCAATTACTTTACTCATTTTATTTTTAAGAATTTGTGTTCTTCAGTGAACCTATTTTTTTCCAAGTTGGTCACTGCCTCCCTGATTTGGTCTTTAAAATCTTTCTTCACCTCCTCCAAGAATGCTTTTTGGTCTTGAGCCTAGTTTATATTTTCTTCTGTAGTCTCAGGTATGAGTAAAGAGTACAAGTTGTCCTTGGTTGCTCTTGACCTAAATAATAAGCTCTGATTGATTTTCTTGCCTTCCCCTTCTCCTTCTCAGTTTTCTTCCTTCCCATTTTAATTTTCTGTTTCATAATTTCTCTGGCTGTGAGTTAAAGGCCTGGTTGTTGGCTTTGAATGCTGTAGCCTCTGGGTGTCTATTTTGAGGCCAAGACAGTAGTCTCAGTGAGGTATGCTGATGTGCACAGAGTAATCTGTAAAGGAGGGGTGGTCTGGCCACTTCAGATTTCTTCCTCTATACCCCTGGGCTACAGCTCAGGCAGGCTTTGCCTGTTCAGGTGAGGTGGGGTTTGTTGGGACCCCTCCCCCTCTCCTTTTCAGACTCCTTCTGCCTCAGTCACTCCCCTTCCCAATGACTCCCAAGTCAAGCTATTTCAACTATCTTAGTATTTCAGTCTGTGTGGGACACTTATCTTTGTGTTCCATAGGTCATGGAGGAGGAGTCAGAGCAGCTAGAGTTTTCTTTGTCATTCTTCCTCCTGGAAAAACAGGGAGGCAATTTCTAAACTTCCAGTCTGGGGGCTGATAGCCCCAGGAGTAACTGCTGTCTCTATTGTGGACCCTTTCTTACACAGCTCCAATGATACCTCCCATCCCGTTGTGAGATGCTGGTGAGACAAGTGGGAATCACTCTTGGTATGGGGGAGTTGGCTGGCTGGGGCTCCTTCTCTCTCTGGTTCAGTCTGCTCTCTAGACTGTGCTATACAGCCCCCATGTGCTTCACACTCCCTCTGTCTGGACCTTAGTGGGCACTTTCCTTGGCTGCATTTTGCCATGCTCTGTCTCCCAGTTGATTCTGTCACTCCAGAATCCATTCAAATTCACTTTTTAAGGTTTAGTGATGGGATTCATGGAGGAGCTTAGAGAAGTTACTCCTTCATTTTCACCATGTTGGCTTCAACCTCCATTAATTTCACCTTTTAAGTATCATTCCTTCCTATTAAATTGGTCCTATGCCCTCTGTATATATACCTGTAGACATATATATATATATATATATATATATATATATATATATATATATGTATGTATGTATGTATGTATACACATTTGCATATGTATTCATATGCCCATATACCCTCCAATATAGAATATATATATATATATATATATATATATATATATATATATGTATATTTATTTCTATTCCTTTAGACTGTTTGCATACTGAGAAAAGTTTTATCAGTTACAATTATTGCTTTTCCATGTAGGAATGTATATATTTAAACTTTGATAAGTTCTTTTTGATTTCTTTTCCCTGTTTGCCTTTTCATTCTTCTCTTGCTTCTTGTATCTGAATGTCAAATATTCTATTCAACTCTTTTTTTTTATCAAGAATACTTTAAAGTCTTCTATTCTACTGAAAGACCATATTTTCCCCTGCAATATGATACTCAGTTTTTCTGGGTAGGTGATTCCTGGTTCTAATCCCAGTTCCTTTAACATCCAGAATATCATATTGCAGGCCCTGATTCATTCTTTCTTTTGTTTATGTGAAGGGCAGTATGCACTATTATTTCTACCTGTGTAAAATATTTAATTCTTATCAAAAATAAAAATCTGTGTTCAAAACCTGACTAATGAAATTGTTTTCCTTTCAAAGTTGCTTTTTTTACTATGCCCCTCACAATCATTTAAAACCACATATTATGATTAAACATTTCTTTAAAAGTTCATTCAGGGGCAGCTAGGTGGCCCAGTGAATAAGGCACCAGTCCTGGAGACAGGAGGACCTGAGTTCAAATGGGGCCTCAGACCCTTAACATAAAAACTAGCTGTGTGACCTTGGGCAAGTCACTCAACAGCAATTGCCTTACCTTCTCCACTTCAAAAAAGCAAAAATAAATAAATAAACAAATAAATGAATAAATAAATAAATAAAAGTTCATTCAGCAATGTCATCATTTAGTTCTAATTGTGCAAGCTTTCTTTAGCGGCATCTATTATGGAACATTTCATTTATTACCACATATCATATACCTTATTAAACCACTAAACATTTAGCTAATAAGTGTTATAGAAGTCCAAGAATGACTTTGAAAGCAAACTACTTATAATCCTGTTGTTTCAGAAACTCTGTCTTATCTCCTAACCTGCCACATTTAAAAGTCTCATTGCTACATTATTTAACACATAGGGAAACAGTGAATTACTCTAAGCTATATTTATTTTCTTACAATAAAGCAAGCTTAAAATGATTATATATGTATATGTATACATATATATAAATTTATCATAATTAATAATACATGATTGCTTAAATGATTTATGTATATGGCTTCCTTTTGTCCCCTGTGTTTTCCTTTCAAAGATATAATGGCAAGCACAGAAGTAGTTCACAGCTTGTTTTAGACATTGCATTAACATCTTGTTTCAATTCAAGTTTTTTTGAGCATTGTATCAAGTCTGTTAAGAGAACATGTGGGCCCCACAATTTGTGAACCCTAGAACTCATGCACTTCTGCAACATGAAGGGGAGTCACTAATGATCATATATAAGGAGAATGTCCAGGCTAGAGACAGCAGAACTGAGAAGAAAACTCTCGTGGTGGCAGAGTCAAGGAGAAAACCTGTGGTATCCTGGAATTCTGCTTGTCTCCTCTGCCTGTGCTTATGTTTCTTTGTGACACTTTATACAGAAAACCTTGGATGTTACTGGTAGCCCTGAAAGAGGATTTTCTGGTTGTATGTTAACAGAAGTCCTGGAGGAGGGTTTTGGAGGTACTGGAACTTTACTGATGATTGGTGCTCACCTCTTGGACCTTATTTGTGGGTCTGTGTTGATTTCTATGTTGATGATTTGTTTTGAGTTTTCAGACCTTGTTGGTAGCTCTGAGTTTGTTTCACAGGCAGATAGTGAATTGATGATGGTGCCAGCAATGGGTATGAATACTATAGTGTATCCCTTAAGCTTTGTTTTCCCAGAAAGAGGAACTGTGAAAGGACTTGAGGTGGACTCCACACTTTGAAATTCAATATGAAACAGGGACTGGATGAAGAGCTGGAAAAGCAACTAGGAGATGCCTGCCTTTCTACCCAGGTGACAGTAAGCTGGCACCATGGAAGAAGAACGATGGAAGCTGAGAGCCAACCTCAAGTAAAGCTGAAAGAAGACTTTACTTGGATACTGTGTACTGACTTAGAAGATTACACTATACTGTGACCTATGGGTGGATAGCTTTGACTTTTTTACTTTGTGATTGAATTAAGGATTTTGTGATTGAATAAATAAATGCACTTTGTTGAAAACTATGTGACCCTTTTGGTGAAAACTATGCAGCTATTGTAGTAATAAATTGTTTAGTTGTGACATAGCAATGCTGGATTTTGATTTTCTTCCGTAAGTTGTAACATTGTGAATGCTTTATTTTGATTTTCTATGCATGTTTTGCTCTGATTTGTTATTGAATAGATAGAGAGTTTACTATACTATGTTATCAAAACCTTGAAACCTTTTCTCAGCAGCAGTCCTCTGGAAAGCTGTTTATGTGAGGCTTTACAAAAGACTTTAAAAAGCTCTAATCTTTTCATCAAGGAAATTCATTCATTTATTATTCTATGGAAGACTTATTTGATTTATAGAATTAAAGCTTTGCAATATGAATTATTTTTGACTACATTAGAGACTTGTCCACCAGGGAGAGCCTAGATCAAGCTGGCTCTCTGTCTATGCAATAAATAGAAGAGAGGGTCCCACTTGGGAGGAACTGATGGTAAAATGGTTAACTAGAAAATACTTTGAGAACTGGGAGTGATAACATTACTTGTCCAAGCCCTTCAGAATCCATTATGACCAAATGATGAAAAAAAAGGCATTGAATGATATTTATTATTAAAAAAAAACAAAGCATACTAATAATTTTCATCAGATGTCCCTTACATTATTCTCTTAATAAGTACTATTCTGTGTCCTTAATGTTGTTGTTTTAAAGGAATTTCTACCTACAAAGTACTGAAGGGATGATAGGACATGGACCCTTAAAGGCCCTGAATTTTTCATACATTCCATCAGCCTAGAACACAGGCTCACTTGATCACCTAATTAGCTTACTTGGCATTCCTTTCACTTGCATATATGGATCACTCCTCAATACCACCTAGATAATCTAATTAGCCTACTTGATATTCCTTTCACTGTCCTACCTGGCTCAAACCCAGACTGCTTATCACTCCTTAATCCCATCCAGAACCTGCCACTGTTCATTTTGTAAATAAACATCAGTCTCACCCCTAATAGGTTTCAGGTCCACTAGGAATGTTGCAGGCCTTTATTATCATTACAATAAAATTTGCTCCTCAATTGGAAGAATGATGACATCTTGTACCCCAACATTTTGGGGTTTCCCATCAATCCCAAACTGCAATACCAGAACATTCCTTTCATAAGGTGTTCACACTGTCAGATATCTTCCTTTCACACTCCTTATGTTTTGTACTTAAACATTCTTTTCTCTGGATGATGTTGTAATCCAGGTTATTTTTTTCAGATACTGTCCATATATTTTTCTTGTTCTCCCAACATACAAATTTTGGAGAAAGAATCCATTTTTTTTTCTCTACTGCCATTTTTTAGAGTCTTTCTACCCTGCTTTGACTTAATAATCTTTCCTCATCTGCGTTTCTATCTATCCTGAATTTTACCTGGTAGCTGGTATTTCTTGGCATGCAGTTCCAATTGTTCTACGCCCCCCCCCCCCATTTCTCTCAATATCAGCTTCAGAATCTTCCTTTCCAGAGCATGTTTTTATCTTTTAATTGGCAAATTCAACTTACATGCTGATATTACTTCAAATAGCCTAACTTTTTTGAAAATTTTCTCATTCTAGTTAATATGATAACCCACAATTCCACTCAACCTCAGCTGAATTAATCCTAGATTTTGCCATCACCCACACATGCCTGATTACCATAATTAAGAACAATTAAAATTGCTCTCTATCTGTTCATAAACCACTATCATTTAAATTTTCAACATGTGTGTTATTTTTAAAGTTTGAAAGACCTACATTCTGGGCAGCTTAATAGTTTCATTAATAATGCTGGAATTTTTAATAAAAGGGCAGTGACACTCTTGAATGCCAAAGGCAATCATGGGAGTGGGCTCACAGCTTATATGCCCTTAAAAGTGGGGTATCCCCAAGGGTGGTGATCAACATTGATTGGTTAAAAACAATTAATGAGAGAATGAATATTACAATGAGTAGCCGAACCTATTTTAATGAACTTTGATTATGTCATTTACTTTTAAGTTGTCCCCCAAGCTTGTGTAATCTTTTCAAAGAATTTATCCCCCACCCCATACTGAGCAGAAGGGAGTTTCACCTTATAGTATAAGTCAGATCTAGTTGGGTAAAGAAGCAATACCCAGAATGAAGAGAATGTTAATGCTATATCTACCCTATCCATGAGTTATTGGGCAAGGAAATAGGAGTGGGAAAAACAAAAAGAAAAACAAAAAATTTGGGTTTCCCCAATTTGAATAATTGGATTTTAATATGAGAGAGAAATGATTATTTCTCTTGCAAATCTTACTGCTCCTAAATATTCTTAAATATCAGTGTGACTTCTCAATCCCCCATCAGAATTCTCCAGTGACACCCAAGTTACAACTCTACTTTAGCTTTTCCTCATCTTGACTCTTTACATACATGATTCTCTGCCCTTATAGTCTTCATTCCTTTGTCCTATGGCCTCATATATCTTCCCAAACTCCAATACTATATCATTCCAATGTTTCACCTGTTTCCTTTATATTCGTGTAAAACTAAATCAACTAAGAAGTCCTCTTCTTCACCCTCCAACACCACTCCATAAATATCTCAACGGAATGCCTTTGCTCATATCTTACCTAGAAAAGATGTCCTTTAGGATGAGTTATACCTTCCCCCTTCTTTAGATCTCAAATTTCCTCAATATCATTTCTCATTCTATTCCAGTCTCTAGTAAAGTGGTGGTCCACCTATCTAAGTTCAGTATCTCTACATGTGTGCTTCCCCCCCACCTTCTTCTCCTATGGAGTGACAATACAATCATCCCCACACCTAAGTTTCAATATCTGGCTGTGTTGGTTGCCTTCTTGTTGCCTACAATATCTTTCCCAATGCTACAAAAAAATCACTATACTTTGCCATCCCTTCAAACTATAACCTTTATCCTTCCTTTCCTCAGAAAGATTACTAGAAAAAAGTTGTATATATTATTACAACTTGCTCTCCTTTCACTACTCATTCATTTGTAATATGGTTTCCAATCTCACTTCTCTTTCCAAAAATACAAGGGATCTCTGAGTTGCTAAATTTGATAGCATACTCTCATTCATCACTATATTTGGCCTTTATTCAAATTGTTTTCTATGTCAATCCCCTCATCAATATACTTCTCTGGCTTTCTACTACCTCTAGGACCAACTGAAAATCTTCTGTTTAATGTTTCAAGTCCTTGATAATGTGACTCAATCCATTTTTCCTAGACATATTTAACTTTGTTTCTTCCCATTAATATCATAGGACAACCAAACTGACTACATTACTCTCCGACTTGACACTTAACACTCTATTTTCTGTATCCCTGTCTTTGCACTGGTTATCTCCCAGGTGTGAAAGACATGCCCCCCTTCTTCTGTCGCTTGGAGTCACTGTTTTTCATCGAGACTCTGCTTTTACATAAAGCCATTTCTGATCTCTGCTCTCATAATACATATACACCAGCTGGCAGTTCACTCCCTTGACAAATAATATAATTTATTTTGTGTACACAGTGTCTATATTGGTACAGATTATCTCCCTTGCAGAGTATAAGTTCCTGGAGGTCAGGTACATCTTCATTGTTGTCATTATATTCCAGATGCACAGCATCAGACACATTGTAGATCCTTAATAGTGATGACTGACTAAATTATACACACATACACTCACGTATGTATGTATATACAAACATGCACATATACAAGCAAACATATACATACACATGTGTAGATGTAATATATACATAAACACATATGTGACTGATTATATTGTCTGCATTCAATGTTCAGTTTCTGTTTTTATTCAATAACATTGATCATAAGTAAAGTGAGTAGTCCATCTGTCATTACAAATCTCTCAACATCTGCTAACTCCCACCAAGTGTTTGGTTATCCATTCTATTAGTGACCTTATTTATAGGAAAGCATTTTACACAATAATTGTATTCTTAAATTTCCAGAATTTAAGTCATATCCTGGATAAATTCTGACATGGTCCTCCTGCTGTTTTCTAAAATGTCACTTATCCCCTTCAGTATGACAATGACTCTGCAATTCAAAGTTACATTAAACATGTTATGAAATTCCTCTTGACCTCAGTGTCATCTACACTTGAAAATTCCTCTGAGATGTTCAATTTACTAACCCCTCAATGACCTTTTGAAGTTGTCTTGCTATTCAAAATTCAATAGCATTCGAGCTTAACATGTAGATTTAGATTTATCCTCATAAAGCAAAATATTTAAATAGTTGTTACAGATATTATGTAATATTTGACATTTTAAAATGACAGTGTATTTTCTAAAGCCAAAGCTTTGTTCAAATATAGCTACTGAATACTGTTGTCTTAATGATGAAACTAATTTATATGAGTAATTGGGATAACAGAATGAAAATGAATGAAATCAACTATTTTCCTGAGTAAAATATAGATTTCTGCACACACATACACTGGTCAGCCAAGGAATAGGATGAATTTTAGTAAAGACTTTTAGTGAAATATCACAAGAAAAAGTAGCAATTATACATTTTGCCATAAATCTTGACTACAAACTCTTACAAAGTGCATGCCATCAAGAAGTAAATGTATATGTAAGGCATATATAATTTCTTACCATGTTCATAGAAGCAGAAATCAATTTTTCACTTATTTGCTATTAGACTTTTTCCCTTTATATAAAAGAGTTGAATAAAACTATTTTCATAAATCTGTACATAATAACTATCCATCTATTTAATAACATTTAGAAACAATTGTGTACATTTCTTGTATATATAAATCTTGAGTTTATTTATTTTAAAATATTACACATCTATTTTAACCTTCTGTGATAAATGAAAAAAATCCAAAGAAATGGTGTTTCTGGGTAATGAATAATCAATTTATTAATTAGACCAACTAATATTATATAGTCAATTATTTTTTCTTGATAACTAAAAACAAAACCATGGAAACACAACGTTTTTAATAGCTTTGGGAATGAGGTTTTTTTTCTGATAGGTAAAAATCAAACATTTTTAGTGGACAATTAAAGAGGAGGTGGGCTAACAGTCCTCAGGTCCTCCTGCTGAAAACCTAACTTTGTAATGAGACACAATCACCTCTAGAAATCTGGGCAAAGGAAATAAGGAATTCATCTCTACCTAAACCACTCTGGTTAGTTTTCTCTTTCATGACCTGGGTCACCCTAAATTGTAATGGAGAGGTGCAATAGCATGGGCTTATTGCTTTGGGGCAGGAATTCACTTAGATTAAATTTTATTTTCACTCTTAAAAGAAACAAGGTCTGTTAGTTGGGTGGGACCAGTCCAAAGATTGAGAAAAAATGTTCCCCAAGGATTGGAGAAATTACATTTATCAGCCATGTCCATTAAAGGCTAGTTGACTAACCTATAAGCCTAGGTCCCTGAATGAAGAAATTAAAGGAAGACATCTTAATCCTGATTTAATAGTTATCAATATAATAGAAAATACTTTCCCTCAATTCACTTTTTAAAGAAAATTTAATTCCAAATTTTCTTGCTCCTTTCAGCTTCTCCACCACCCACTGCGAACGAAAAAAATATAATTATACGTATGATGTCATGGAAAAACACATTTCTCTTTTAGCCAAGCTGAAGAAGAAGAAGAAGAAGAAGAAGAAGAAGAAGAAGAAGAAGAAGAAGAAGAAGAAGAAGAAGAAGAAGAAGAAGAAGAAGAAGAAGAAGAAATGGAGAAATAAAGAGTTAATAAAGGACATGTTCCAATTAGTGCTGAATTCAGTTCTCTCCCTGGATGTAGGCAGACATTTTCATCATGATGCTATCAGAATTGTCTTGGGTTGTTATATTAATAAGAATGGCTAAGTCTTTCATGGCTGATCATTGTTACAGTATTGTTATTACTGTGTACACTACTCTCCTAGATCTGCTCACTTAATTTAATTTAATTTATATATCTTCCCAGGTTTTTCTGAAACCTTTCTCCACATAATTTCCTAGAGCATATTATTCTATTACCATCCTATACCAAAACTTGTTCAGGCACTCCCCAATGGATGTGTATCCCCTCAAATTCTAATTCTTTGCCACCACCAAAAAGAGCATCAAAAAATATTTTTTGTTTGTATAAGTCATATTCTCTCTCCTCTTATTTCTTTGGGATACAGATCTAGTAGTGGTATTTCTGGGTCAAAGAGTAGGTATAGGGGATTGGAGCAAAGATGGCAGAGCAGAAACAGGACTTCCATATGGCTTCCACTTCCACCTCCTCAAATAGATGTAAAAATGACTCTAAACAAGCTATAGAGCTACAGAACCTATAATGTGACAGAGAGAAACTAAACTCCCTCTGAATACAGCCCAACAGGCCGGCAATAAGGGGCAAGCAAAGCTCTCTATAGGCCCAGCCCATGCGCCTGTGAGCCTGAGGTTTTAGCCTCAGGGCTTCTGGACCAGCCCCAGCTGGAGGGATATCTGGGAAACGTATCACCAACAGCTGTGGCAGTTGCAAGAATTATAAACCCAAAAATGGCAAGACAAAGTGAGAGGTCAGTGGGCTTTGGGAAAAGGGGGCCTGGGAGTTCAGTCTGGCCTCTGCCCTGGAGGGAGAAGTGGCTGAGGCATAGCAGCCACACAGCTGCTGCCATGTGGCTGCTTCAGAGCTCCTTGCCTGCAGATTGAAGGGGGACCAAGCAACCAGACTGAGGGGTAATTGTACTTGCTTTAACCTGCTTGGATCTGGATTTCTGTCTTGGTTGGAAGTCCTGGGGTGTGTTACCAGTGTGCCAGAGTGTGTGGAGGATTTAGAGAGGGCAGCCAACAAATACCTTCAGCAGTTGAGAAAACCCCAGAGATTTGGGACAAAGCTTCCTTCCCTGGAAGCAGAGCTCAACTGTGTCAAGAAGCTCAAAAATAAAGTAATTGAGGGCAACCTGAGCAAGCCAAGGAAACAAAGCAAGCACAGCATTCTGATATTGGACTCCTGTTTTGGGGACAAAAAGAATCAAAGCATGGAACAGGAGAAAGATGATGAAGTCAGAACATCTCCAAGAAAAATATGAGTTGGTTACCGGCCATAGAGGAACTTAGGAAGCATTTTGAAAATCAAATGAGAGAAGTGGAGGAAAAATTGGGAAAAGAAATGAGAATGATGCAAGAAAATTATGAAAAGAGCATCAACAACCTGACTCAAGAAAATAGCACTTTAAAAAATAGACTAACTAAAATGGCAAAAGAGAGTCAAAAAGGCATTGAGGAGAAGAATGCCTTAAAAAGGCAAATTTGCTAGATGGTAAAAGAATCTCAAAAGCTCACTGAAGAGAGCAACTCTTATCAGAATTAGATTGGAGCAAATGGAAGCTAGTGACTATATGAGAAATCAAGAAACTGTAAACAGATACAAACAAATGAAAAAATAGATAGCAATGTGAAACATCTCATTGGAAAAACCACTGAAGTGGAAAAAAGATCCAGGAGAGATAGTTTAAAAATTATTGGACTACCTGAAAGCCATGATTAAAAAAAAGAACCTAGAAATCATACTTCAAGTAATTCTTAAGGAAAATTGCCCGGATGTTTTAGAAACAAAGAGTAAAAGAAAGGTTGAAAGAATCCACTAATAACCTCTTTTTTTTGTTCATTTTCAAAATTTCTTTAGTCTTTTATTTTTGCCCAGTTAAATGTAAAAACAGTTTTTAACATTCATTTTTACAGAGTTCCAAATTATTTCCCTTCCTCCCTCCTCACCTACCCTCATTGAGAAGGCTAGCAATTCTATGGAGGTTATAAATGTGTAGTCATGCAAAACATTTTCTTATTAGTCGTGTTGTGAAAGAAACATAGACAAAAAACAACAACAACAACAACAACAAAAAAAAAACCTCAGAAAAAGTAAAAACTATGCTTCCATCTGTGTTCAGACACAATTTGTTCTTTCTCTGGTAATGATTAACATTTTTCATTCCTTCAGAGGTGTCTTATATCATTGTATTGCTGAAAATAGATAAGTCATTCATATCTGATCATCTAATGGTGTTCCTGCTACTTTGTACACAATATATTTCACTTTGCATGAGCCCATGCAGGACTTCTCAGGTTTTTCTGAGATCATCCTGCTCATCACTTCTTATAGTAAAATAGTATTCAGTCATAATCACACACCACAACTTGCGCAACCAGTCCCCAATTGATGGACATCCCCTCAATTTCTAATTCTTTGCTCACAGAAAAGAGTTGCTATAAATATTTTGTTACGTATAGGTCATATTCCTTTATAATTTTTTTAATTATTAAATTTTTAATATAATTTATTTTATTTTTGTTATTAAACAAATGCTTTATTAACTTCTGTTTTACATCATTCGTTTTTGCCAGATTTTGAGTTACAATTATCCCCCCCCTGTTTTTCCCCTACCCACCCTCCCAGAATAGCAGTCCCATGAGATATCGCTCCCTCCAATCTGCTCTCTCCCCAATCTTCTCCCTTACCCCCTTGAATTTTTCCATTAGAGGAAGGTGAATCTTTGTGGCCCAATGCCTGCACATCCCAATTACAAGCAAAAGAGTATTAATAATAGTATTTATATATATTTGAAACATTTAGTCTTAAAACCTCGAATTTGTTTCTTCCTCCTCCTCCTCTTCCTCCTCCTTGTCCTCCTCCTTCTTCTCTTCCTCCACCTCCTCCTCCTCCTCCTCCTCCTTCTTCTCCTCCTCTTCCCCACCATCACTACGATCATCTTCATCCTCCTTCTCCTCCTTCTCCTGCTCCTGCCGCTGCTGCTTCTCCCTCCGTTCCCGTGGAGCTGACCATCCTGGTGCCTCTTTTATGAAGTCGCGGCTGAGGAGAGCTGCCGCCCCCCGGACTCGCCACGGCCGACGAAAAGCCGAAGGAAGGAGTCAAGACTGAAAACAATGACCACATTAATTTGAAGTTGGCAGGGCAAGATGGTTCGGTGGTGCAATTTAAGATTGAGGCACACCCCACTTAGTAAACTAATGAAAGCCTATTGAGAACGACAGGGCTTGTCAATGAGGCAGATCAGATTCCGATTTGGTGGGCAACCAAACAATGAAACAGACACACCTGCACAGTCTTGTGAAGGCCAATTCTTTGGAAATGGAGGATGAAGATACAATTGATGTATTCCAGCAGCAGACAGGAGGCGCTTACTAAAAAGAGAATCTACAAATCTGCTCCAGAACTGTGCTCCCAAGGAAACCAATACATTCACAATTAGAAAACCAAGATTGGGTTCATCCACATCCTGACTACTGCAGTATAGTTTTCTGTCTTCTTTGATTCCCTTCCACATTCTATTATTGTACATAAAGTAACTGGTGTATGTGCACAGGCATAATGCATATTTTTTAACTAAATTGCCGATGGTATGTTTTGATCAACATCAAATGGAGATGGGGAGGGGAAAAAACAAACTGGCTCTGTGAAAAATATCCCTTTTCTCCATTAATGGCATGCTCATTCAACTTTTATCTTTATATTCCAGTAAGTTATTTTGCTCTCACTGTTTAACAACAAAAAGAAACCCACAAAAAAATCCTTGCATACCTTGTTTGATTGGATAATTTCAATGTTTTTCTTTTATCATTGTAAAAATGAGGACGATTTTATAACTTTTTTGTACGTAGCTGTTACATGTAGGGCAATATCTGTCTCTCAGTAGGGATAAATTACTATAAAGAAATTGATCCTAGATAGTTTTCCCTTCAGGTCAAACATCTTGTTGTTTAAATAAACTTCTTGTTTAAAAGAAAAAAAAACTCAAATTTCAGATCCATTTCCTTCCTCTCTTGTCACCCATTCCTTCTGGGAAGATAAGTAATTCAGTATATGTTGCACATGTCTAGCTATGCAAAACATTACCATAGTAGATGTATTGAACAAGGCTGCTTATAATTCCCTCCCACTCACCCCACCCCCCACCTGGTCCATTCCCTACTTGATCTTGTCCTTCTTCTATACTGGGTATTTCAAACCTCCCCTTCCCCCAAGGATGCCCTCCCATCCATCATCCCTCCTCTCATCCCCCTTCCCCCTATCCTGCTGCAGGTTGAGATATCCCATTTAGTATGTATGTCATTCTCTCCCTGAACCAAATTCAATGAGAATGTGGTTTTGCCTTTTTGCCTTCCTATTCTTCCCCTCCCTTGTAACCACCTCCCCTTGCTTCTTCTACATAAGATGGTTTACCCTACCCAGTCTCTTCCCATCTCCTCTTGCCACTTTCCTCTCTCACCTCATAATTTCACCCCTTAAGCATCATCCCTTCCAACAAATTCAACCTGTGCCCTCTATTCATGTATAACTATAAACATATATACACACATTCACATATGTATTCATATGACCATACACTGTTCTTCCATTATTTTCATACTGAGAAAGATTTCATCAGTCACAGTTATTGTTTTTCCATATAGGAATGTAAATAGTTCAAATTTGATGAAATCCTTTGGACTTCATTTCCCTGATTACCTTCTCAGGCATTTCTTGCTTCTTGTGTCTGGATGTCAAATTTTCTATTCAACTCTGGTTTTTTCCTCAAGAATGCTTGAAAGTCCTCTATTCCACTGAATGACCATATTTTCCCCTGAAACAAAATATTCAGTTTTGCTGGGTAGGTGACCCTTGGGTTCATTCCCAGCTCTTTTGCCCTCTGGAATATCATATTCCATGCCCTTCGATCCCTCAGTGTAGAAGCTGCCATGTCCTAGGCTATTCTGACTGTGTTTCCAAAATATTGAAATTCTTTATTACTAGTTCCTTGTAGTATTTTCTCCTCGATCTGGGGATTCTGGAACCTGGCTATAATATTCCTGGGAGTCTTCTTTTTGGGATCTTTTTTCAGGAGGTGATAGGTGGATTCTTTCAACCTCTATTTTGCCCTCTGGATCTAAAACATCAGGGCAATTTTCCTTGAGAATTTCTTGAAGGGTGATTTCTAGGCTCTTTCTTTGATCATGGCTTTCAGGTAGTCCAGTAATTTTTAAATTGTCTCTCCTGGATTTATTTTCCAGGTCAGTGGTTTTTCCCATGAGATATTTCACATTGCCTTCTAATCTTTCATTTGTTTGGATCTGCTTAACAGCATCTTGATTTCTCATGAATTCATTAGCTTCCATTTGCTCCTGTCAAACTCTGAAGGAATGAATCTTCTCAGTGAAATTTTGAGATTCTTTTTTCCATCTGGCAAATTCGACGTTTTAAGCCATTCTTCTCCTCAATGCTCTTTTGGACCTCCTTTGCCATTTGAGTTAGTGGATTTTTAAGGTGTTGTTTTCCTCATTCATGCTGTTGACCCTCATTTCATACGTTATCCTGCATTCTTCTCATTTCAATTCCTAATTTTTCCTCCACTTTTCTTATTTGATTTTTAAAGTCCTTTTTAAGGTCCTCTATGGCCAGCAATCTGCTCATGTTTTCCCCTGGGGCTTTTGCAGCAGGACTTCTGACCTCACAGCTGTCCTCTTGGTCTATGCTTCGTTCCTTTGTGCCCCCAAAGAAGGAGTCTAATGTTGCATTTTTCTGTTGCATTTTTCTGTGTAATTTGTTTCCTTTGCCTTGGCATGTTGCCACTTAATTCCTTGACTTTTGGGTTCCTTGCCACTGTATGGACTAGTGCCAGACAGGAACTTTCGCCCCAAAAGTGTGGGGAGGGCTAACTTCCATTTCTGGCAAGCTGGAAACCCACCCATGATATCCACCCCAAATCATAATCCAGATCCAGGGAGGTTAAAGCAAGAGTGATTACCCCCCAAGACTGATCGCTGGATCTCCCTACAGTTCCCAGGCCAGGAGCTGAACCTGTCTCCTAAAACTGCAAAATGGTGTGTCTCCTCAGTAGCTTCTAGCCCCCAGGGGAGGAAGCCAACGCCTTCCCCAAATACTGGTCCCAAAATCCATAGGGCACTAAGCTCTCACTTTGTCCTAGGCATGTCTATGTTGATAATTCTGGAGTCACCTCGGATGCTGGTGTTCTGGGGTCCCTCCAGCCAGCCGCTGGCACTGACACCCTGGGGCTAAAACCGCAACTCAGGCTCGGCTCACTTCGGCTCAGTTCAGCTCCCCACTCACTGCACACCATGATGCCAGCACTGAGCTGGTCCTTCCTGCAGGGCTGCTGGGGTGGCCTCAACGGGAGGTTAGCTTCTCTTTGTTGTTCTGTGGGTGCTGGGGCTCCACAAGTTGTTCAGAGTCCCCTTTTACATAGTTTGGAGGTGATCTGGGGGAAGAGTAGCTTGGGTGTGCTGTTTCTACACCGCCATCTTGGTTCTGCCCACTAATCACCTCTTGAAAAAGATCCCAAAGTGAGTTAAGATAGGAGAATAGAAACAGCACTTCCATTGAGCTCCAGTCCACACCACTTCAAAATTATGTAAAAAGGTGGTCCATGTATGACCTCTGGGGCTGTAGAACCCACAAAATGACACAAAGAATCTAACCTCCCAGTGAAGAAATTCTGGTAGCCCAGCAGGGAATAGCCAGCACAGAGCTCTTGGAGCTGAGCCCAGGCCCACATGAGTCCCAGTTTTAGTCTGAGTGTGGCCAGACCAACAGCCATCTGGGGGACCCCAGAAGACCAGCAGCTGTGGCGTTTCCAGAATTATCAACACATAGATGCATAAGACAAAGTGAGAGGTCAGTGCCCTATGGACTTTGGAACTGGTTGAAAGAATGTATCAGCTTCTTCCCCTGGGGGCAAGAAGCCCCTGAGGAGCCAAAGCAGCTTTAAAAACATTGCCACGTTGCAGTTTCATCTCTTGTCCTGGGAAATGTAGGGGAATTCTGGTGGTCAGTCTGGGGGTAATAACTCTTGCTTTACCCTCCTTGGATCTGGATTGTAGTCTGGGGTGGAAGTCTTGGGGTGTGTGCTCAGATTGCCACACTGTATGGAGGCTTCACAGAGGCCACCCAACTAATACATCTGGAAATTGAGAAAGCCTCAGTGTTTGGGAGAGAATTTCCCCTGGCTGGTGGCAAAGTCCTACTATGTCAAAAAAGCCCAAAAGTCAGGTAATTGAGTAGCAACATGCCTAGGCAAAGTAAACAAAATAAACAGAAAAATGCAATATTAGACTCCTATTTGGGGGGCAAAGAGGATCAAAGAATGGAACAGGAGGAGGACTGTGAGGTTAGAACACCTGCACCAAAAGCCCCAAATGAAAATACAAGCAGGCTACAGGGATTAGAGGACCTTAAGAAGCAGGTAAGAGAAGTGGGGGAAAATTGGAAAGAGAAATGAGAAAGATGGAAAAAAAAAGTATGAAATGAGAGCCAATAGCCTGACTGAGGAAAATAACATCTTAAAAAATAGCCTAAGTCTGATGGCAAAAGAGGTGTGGAAAAGGCAGTGAGGAGAAGAATGCCTGAAAAAGCCAAAAATTCCAGATGGAAAAAGAATCTCAAAAGCCCACTGAGGGGAATCATTCTTTGAGAATTAGACTGGAGCAAATGGAAGCTGGTGGCATTATGAGAAATCAAGATGCTATTAAGCGGATACAAACAAATGAAACAATAGAAGGCAATGTGAAATATCTCATGGGAAAAACCACTGACCTGGAAAATAGGTCCAGGAGAGTCAATCTAAAAATTATCAGACTATCTGAAAATAATGATCAAAGAAAGAATCTAGAAACCGTTGTCCAAGAAATTCTGAAGGAAAATTGCCTGGATGTTTTAGAACCAGAGGGTAAAATAGAGGTTGAAAGAATCCACAGATCACCTCCTGAAAAAGATCCAAAAAGAAAACTCCTAGGAATATTGTAGCCAGGTTCCAGAATTCCCAGATCAAAGAGGGAATATAACAAGCAGCCAGGAAGAAACAATTTCAATACTTTGGAAACACAATCAGGATAGTGCAGGATCTGGCAACATCTACACAGAGGTAGCGAAGTACATGGAATATGATATTCTAGAGGGCAAAGGACCTGGGTTTAAGACCAAGAATCACCTACTCAGCAAAACTGAGTATCATATTTCAGGGGAAAATTTGGTCATTCAGTGGAATAGACCACTTTCAAGCATTCTTAAGGAAAAAAAGAACAGATTTAAATAGAATATTTCACATTCATATACATGAAACAAGATATGTTTGTGAAGGTAAACAGGGAAAAGTAATCACTATGAACTTTTCAAAGGTGAACTTTTACATTCTTACAGGGAAAAACAATAACTGTACTGATGAAAATTTTCTCAGTATGAAAATAGTTAAAGAAGGGTATATGGGCATATGAATACATATGTGAATGTGTGTATATATATTTTCAGGTATACAAAGATGGAGGGTACAGGTCGAATTTAATAGGAAGAGATGATACTTAAATGTTTGGTTAAGAGATGAGAGGGTAATGTGGTTAGGGGGAATGGGGAGGGACAATGGGGTGAACTGTGTAGTGTAGAAGAGGCAGGGGAAGGTGGTTGCAGGGTTGGGGAGGGACAGGGAGGCAAAAAGGCAAAACTTTTTCTCATTTTATTTTGAACAGGGGGAGAATGACATGCATACTAAATAGGGTGTTCCACCCTACAGGACAATTGGGGGACGGGGATGGGGGAAGATGGTGGAGGGGAGGGCAGACTGGGGGAGCAGGAAAGTTAGAAGCACTCACTTTTGAAAAGGGACAGGATCAAGGTGTGGAGTTGACCAGGGGGAAGGTTGGATGGGAGGGAGGTAATTATAGTCAGTCTTTTACAATATATCTACTATGGTTATATTTTGCATAACTATACATGTACAGCATATAATGAGTTGCTTATCTTACTTTTAAATTCAAAATAAATTTAAATATATGCAAATACTATGATCAATACTATTTTTCATATAATTGGGATGTAAGATGTGCAGGCAATGGGGTGTGGGGATTCACCTCGCCCTACTGGAAAAATCGAAGTGCATATGGGAGAAGAGATGGAAGAGAGAAGATTAGTTGAAAGGATATCCTGTATGACTGTCATTCTGGGGTGGTAGGTAGGGGAAAAATTGTAAAATCTGACAGAAATGAATGATGTAAACCAGAAGTTAATAAAGCATTTGGAAAAAAAAAAGAAAAAATCCACAAAAGAAAATTCATCTGAATACTATAGCCAGGTTCTAGAGTTCCAAGATCAAAGAGAAAATATTACAAGCATCCAGGAAGAAACCATTTTAATATTGTGGAAACACTGGGAGGAGCCAAGAAGGCAGAGTAGAAATAGCACATCCAAGGTGCTCTGCCCCATTCCACTTCCAAACTATGTAAAAGTGGACTCTGAACAACTTCTGGAACTCCAGCACCCACAGAACGACACAGAGAAGCTAACCACCCGCTTAGGACAGCCCAGCAGCATTGCAGGAGGGCCAGAAGAGTGCTCTGGGAGCTGACCCCAGGGAGTGCTTAGCCCAGGTCCACATGAGCCTCGGTTTTAGCCCCAGGGTGCCTGGGTAAGTAGCCTGCTGGAGAGACCCCAGAAAAACAGCAGCTGTGGTGACTCCAGAAGAATCAACACAGGCATGCCTAGGACAAAATAAGAGGTTAGTGTCCTGTGGACTTTGGGACCAGTATTTGGGGAAGAGTCAGCTTCCTCCCCCAGGCTAGAAATCACTGAGGAGACACTCACCATTTTGCAACTTCAGTGGCAGCATCAGTTCCTGGCTGGCAAACTGTAGTTAGATCCAGTGATCAGTCTTGGACTTTAATTGCTATTGCTTTAACCTGCTTGGATCTGGACTGTGATCTGGAGGGAGGTCTGGGGTGGGTATCCAACTTGCCAGAACAGGAAGTTGTGAAGACCCCAATGTTCTGGACAGAAGCTTCTCTGTCTGGTGGCAGAGTCCTACTGTGGCAACAAGCCCGAAAGTCAACTAATTAAGTGGCAACATGCCTAGGCAAAGGAAACAAAATACACAGAAAAATTCAAAGTAGACTCCTATTTTGGTGGCAAAGAGGATTGAAGCAGGGTTCAGATAGAGGACTGTCAGGTCAGAAATCCTGCTCCAAAAGCCCCACATGTACATATGAGGAGGTTACAAGCCATATAGGACCTTAAGAAGGAGATAAGAGTAGGGGCGGCTAGGTGGTGCAGTGAGTAGAACGTCGGCCCTGGAGTCAGAAGGACCTGAGTTCGGATCCGGCCTCAGACACTTAACGCACACAAACAAAAACCTAGCCGTGTGACCTTGGGCAAGTTACTTAACCCCAATTGCCCTCCAAAAAAAAAAAAAAAAACAAGAAGGAGATAAGAGTAGTGGAGGAAAAATTGGGAAGAGAAATGGGAAGGATGCAGGAAAAGTATGAAATGAGAGTCAACAGCCTGACTGAGTAAAATGCCACCCTAAATCAAATGGAAAAGGAGGCTTAAAAGGGTAATGAGAAGAAGAATGCCTTAAAAAGCCAAATTTGTCAAATGGAAAAAGTATCTCAAAAGCTCACAAAGGAGATTCATTCCTTGAGAGTTAGACTGGAGCAAATGGGAGCTATTGACTTTATGAGAAATCAAGATGCTGTTAAACACATGCAAGCAATTGAAAGAATAGAAGGCAATGTGAAATATCTCATGGGAAAAAACACTGACTTGGAAAATAGACCCAGGAGAGACAATTTAAAAATTATTGGACTACCTGAAAGCAATGATCAAAGAAAGAACCTAGAAATCACCCTTCAAAATATTTTCAAGGAAAATTGCCCTGATGTTTTAGACCCAGATGGCAAAATAGAGGTTGAAAGAATCCACAGATCACCTGCTGAAAATGATACCAAAAAGAAAACTCCTGGGAATATTATAGCCAGGTTCCAAAATTCCCAGATCAAGGAGAAAATACTACAAACAACCAGGAAGAAAAAATTTCAATATTGTGGAAACACAATCAGAATAGCCCAGGACCTGGCAGCTTCTACACTGAGGGATTGAAGGGCATGGAATATGTTATTCCAGAGGGCAAAAGAGTTGGGATTGAAGCCAAAGGTCACCTACCCAGCAAAACTGAGTATTTTGTTTCAGGGGAAAATATGGTCATTCAGTGGAATAGAGGACATTCAAGTATTCCTGAGGAAAAAAACAGAGTTGAATAGAAAATTTGACATCCAGACACAAGAAGCAAGAGAGGGCTGAGCAGATAATCAGGGATAAGAATTAAAAATGAACTTATCAAAGTTGAATTATTTACATTCCTCCATGGAAAACAGTAACTGTGACTGATGAAAGCTTTCTCAGTATGAAAATATTGGAAGAAGGGTATATGAGCACATGAATACACATGTGAATGTATGTATATATGTTGACAGTTATACATGGATAGAGAGAACAGGTTAAATTTGGTATGAAGGCATGATAGTTAAGTTGTGAAGTTATGAGGTGAGAGAGTAAAGTTGCAAGAGGAGATGGGGAGAGACAGGGTAGGGTAAACTATCTCATGTAGAAGAAGCAAGGGGACTTGGCCACAGGGGAGGCACAGAAAAGGAAGGCAAAAAGGCAAAACCATAATCTCATTGAATTTGGCTCAGGGAGAGATTGACATACATAATAAATGTGATATCTCACCCTGCAGAGGAATAGGGGCAAGGGGGATGAGAGGGAAGATGATAGAGGGGAGGGCATTCTGCGGGGCAGGGAGGTTGGAAGTACCTCTATCAAAGAAGGACAGGATCAAAGTAGGGAATGGACCAGGTGGGGGGTGGAATGGGTGGGTGGGAAGTATAAACAGTCTTTTACAATATATCTACTATGGTTATGTTTTGCATAGCTATACATATACAACACATACTGAATTGCTTATCTTCCCGGAGGGAATGGGTGACAAGGGAGGAAGGGAATGGATCTGAAATTCGAGGTTTTAAAATTAAATGTTTCATACATACATACATACATACATACATACATACATACATACATATATACATATACATATATATATATACATACATACATACATACATACTATTATTAATACTCTTTCACATGTAATTGGGAGATAAGTTGTTCAGGCATTGGGGCACAGAGACTCTCCTCTCCCTAATGGTAAAGTTGAAGGGGGTATGGGTTAAGACACGGGAGAGAGCAGATTGGATGAGGGGATATTTTGTGGGACTGCTGTTCTGGGGTGGTGGGTAGGGGAAAAATGGGGAGGAAATTGTAACTCAAAATTTGGTGGAAATGAATGATATAAACAAAAATAAATAAAGAATTTCTTCTTTTTTTAAGCAACTGGGGTTAAGTAACTTGCTCAAGGTTACACGGCTAGTCATTATTTATGTGTGGGTGCTCATTTTCTGAGGCTGGATTTGATCTCGGGTCATCCCAACTCCGAGGTCAGCGCTCTTACTCACTGCGCCACCTAGCCGCCTCTTTTAGGGCAATTGGGGTTAAGTAACTTGCCCAAGGTCACATGGCTAGTTTTTTGTTTGTGCGGGTTAAGTGTCTGAGGCCGGATGTGAACTCAGGTCCTTCTGACTCCAGGGGCGGCGCTCTACTAAAGCATTTCTTAAAAATTATTGTAGAAACACAATCAGAATAACACAAGATCTGGGAGCTTCTACACTGAGAGGTTAAAGGGCTTGGAATATGATTTCTAGAAATCAAAAGAGATGGGGTTAAAAGAAGCATCACCTACCCAGTAAAACTGAGTATCATGTTTCAGGGGGAAATATGGTCATTAAATTGAATAGAGGCCATTCAAGCATTATTGATTAAAAAAAAAAACAATAGAGTTCAATAGAAAATTTGACATTCATATACAAGAAGCAAGAGAAGCATGAGAAGGTAAACAGGGAAAAGCAATCATAAGGAACTTATAATAGTTGAACTATTTACATTTCTACATGGAAAAATGATAATTGTAACTTATGAATCTTTTGTCAGTATGAGAATAGTTGAAGGGAATAGAAAATTGGGTAAGTTATATATATGTGTGTGTGTGTTATATATATAAGTTATATATATATATGTGTGTATATATGTATATATACATATATATGTTTATATAGGAGGATATATAGGCATATGAATACATATGTAAGTGTGTGTGTGTGTATATATATATATATATATATATATATATATATATATATATATATATATATATATATATATATATGTACAGGTATACATAAACAGAGGGCACAAGACCGATTGAATAGGACGTGATGATAATTAGAAGGTGCAATTGAGAGGTGAGAGAGGAGTACAATGAGAGCCGATGGGGAGGGACAGAATATGGTAAATTATTTCATATAGAAGAGTCAAGGGAAAACTGTTAAAATGAAGGGGAAGAACAGAAAGGCAAAAGTGAAAGAGACAACCTTATTTCATTGAATTTTGCTTAGAGAGGAAATGTCATACACTCTAAATATTGTATTGCACCCTTCAGTAGAGTATGGGGAAAGGGGATGAGAGGGGTAATGATGGAGGGTAGGGCAGGTAGCAGGGGAGGGAAGTTATAAAGGGACAGGGTCAAAGTGGAGAATAGAACATGTGCATAGCTTTTCATGTAAAACCTGTATTGAATTGCTTATCTTCCTACTAAGGGTGGGTGACAAGGGAAGAATGAAAAGAATCTGGGATTCAAAGTTTTAAAATCAAATGTTTAATATATACATATTTATATGTATATATGTGTGTGTACACATACACACATACATACACAGTACACATACACACACACACACACACACACACACACACACACATATATATATATATATATATATATATATATATATATATATATATATACACTATTACTTTACATATACAGGCACTGTAGCATAGAGATCCATCTTGCCCTACTGGAAGGTTTGAGAGAGGATGGGGAAGATTATAGGAGAGAGCAGACTCAGGGAGGGGGCATACATTGGAAGTTCTGTTTTGGGATGGTGGGTGGAGGAGAGACAGGGTGAAAATATGTATTTCAAAGTCTTGTGGAAATAAATGATGTAAATAAAAAATAAACATAAAATTTAATTTAAAAAGAATTGGTATAGGTTTATAGGCCTTGGGTATAGTTTGTGCTTCAGAATGGTTGGAACTATTCACACTTCCCAGCAACTATGTATTAGAATACCTACGCTGCCTCGGCCCTTCCAGAATTTGTCATTTTACTTTTTAATCATGTTAGCCAGTCTATAGGTATGGGGTGGTAACTCACAGTTATTTTTATCTGATTTTCTCTAATCAATAAAGATTTAGAGCATTTTGGGGCAGAGCCAAGATGGCGGACTAGATGCACAAATTTGGCTTGTGCTCTGACTCCAATCACTTCCAATACATGTAAAAAGTGATTTTAAACAAACTTTAGAGGTATAAACCCCCAAAAATGACAGAGAGAAACAAATTTCCCACTGAAGCAAGCTCCCCAAAAGACAGGAAATGTTGATTGCACCAATCTCAGAGCTGAGCACAGGCCTGCCCAAGCTCTGTCCTTTTAACCCCAGGGCAACCTCCACCAGGAGTGGCTGAAGCAGACTTCAGAAGAATGAATCATCAGTAGCTGTGGTGGTTTAATGATTTCTGAACCCAACAACTCCAAAGATAAAATTAAAGATCGGTGCTGAACTCTGTTGGGACACAGGGGAATTGAAAAGAATGGTTGGCCCCTGCCCCAGAAGCAAGAAGCTGGCAAAGGCACAGAGGTGGTGCAGCCACCAACATGTGACTGCTTCCAGAGCTCCCGGCCTGCAGATCATAGTGGGACCAAATGACCATTGAGAGGGTAAAGCGCTCTCACTTTAATCTGCTTGAATCTCGATTGAGGTCTTGGGTGGTGGTCCTGTGGTGTGTGACCAGTGAACCAGAGCTTGGGGGGCTGTAGAGAGGTGGCCCTCCTAATAGCTCAGGCAGCTGAGAAAACCCCAGTAATTTGGGACATACCTCTATCCACTCTGGAAGCAGAGTTTTACCCAGGCAAAGTGGAGAAAAGTCAAGTAGTAGGATGGCAATATAATTAGTCAAGGAGGCACAAATGGGCCATAGAATCCTTTTTTTGTGACAAAAAGGATCAAGGCATGATTGGGAGCAAGACAAAGGATCAAAAGAATCTAAGAAAAATATCAAATGGTTTCAGGCCTTGGAGGAGTTCAAAAAGGATTTTGAAAATTGGGTAAGAGAAGTTGAGGAAAAATTGGGAAGAGAAATTAGAATGATTCAAGAAAATCATGAAAAGAGAGTCAACAACCTGACTGAAGAAAATAATATGTTAAAAATAAAATAACTCAAATGGGAAAGAGGCCCAAAAAGTCAATGAGGAGAAGAAGGCCTTAGGAAGCCAAATTTGCCAGATGGAAAAATAATTTTAAAACTCACTGAAGAGAATAACTCCTTCAAAATTAAATTGGAACAATTGAAAGATAATGTGTTTATGAGAAATGAAGATACTATAAAAGAGATCCCAACTAATGAAAAAATAGAAGGCAATGTGAAATACCTCATTGGAAAAACCACTCACCTGGAAAAAAGATACAGGAGAGGTAATTTAAAAATTATTGGACTTCCTGAAAGCCATTATAAAAAATAAAAAAGAAGAGAGAGAGAGAGCCTAGGCACCATCTTTCAAGAATCCAACAGGCAAAACTGACTGTCCTGATGTTCTAGAACCAGAGGGCAAAATAGAATCTGAAAGAATTCACCGATCACCTCTTGAAAAAGATCCCAAAAAGAAAACTCCTAGAAATATTATAGCCAAATTCCAGAGTTCCCAAGTCAAGGAGAAAATATTGTAAGCAATCAGTAAGAAATGATTTGAGTATTGTGGAAACACAATCAGGATAATGCAGGACCTAGTACCTTCTACATTAAGGGATCAAAGTACTTGAAATATGATAATCCAGAGATCAAAGGAGCTAGGACTAAAACCAAGATTCAACTACCCAGCAAAACTAAGTACAATGCTACAGGGAAATATATGGTCATCCTATGAAAAAGATGATTTTCAAGCATCTTGATAAAAAAAAAAACACAAAGATGAACAGAAAATTTGGCTTTCAAATACAAGAAGCAAGAGAAGGAAGAAAAGCATGAGAAGGTAAATAGGAATAATAAATCATAAAGAACTTATTAAATCTGAATTATTTATATTCCTACATTTATAAATGAATTGTAATTCATAAGACTCTTCCCATTATGAGGATAGGTGAAGGGAATATGTGTGTGTGTGTGTACATATATATATATATATATATATATATATATACACATACATACATATACATACATATGTATAGGAAGGCATATGTGTATATAAATACATGTGTGAGTGTGGGCATATGTATGTTCATTTACACATAGAAAAGAGCACAGGATGAGTTGAATTTGAAGGGATGATATCTAAAAAAATAAAATTAAGAGGTGAGAGAGAAATTTATTGGTGTAGGAGAAAGGGAGACATAAATTAGGGTACATTATCTCATATAAAAGAGGCAAAAGAAAACTGTTACAATGGAGGGGAAGAACAGGAAAATGAAAGGGAATGGGACAATCTTGCTCTCATTGAATTTGGCTTAAGGAGGGAAAACATGCATACTCAGTTGGGTATCTTACCCTACAGGATAATAGGGGGTTAGAGCATAAGAGGGGTGATGATAGAATGAAGGGCAGATTGGGGGAGAGGGTAGTTAGGAGCAAACATTTTTGAAAAGGGATAGGATCAAAGGATAAAATAGAATAATTGCAGGGGGTGGGATGGGAGGAAGGAAAATATAGTCTTTCACAATATAACTATATGGAAATGTTTTGCATAACTACACATGTACAAGCTATATTGAATTGCTTATCTTCCCTGTGGGGGTGGGTGAGTAAGGAAGATGGGGAAAAATTTGGAAATCAAAGTTTTAGAAAACAATGTTTAAAAATTTGTTTTTTCCATGCAACTGGGAAATAAGATATACAAAGAGTGGGGTACAGAAACTTATCTTTCCCTACTAGCAATTTAGGTAGGTAATGGGAGAGGATATATGAGTGAACAGATTGGGGTAAGGGGTATTAAGTTGGCTTGCTCTTTTGGGGTGGGGGTAGAGATAATACAGGGAGAAAAAATGTAAGTCATAATCTTGTGGCAATGAATGTTGAAAACTAAAAAATAAATAAATTCTAAAAAATGCGCATTTTATAAGAATATTGATAGCTTTGATTTCTTCTTTTGAAAACTTATTCTTCATATTATTTGGTCATTTTGAAGAAAGGCTCTTATTTTTTATAAATGAATCACCTCCCTATATATTTAAGAAAAGAGGCCTTCATGAGAGAAGATTCAATTTCATTCCTCCCAGTTTCCTGCTTTTCTTCTAATATTGGTTATATTGATTTTATCTGTACAAAAACATTTGTAATTTCAAGTAATAAAAATTATTGTTTATACCTCCTGTGATGTAGCTAAAGAAGAAATCTACCAAAGTGATATAATTGCTGATTTTATTTTCAGAATTAACAGCATGCTATTTATATAGAGATAGTGATACTGATCTGACATTAGGATAAGGCATGTGCTTTGATATTTTCATTTTATTTTGTTTTTTTCTGTTTTTTACCAGAATTTTTCACAAAAATCCATTCACTCTTTATTTTCTTGTTTTCCGCTCTGTACATTGACATGCACTGTAATATGGCTGTGAAGGGGAAAAATATGACTCCTTTTTCCTAGCTTAAAGAATGCCACTCACACTTTAATAATAAATTAAGTGTATTTAATTTTAGCATTTGTTCAGGTTTATATTGTTAAATATAAAAAAAGATTCCAATTATGACAATTCAGAATAAAAGATTTTTCTTCTAACTTGTAAAGTTAAAAAAATGCTGGATACTTTAGAAGTGTATTGCTTTGAGCCTTGTATTAGCACTAGTAAAGAGTGAAAAATGCTCTATTATTCATGAAGGAGTATTCTAAGGAAATCATTTCAGTGTATTATTATTCAGTTCAACCATTTCTTTCTACTATCAGCTTGGACTTGAAAATCAAGGTTATCTATAACTTTTGAAATAAAGTAGATGTATGTATAACATGTTCCTATTTATTTCTCCATGCTCTCAGGAGAAATAGATGTAGAAAGGGATGGAAGAAATAGAGCTTCTCTGTAGTTGTTCTTTTGGGGTGGGTAGGAGGAATAGAAGGTAGGTTATCATTATCTTTATCTTATTTCTGAATAAGAACCCCAGATGGTTTCTGTGCAATACTTCTTCTCTCTCTCTACAGGGAAGGGAGAGGGATGGAAAAAGAAAAGAAGCGACCCTTTTCTCATGGGAAACATCTTTCTTTCATTCGTACCTGCCAATAGCCAAAATAAAAGAGAATTATCATCAAACCTTGCCTTCATCTGGAATAGACATAGCAAGGAATAGACGACAGAGAATAGTGAGGAAGTGTTAGCCTATTAATCTACATTCTGACCATTTCAGTGACTTAGTCACCTGAATATGATCTTGACTTGAAGTTTATTCTATTGGAAATCGGGTACTTTATATTTTCCCCCAAAATGGCAGCATGACACAACAATGTAAGCAAAACCAAGAAGAAAAGGTGATTTTGTACAAAAGGGGGAATTCAGGAAAACATTATGTTCTATTTTAGATTTGATAAATTAATCTGACCAAGCCCAGAATGCTTGGGAAATTTACAAGTCAGGAATGATATAATTCATGAATGGATTCCCATGAGACTCTCTTGCAGACTGCTTTCTGAGTGTATTGATGAATCACTAAAATTTGACCAAGAATGCTATAGAATATGAACCCCCAGTTTATCATTAGAAAAAAAAATGACAGTGAAATGTATTGGCCAGTTGTCATGTTGCCTTCTTTAAAGAGTATAAACTCTATGAGGTGAGGAATTGTCTTGTGTGCAAGTGTATGTATTCCAGGTCTCTTTCACAGACTCTGGAACTTATTAAGGGATTAACTAATGCTTTTTATTGTATTGTTCTTGCAAACATTGAATGATAAAACAAAGAATATATGGTTAAAGTGGGGAAAATAGCAACATCTAATATTTTATAGCACCTTTAAATTGCAAAGTACTTGCAATATTTGCAAAGTATATTATGTGTGTATTATATCAGCTCTTTTCTATGAGAACAGCATAGTTAATGAAAGGGAGAGAAAACAACTTAGGGACAGAAAATTAACTTTTGGGCAAAGAAACAAAATAAAGTAAATCATGAGAGATGTTATGGGAATGGGGATTTAAGATCTTCTCTGCCCCTAGGCACTTTGATAGGCATAAGTGACTCTGATTTGGAAATACACTCTGCCCTTAATAGGCTGAATGTGGTTACATGGAACCTGTGGCAGGAGGCTTGATTTTCAGGAATACCCTGAACTTAGTGCTGTGTGATTGGGCAGTGGGTCAAGAGGGCTGTGACATTACCTGAACTAGGAGAAGGCTATGTATACCTTGATGTGAGGCTTTGCTTTGAGAGTTGAGAGTCCCCCAGCCTTGAAAACCCAAATGTTGGTGCTTCCCTCTCTGGTAACTTACTAAGTATGGATATAGTGGTCAAGACCGTTGGAAGACTGTCTGCTGAACTGTTTCTCTGTTTGTAACTTCTGCTTTTGACCTCTGTATTCTCTGAAGTTCAGCATGCTTACTTTTTCCCCCTGAACTAGGCAAATGACATTTGTTTGAATAAAGCAAGATTGTTAACCTATTTTGAGTTGCATTCCTTTAGAAAAGAAGATCTAAAAACCTGTGTTGGCAGCCACCCTGGGGATGCTTGGGTGCTTGATGCTATAGATGTAAAGAACAACCCCCTATCATGTGTGAATAGTGAGAAAATTGATTATTTTCTCACCACCTTAATAAACAGATTTATATATGAAACTCAAAGGTCCTCTTTTTGATTATTAATAGCCAATTATTACTAATGTTTTTTTTTTTCTTTTTACTTCCTAGTTCAAAGTCCAGTCCTTTTGAAAGACAGGGCAGACAATGGGACATTCTTTACAATCTGGAGTGGAATCCCACTCAACTGAACTAATATCTGATTAAAGGGTAAAGACAATCTATTCTAGGTGAATGTGAATTCTAGCCTACTGTTCAATAACTCAAGTGATCTGCATCCAGATGGATTCCTTTATCCAAATAGCTATAGAGAGCAGAGTCTCATCAAGCCATATTCTCAGCAGGAGGAGCTAAAGAAATTTTGCTCACTTCCTTATTAATATGTGGATAAGCAATCAGAATTGATTTTTACCCTCAAGGACACCACATTTTCCAAAAGTATTTAAACATAAATGTCTCCATGAAGGGTCCTTGTTTACAAAAAGAACAACTGACTAAAATTTATTGATTATTTGCTAGACTAGTTAATGAATTGATTACTAATTAATGAGAAAATATATCTCTCAGACCTTTCATTCATCTCAGTAGTATAGTGGCTGAAAGGTTCAGAAATTTTGTAAAGGAGAAACTATTGAAGTCTACATGTGATCAAGCACAATTTTTCAAATAAACTATAAGAAAAGGCTCATTAGTACTTAGAGGTTCTCTTTAAGGGTTGAAGAAGAACTAGTATTTCAGAACTTAATAGGGAATCAGTTCATTTTTATATGGCTGATTTTAGAACTGGGGACAGGATTAAAATTCATTATATGATAAATCAAGTAATTGTCTGAAGACTAGGAGAAGATTTGAAGGACCATAATTGACTGAAATTTACATTTTCATAAGTTTTGCCATTATTAGGGAATAATACAGAATAAAACTCATGAACATTAGAAGTTTCTGAATTAGGCAGTTAGAGGCAGTGAAGAACACAGGGGAAAAAACTGCAACTCAATGTTTTAAAAAGAAATGTTTAAAAAAAAATTGTTTTTCTGCAGGCAACCGGGAAACAAAGTATACAGGCAAGGGCATATAGAAATCCATTTTGCCCTACTAGAAAGTTAAGAGAGTAGTGGGGAGGATATAAGAGAGAAGAGATTGGGGGAAGGGTTATTCAGTAGGCTTGTTATTTTGGGTGGGGGGTGCGGGATAGATAGGGAGAAAAATTTGTAACTCAAAATCTGGTGGAAATGAATGTTAAAAACTAAAAATAAATAAATAATTTGGCAAAAAATAAAATAAGTATACAATGGTTTATTTGTTTAAAAATAAAAAATAGACTAACTCAGATGGCAAAAGAGGCCCAAAAAGCCAATTAGGAGAAGAATGCCTTCAAAGCTGAATTTACCAGAAGAAAATGAATGCCAAAAACTCACTGAAGAGAATAACTCCTTCAAAATTAGATTGTAGCAATTGGAAGCTAATGATTTTATAAGAAATCAAGATACTATGAAACAGATCAAAACATGAAAAGAAATAGAAAACAATGTGAAATACCTCATTGGAAAAACTGTTGACTTGGAAAATACATCCAGGAGAGATAAGTTAAAAATTATTGTACTACCTGAAAGCCATGATCAACAAAAGAGCATATACACCACGTTTCAAGAAATTATCATACAAAATTGCCCTAACATTCTCAAACCAGAGAGCAAAATAGAAATTGAGAGACTTCCCTGGTCACCTCTTGAAAAAGATCCCCAAAAGGAATCTCCTAGGAATAGTATAGCCAAATTCCAGAGTTTCCAGGTAAAGAAGCAAATATCACAAGAACACATGGGTTAACAATTTGAATATCATGGAAACACAATCAGAGTAACACAAAACTTAGCAGCTTCTATATTAAGGGATTGCAGAGCTTGAAATATGATACTCTGGAGGTCAAAGGAGCTAGGACTAACACCAAGATTCACCCACAAAAAAAAGGGAGTATAATGCTTCAGGAGAAAATAAGGTTATTTCATGAATAGAGGACTTTCTAACATTCTAGAAATAAAAACCAGAGTTGAACAGAAAATTTTACTTTCAAATACAAGAAGCAAGAGGAGCATGAGAAGAAAAACAAGAAAAAATAAATCATAAGGAACTTACTAAAGTTGAGCTATTAACATTCCTACATTGAAAAATGATAATTGTAACTCATGAGCATTTTCTCAGTATGAGTATAGTAGAAGGGAATATGTGTGTGTGCATACACATGTATATGTGTATATATATATATATATATACACACATGTATATGTATATATACACATGTATATGTGTATATATACACACACATACATGTTCACATACATTTATATGTTCATATAGGAAGGTCTACATATAAATACATATGTGAGTGTGTGTATATGTGCATGCATGTATACAGAAGCAGAGGGCACAAGCTCAGCTGAATGTAAAGGGATTGTATCTAAAAAATAAAGAGGTGAGAGGAATATGATGGGAGAAGGAGATAGGGAGAGATAGAATTGGGTAAATTATCTCATATGAAAGAGGAAAGAAAAAATTGTTATAATGGAGAGGAACAACAGGAAGGTGAAAAGGAAAGGGTCAACCATACTTTCATTGAATTTGACTTAAGGTATAATATACACATTCAGTTTTGTATTTTCCCTTACAAGAAAGTAGGGGGAAGGGGATAAGAGGGGGGATGAAAAAAGGGATGGCAGATTGGGTGAAGTGTAGTTACAAGCACAGACTTTTGAAAAGGGAGAGGGTAAAAGACAAAAATAGAATAAGTGGGGGGTGGGAGAGGATGGAGGAAATATAGTTATTCTTTCCCGATATATTTACTATGAAAAGATTTTTTGTTTGTTTGTTTTTTATTTTAACACTCATGTACCAACTAGAATTAATTGCTTATCTTCCCAGTGGGGGTGGGTAAGGAGGGAAGAAGGGAAAGAATCTGGAAATCAAAGTTTTAAAAACAAATGTTAAAGTTGTTTAAAATTGTTTTTTGTTTGTTTTTTGCAAGCAACTGGGAAATAAGATATGCCAGCACTAGGATATAGAAATCCATCTTTCACTACTAGAATGTTATAGGGGGTGTGGGGAAGGATACAGGAGAGAACAGATTGGGGAAAAGGGTACTCAGTAGGCTTGTTATGTTGGGGTGGGTATGGGGAAAGGTGGGGAGAAAATTTATGACTCATAATCTTGTGGAAATGAATGGTGAAAACTAAAAATAAATTTTATTTTAAAAAGCAAGCAAGGCAGAGCCAAGATGGTGGAATAGAAACAGGAATTCTGTGCAGCTCCTGCTTCTACCTACTATAAAAATGTCAAAAATGACTCTAAATAAAATTTACAGCTACAGAACCCACAAAATGACAGAAAGAAACTAACCTCCTCCTGAAGACAGCCCAGTAGGCCGGCAGGAAGGGGCCATCATAGCACTCTGGGAGCAGAGCCCAGCTCTGTGTGAGCCTGAGGTTTTAGCCATGACCAGACAATGGCTGGAGGGACTTTAGGAGAGTAGATCACCAGCAGCTGTGCTGGTTTCCAGATTTATCAAGCCATAGATGCTAAGGACAAAGTGAGAGATCAGTGTGAACTATGAGAACAGGGAGTCCAGGAGTGCAGTCAGTGTGAACTATGTGAACAGGGAGTCCAGGACTGCAGTCTGTCCTCTGCCTTGGAGGGAGGAGTGGCTGATGTGCTGCAGCCATGCAGCCACCACTGCCTATCTGTTTCAGAGCTCCTGGCCTGCAGATGGTAGGGAGACCAAACAATAAGTCTGAGGGTTTTTTGTGCTTGTTTTAACCTGTTTGCATCTGGATCTATGTCTAGGGTAGAGTTCCGGGGTGCATAACCAGTGAGCCAGTGCATGTGGAGGCTTAAGAGAGGGCAGCCAACAAATAACTCTGCTAGCAGTGAAAACCCAAGTGATTTGGGACAATGCTCTCCTCTCTGGAATCAAAGTTCTACTGTGGCAAAAAGCTCAAAAGACAAATAATTGAGTGGCAACATGAGCAAGCAAAGAAGCAAAGCAGGCACAGAAATCAGACTTTAAATTCCTATTTGGGGGGACAAAAAGAATCAAAGCATGGAACTGGAGGAAGACAATAAAGTCAGAACTCCTGCACCAAAAGGTTCCAAGAAAAATGTGAACTCATTACAGGCCATAAAGGAGCTTAAGAAGGATTTTGGAAACCAAAAAGAGAAATGGAGGGAAAACTTGGGAAGAGAAATGAGAATGATGCAAGAAAATTATGAAAAAAATTGTCAACAACCTGACTGCAGCAAATAACATCTTAAAATAGAATAACTCAAATGGCAAAAGAAGCTCAAAAAGTCAATGAGGAAAAGAATGCCTTAAAAATCCGATTTTGCCAGATGGAAAAAGAATCTCAAAAGCTCATTGAAGAGAATAACTCCTTCAGAATTAGATTGGAGCAAATGGAAGCTAGTGACTATATGAGAAATCAATATACTATTAAACAAATCCAAACAAAATATAGAAGTCAATGTGAAATATCTCATTGGAAAAACCACTGACCTGGAAAACAGATCCAGAAGATATAATTTAAAAATTATTGGACTTCCTGAAAGCCGTGACCAAAAAAATAACCTAGAAATCATCCTTCAAGAAATTCTCAAGGAAAAATGCTCTGATGTTTTAGAACCAGAGAGCAAAATAGAGGTTGAAAGAATCCATCAATCACCTAATGAAAAATATCCAAAAAGGAAAACTCCTAGTAATATTATAGCCAGGTTCTGGAATGCCCAGATCAAGCAGAAAATATTACAAGCAGCCAAGAAGAAACAATTTTAGAATTGTGGAAACACAATCAAGATAACATGAGACCTAGCAGCTTCTACACTGAGGGATAAAAGGGCTTGGAATATCATATTCTGGAAGTGAAAGGAGGTGGGATTAAAACAAAGAATCACCTATCCATAAAAACTGAGTATCATATTTCAGGGAAAATATGGTCATTCAATGGAATAGAGGACTTTCAAATTTTCATGATGAAAAAAATCAGAGTTTAATAGAAAATTTGTCATTCAGACACAAAAAGCAAGAGAAGTATGAGAAGTTAAACAGGGAAAATAAATCATAAGGAATTTATCAAAGTTGAACTATTTACATTCATACATGGAAAAATGATAATTGTAACTTATGAAACTTTTCTCAGTATGAGAATAGTAGAAGGAAATAAAAATGTGTATATATACATATGTATATATATATATATATATATATATATATATATATATACATATATATATATATATATGTCTATATCGGAGGGTATATGGGTGTATGAATACATATGTGAGTACACTATATGTGTACAGGTATACATAGACAGAGGGCACAGGAACAATTGAATAAGAAGATACGATAATTAAAAGGTGTAATTGAGAGGTGAGTGGGGAATATAATGAGAGGAGATGGGGAGAGAAAGAATTGGGTAAATTATATCATATAGGAGAGGCAAGGGAATACTGTTACAAGGGAGGGGAAGAACAGGAAGGCAAAATGGAAGGAGTCAACCATACTCTAGTTGAATTTGGATTAGGTAGGGAAAGACATACACACTAAAGAAGGTATCTCACCCTACAGGAGAGTTGGGGGAAGGGGTGAGTGGGGGGATGATGGAGCACAGGGCAGATAGGCGGTGGGGTGGGGGGAGAGAAGTTAGAAGCACATACTTTCGAAAAGGGACACAATCAAAGTATAGCCTAGAACAAGTGGGAGGCAGGATAGGATGGAGGGATATATATTCAGTATTTCATTATATATCCTCTATGGAAATGTTTCTATAGTTACACATGCATAAGCTATATTGAATTGCTTGTCTTCCCTGTAAGGGTGAGTCATAACAGAGGAAGAAAAAGAATCTGGAATTCAAAGTTTTGAAATTAAATGTTTAAATACACACACACACACACACACACAAACATTTTTTTGTTGTTGTTTGCAACTGGGAAATAAGATATATAGGCACTATATATAAGATATACAAGAGATCCATCTTGCCCTACTGGAAAGCCCAAGGGGGGATGGGGGAAGTTATAGGAGAGAGCAAACTGGCTGAGGGGTTATTCAGTGTTTGGGTGTGTTGGGTAGGGGAAATATGGGGAGAAAATTTGCAACTCAAAATCTTGTGGAAATGAATGATTTAAACTAAAAATAAAAAAAAATTAATTTAAAAAAGCAAGCAAAAATTAAAGAGCCTTAAACAAAAGAGGGAAGCAAGAGTTTACCACGATACCAGAGGGGAAGATCAATTAATGGGAAGGCTAAGGATATTGCACTTTTGAAATTTGTGAGAGGAAGATAAGCATATTTTGGTACATTAAAGAGAGGGCTGAGAGCCTGCTAATGTGAGGACAACTAAACTCTGATGATGTCTCAATTGTTGTACTTGACAAAAAAAATTTTTTTGAGAGAACTCACAGAGAAAATTCAACAAAAAAAGTGGGGAATTGTTCTATAAGGATAATCTTATAGGACAACACAACATCCTGCAGAGTGAATAACTGGCTGGTTTTGTTTGCATTGCCCACAGTCATTCTGAGAAAGTTTCCTGAAAGTGCTGTTGCTTCTGACCAGGTTCTAAATGGTGATTGTTCAAGAGAAACCTTTTGTGTAAAGAGATAGTTGAGAATTTTGCTTTGTTTTACCATGGTAACAATGCCAACCTGAAAAGTTTTGAGATCTCTTTAGGTTGAGATAACTACTTGTTCCTGTAATTACATATCACTCTCATAATTCCTTTAAGATGCTGCTTCATCAGATCAATAGAAAGATGACTACCTTTGCCCAGTAAAAAAAGATAAGAGAAGCAGCTTTGGGTTGATCACGTTTTTGTTTTTTTGTTTTGTTTTTGTTTTGTTTTTTGTTTTGTTTTGTTTTGTTTCTACATAGATCAAGGATATTATGCCTCACAATCCCAGATTATGAGTTACTCTGATCATATTATTTCTCCCCAAATTGTTGTACCTGCCCTCTAAGTCTGTCATATTATCCCTTATAGATATCATGTGTATTGATGGAATAAAGTGAACCAGTTTTGTGTGTAGAGCTGTTGAGTTTTAAGGCTCTTAGGACCCTGAAATAGTGAAATGCAGATCCTGCCGAAATGAATTCTACCCAAAGCTTCTTTCATTAAAAGAAAAACAAGTTTTAGGGACAAGATGTGGCAGAGGCACAGCAGCTGCAGTGTCTGCCATGAGGCTGCCTCAGGAGCTCCTGGCCTACAGATTGTAGGGGAACAAAGTGACCGTTCTGAGGTTAATCTCTCTTCCTTTGACAGGCTTTGATCTGGGTTGCTTTCTTGGGGGTGGACTTGGGGTGAGAAATATCAGTTTGCCAGTGTGGTGTCTGTAGAAAGGGCACCCTCTTCAGACCTCTGACAACATTTGCGAAAACCCCAACAATTTGAGAGAAATCTCTCTTCTCTGGAAAAAGAGTTCTACTATGGCAAAGAGCTTAAAAGTCAAGTAATTGATTGGCAATGTGACCTAGGAGAGGGACCATAGAATCGTTTTGGGGGGACAAAAAGAGTCAAAGCATGGAACAGGAGGAAGACAATGAAGTCAGAACTCATGCATCAAAAACTTCCAAGAAAAATATGAACAGGTTGCAGGCCTTGAAGAATTTTGAAAATCAAGTAAGAGAAGTAGAGGAAAAACTGGGAAGATAAATGAGAAGGATGAAAGAAAATCATGAAAAGATAGTCCACAACTTGACTGAAGAAAATAAAACTTTAAAAAATATACTAACTCAAATGGCAAAAGGACTTAAAGGATTAGAACGAAAACCAAAAAGCCAATGAGGAGAAGAATGCCTTAAAAAGGTAAATTTGCCAGATGTAAAAGGAATTTTAAAAACTCACTGCAGAGAATATTCCTTCAAAATTAGATTGGAGGAAATGGAAACTAATGACATTTAGAAAAATCAAGATAGTATAAAACAGATCCAAACAAATAAAATAATAGAAGGCAATGTGAAATATCTCATTGACAAAACCACTGACCTGGAACATACGTCAAGGAGAGATAATTTAAAAATTATTGGGCAACCTGAAAGCCATGATAAACAAACAAAAAAAGAACCTAGAAATCATCTTTCAAGAAATTCTCAAGGAAAATTGTCCTGATATTCTGGAACCAACGGGCAAAATAGGAATTGAAAGAATTCACTGGTCTCCTCTTGAAAAAAAGATCCCAAAAGACAATTCCTAGGAATATTATAGCCAAATTCCAGAGTTCCCAGATCAAGGAGAAAACATTACAGGCAGCCAGGAAAAAAACCACTTTGAGTACTGTGGAAACACAATCAAGATAACACAAGCCCTAGCAGCTTCTTCATTAAGGGATCAAAGGGCTTTTAATATCATATTCTGGAGGTCAAAGGACCTAGGACTTAAACCACGAATCACCTACCCAGCAAAACTGAGTATAATGCTACAGGGGAAAACATGGTCATTCAATGAAATAGAGGACTTTCCAGCATTCTTGATGAAAAAAACATAGTTAAATAGAAAAATTGAGTTTCAAATATGAGAAGCAAGAAAAGCATGAGAAGGTAAATAATGAATAAGAAATCATAGGGACTTTATTAAAGTTGAACTATTTACATTCCTACACAGACAATGATAATTGTAACTCATGAGACTTTTCTCAGTATGAGGATAGTTGATGGCAATATATATGTATACATACATATATGTTTATAAAGGAGGGTATATGTGTGTATAAAACATATGTGAGTGTTCGTCTATATATGTATATGTATACATAGTCAGAGGACAGAGGATGATTTGAATAGGAAAGGGTGATATCTAAAAAATAAAATTAAGAGGTGATAGAGGAATGTAATGAGAGGAGATAGGGAGAAATAGAATAGGGTACATTACCTCATATAAAAGAGGCAAGAGGAAACTGTTACAATGGAAGGAAAGAACAGGAAGGCAAAAGGGAATGGGTCAACCCTACTCTGATTGAATTTGGCTTAATGAGGTAATAACATACACACTCAATCCGGTATCTTACCCTACAGGATAGTAGAGGGGAAGGGGATAAGAAGGGAGATGATATAAGGGAGGGTAAATTGGGTGGTGGGTAGTTAGAAGCACACACTTTTAAAAAGGGACAGGATCAAAGTTGCAAATAAAATAAGTCGGGGGGGTCAGGATAGGATGGAGGGAAATATAGGTGTTCTTTTACAATATATCTACTGTAGAAATGTTTTGTATAACTACACAATATATAAACTATATTGAATAGTTTTTGCTCCCAGTATGAGTGGGTGATGAGGGGATAAGGGAAAGAATATGGAAGTCAAAGTTTTAAATCAAATATATATAATTTTTTACTTACAACCGGGAAATAAGATATACAGGCACTGGGGTAAAGAAATCCATCTTGCCCTACTAGAATGTCAGAGTGGTGATAGAGGAGGATATAAGAGAGAGCATATTGGAGGAAAGTGTATTCAGTACACTCACTATTTTGGGGTGGGGATAGGGAAAAGATGGAGAGAAAATTAGTAACTCAAAATCTTGTGGAAATCAATGTTGAAAACTAAAATAAACAAATTAAATATTAAAAAGATTCATCTTCCTAAAAAAGTAAAGAAAACAAGGTTTATAAAAATCAGTCATACGGACCAGAGTCTAAGGAATCTAAACATTTGTATGGCTAATTCAAGTGGACCAGATTGAATTTGAGCACTTCAACAGAGTGAATTTCACTGTCCCCACCCGACATTTCTGGTTCCTTCTCTCTGATAATTATTTCAAATATGTCTTGTATATAGCTTTTATTGTATATAACTGTTTACATACTGTCTCCCCCAATAGACCCCTCCTTGAGAGAAGGGACTATTGTTTACCTTTCTTTGTATCCTTAGCACTTAGCATAGTGACTGACATGTAATGGAAACTTAATGAATGTTTATTGACTCACTAACCAACAGACTACCTTTAAGAAATTGAAAAGTTTGTGTATTACCTGTGGGATACTGATCCTTTTGGGGAACACCAGACTAGCATATGTGCTGGCAGCCTGGAGTAACCTAGTCAGTGAAGAGGAAGAAAAGTGGCCACATTTCCTAAAATGGCTACATATATAGTAACTGATTTGATTTCCCCCAGTAAATTTTCTTAAATATTAGTAACTTCCATTTTCTGGAAGCATAAATTTCATAGCAGTCCATATGTTCCCATGAACCCCTTTAAGATGGTTTATTACAGTGAAGTGGCTGATTATAATTGATGGAAATAATTTTGCCACCTAGAATTTGCTACAGTGATGAAATCTCAAATCTAAACAATGACCATAATTTCAAACGGGTCCGTTGTTATTATATCATTTACCCAAAGCTGTGCAGGTATGATTGAAAGAGCAGAGACTTTAATCCAAATCTTCAGATTCTAAATCCAGTGCTCTTTCTCAACAGTATTTACTAGTGGACAATATCTGCCATGTTCAAGAGAGCTATGCTGTTTGGTGCTTCTGTTTTATGCATTCTGATACCTAATTCTACACTTTAGAGAGAAAATTGTTGGAGATTGTACATGGTTTCAAAATTACTCCTTAGTGATTCAGCTGAGGATCATAAATCAGAAACTCATGTTTAGATATGTTAAGAAGGCCATCCTTATCCCCAAAATGAAGACACAGATGAATGCAAAAGAAACAAAGATACATGTAAAGTTATGTTCAAGAGAAATAATCTGCTGCTATGTATTACCTATAACCCAAGGGAATCCTTTAGCCAATTAAATAGTAGGCATGGGATCTTGGGAAAGGGAAAATTGAGTTCAACTGGATTGGCCTTTGGACCAAATAGATAACCAAGTAATCTGAATGAAAAATCCATCTGTTTCTTTTGTCAGGCACCACGTGTGATGAAATTGAAAGATCAGATCCATGTGGTCATAAAACCCTCTGGGTCCATTAAAATGGAGTAAATTTTTCAGCATACATTCAAAAGTTAGCACCATAGAGACAAAGTTAAAAATCAGTGCTGCTAACCTTGAAAAGAGACACTGAAATAAAAAAAGAGAATGTGTCCAATCTTCACTTGACCAAGAAAGCCAGAAACTCATAGTTTGCTTTTGTTCTTCCATTCTACATATACATTTGTTTTCAAAATCCCTGGGATACCTGGGCAATGGATATTATAATAGATTGCTTCAAACATAAGTGATACAAGGAGTTATTTTGTATTTTAAATAGCTTTGTAAATATAGAAGTAATAACATCTTTTAGCATAGATATAGCAGAACACCTTGGAGACTGTCAAGTTAATTTTCAATGTTTTATCTCTTCAGTCTTTACAAGTCTTTTAAAAAAATTCTGAAACTTTTTCTTCAAAATATATGAAGTAGAAACTATTGAGCCTATATAGATCATTAGATGTGTCATCATTAGAGTATCAACAAAACACAGGAAATAACCAGTCATTAATCCATTCATTTTAGCGTTTTGGAAAACCACATTCTTTGCACTTATCTTCTCTTTTAATTGTATTGTCTCCTCCGTTGAAATATATTTTTGTGCTCTAAATTTTGATGAATTTTATTCCTCTTGGGATTTTTGATGATTTTAGGAGTTCTTTTGTTTTCTTTGGTTTTTTGTTTGTTTGTTTGTTTTTTCTTTTTGCTTTGTTTCCATTTTTTCCACTAATATTTTCCTGTTACTCATTTTTCCTACTCCTCTTTTCTTCACTGGTAGGTTTGCCCCTGAGACTATACTTCAAAGTTTTCACAGTATCGTCCCATATTGAAGAATTCACATTTCACTGATATCAGTTCATGCTCCAAGTAAATATATACATATGAACATACATACATGCATTCACACATTTTTTTTATTTTTTTATTTATTTATTTTAAACAAATGCTTTATTAACTTCTGTTTTACATCATTCATTTCTGCCAGATTTTGAGTTACAATCATTTCCCCCCACTATTCCCCTACCCAACCTCCCAGAATAGTAGTCCCACAAGATATCGCTTCCTCCAATCTGCTCTCTCCCATACCCCCATCGACTTTTCCATTAGAGGAAGGTGAATCTTTGTGTCCCAATGCCTGCACATCTTATCTCCCTATTACAAGCAAAAAAGTATTAATAATAGTATTTATATATATTTGAAGCATTGAATGTTAAGACCTCGAATTTCAGATCCATTTCCTTCCTCCCTTGTCACCCATTCCTTCTTGGGATATAAGTAATTCAGTATATGTTGTACATGTCTAGCTATGCAAAACATTATCATAGTAGATATATTGTACTAGGCTGCTTATAATTCCCTCCCACTCATCCCACCCCCCACCTGGTCCATTCCCTACATGATCCTGTCCCTCTTCTATAGTGGGTACTTCCAACCTCCCCTTCCCCCAAGGATGCCCTCCCATCCATCATCCCTCCTCTCATCCCCCTTCCCCCTATCCTGCTGCAGGTTGAGATATCCCATTTAGTATGTATGACATTTTCTCCCTGAACCAAATTCAATGTGAATGTGGTTTTGCCTTTTTAGCCTTCCTTATTCTCCCCCTCCTTTGCAACCACTTCCCCTTGCTTCTTCTACATGGGATAGTTTACCCTACCCTGTCTCTCCCCATCTCCTCTTGCCACTTTCCTCTCTCACCTCATAATTTCATCCCTTGAGTATTCTCCCTTCCCAACAAATTCAACCTATGCCCTCTATCCATATATAACTGTAACCATATACACACACATTCACATATGTATTCATATGACCACACACCCTTCTTCCATTATTTTCATAGTGAGAAAGGTTTCATCACTCACAGTTATTGCTTTTCCATATAGGAATGAAAATAGTTCAATTTTGATAAGTTCCCCTTGATCTCTCTTCCCCGATTACCTTCTCAGGCATCTCTTCCTTCCTGTGTCTGGATGTCAAATTTTCTATTCAATTCTGGTTTTTTCCTCAAGAATGCTTGAAAGTCCTCTATTCCACTGAATGACCATATTTTCCCCTGAAACAAAATACTCAGTTTTGCTGGATAGGTGACCCTTGGGTTCATTCCCAGTTCTTTTGCCCTCTGGAATATCATATTCCATGCCCTTCGATCCCTCAGTGTAGAAGCTGCCAGGTCCTGGGCTATTCTGATTGTGTTTCCACAATATTGAAATTGTTTCTTCCTGGCTGCTTGTAGTATTTTCTCCTTGATCTAGGGATTCTGGAACCTGACTATAATATTCCTGGGAGTTTTCTTTTTGGGATCTTTTTCAGGAGGTGATCTGTGGATTCTTTCAACCTCTATTTTGCCCTCTGGATCTAAAGCATCAGGGCAGTTTTCCTTGAGAATTTCTTGAAGGGTGATTTCTAGGTTCTTTCTTTGATCATGGCTTTCAGGTAGTCCAATAATTTTTAAATTGTCTCTCCTAGATCTATTCTCCAGGTCAGTGGTTTTTCCCATGAGATATTTCACATTGCCTTCTAATCTTTCGTTTGTTTGGATCTGCTTAACAGCATCTTGATTTCTCATAAAGTCACTAGCTTCCATTGCTCCAGTCTAACTCTGAAGGAATGAATCTCCTCAGTGAACTTTTGAGATTCTTTTTCCATCTGGCAAATTCGACTTTTTAAGGCATTCTTCTCCTCATTGCCCTTTTGGGCCTCCTTTGCCATTTGAGTTAGTCTATTTTTTAAGGTGTTGTTTTCCTCAGTCATGCTGTTGACCCTCATTTCATACTTTTCCTGCATCCTTCTCATTTCTCTTTCCAATTTTTCCTCCACCTCTCCTACTTGATTTCTAAAGTCCTTCTTAAGGTCCTCCATGGCCTGCAACCCACTCATGTTCTCCCCCGGGGCTCCTGGAGCAGGACCCCCGACCCCACAGTCCTCCTCCCGCTCCATGACCCCAAAACAGGAGTCTAGGGCTGCATCTCTCTGCCTCCCCTGCCTTGGCATGCTGCCACCCAATTGCTTGACTTTTGGGCTTGCTGCCACACCATGGCTTTAAGGCCAGATAGAGGAATTTTCGTCCCGAACGTGTGGGGGGCAACTTCCGTTTCTGGCAAGCTGCAAACCCACCCGGGACCTCCACCCCAGATCACAGTCCAGATCCAGGGAGGCCAAAGCAAGAGAGACTACCCCCCCAAGACTGATCACTGTATCTCCCCACGATTTGTAGGCTGGGAGCCAGAGCTGCCTCTGAAAACCACAAAATGGCGTGTCTCCTCAGCGGCCTCCAGCCCCCAGGGGAGGGAGTTGACGCATTCCCCAAACACAGGTCGCAAAGTCCACAGGACACCAACCTCTTACTTTGTCCTATGCATGTCTATGTTGATAATTCTGGAGTCTCCACAGCTCCTGGTGTTCTGGAGTTCCTCCAGCCGGCTGCTGGCCCTGCCGCCCTGGGGCTAAAACCTCGGCTCACAGGGACCTGGGCTCGGCTCAGCTCCTGAGCCAGGTCCCAGACCACTGTGTTGGTCCTTCCTGCTGGGCTGCTGGGCTGTCCTCAGCGGGAGGTTAGCTTCTCTGTGTCATTCTGTGGGTGCTGGGACTCCAGAAGTTGTTCAGAGTCCCCTTTTACATAGTTTGGGGGGAATCTGGGGGCAGAGAGCCTTGGACGAGCTGTTTCTACTCCGCCATCTTGGCTCCGCCCCGCATTCACACATATTACACATACACACATACATATGCGATACTGACCCCAGCTAGATCCTATTTCCCTTTCCTAACTGGCTTAATTAAGCACCACAAACATTACCTCACTGTCTCAGGACCTTTCTATTCTATAGTTTTCTGACTGCACTGAGAAGCAGTTTTGTTGAGGTTTAGCAAAGCATGGAGTGGGTATTCTGGGCATAGTTTCTGTCACATTTAGCTTTCTTAGTCAAAGTAATGTCAGAGAAAGAATGAAACCAGATCCCCATCTCCTATAAGTGCCCCTGCCAGTACCTAAGGAGATCTGATATGATATCCTCTGAGTACTACAAGTGAACAAAAGGGAAAAGACATTGGTGGAATATGAGGGCAGAGATTACAGCCACAGCAGAAAATCTCAGAGTGTGTTAGAAAAAAATGCCTCTGCATTATTTTATTTGACCTGTCTGAGAATGGAAACTGGTTGTGGAGGGGTAATGAGTAAGAAAGTTAATGATTTGCATTCTCCACTGTAAATTCATAGGGCTGTTCCTTTGTTGGATTTGTTCCTTTCTTGTCCTGTGGAAATAAATAAATGTAATTACTCTGCGTCTGCTGGAACATTCCTCTTTTTTTTTTTTTTTTTTGAGAGAAAAAGTTAATGAAAACTGCACCTGTAATTCCAAACCAGAGAAATTCAAAAGAGAACAGGCATGCTTAAACCTTCTACTATGTTTTAGGCATTATGTTATGTGTATTATAGATAACATACTGTTTGATACTCACAAACCATGTTAGGTGTATATTATTATATTCCCCATTTTGCATATCGGGGAACTGAGGCAGGCTGAAGTTTAAGTGACTTGCCCCAGATCATACAACCAGTAATTGTTTGAAACATAATTTGAACTCAGCTTTTCCTGACACTATGCCAACTATTCTATTTGCTGGGCCAGCTATATACACTTCTAGGATATATCTGCACAATTTGTGGATGAGTGTTCTTTTGATTCAAATAGGAGGTATTCACCTAAAATTGAGGTGAGTGCCAAATTAAAGCACCCTAACAGAAACATTATATTTCACAGAAATTATCCTTTTAGGAAGACCTCAATCTAAATATAAATAATATTTAATAGTGAAATTTTAACATATATATGATCAAAGGAAAGAGGAGAATAGAGAGTGTATGGAAAGTGAAAAAAGGAGATGGAATTAACACAGATTTTTTTTTATATGTGTCTTCACTAGTACCGTTTGGACAAAGGGTGTAATTTTTCTTGATGATTGGTTCTGTTCTACTTTGTTTTGCTTTATTTTAAGACAGAAACATTCCTAAAATGGAGAAGTAGCATAGATCAAATTGTTTTAACTTGAGAGATATATTTGTTAAGGACATTCAGCTGGGATTCCATAGGACAGAGCTTTGAGATGATGATTAAAACAACTGATTAAGTAACTGTGGAAAGTCTCCATTTCCTGGACAACCGTTTAGGATTAGAATTAGAAATTATTATTGAATGAAAAATCAGGGGCTGATCTATGTCTGTTGAGGGTGTTTACTCACTAAAAAACAAGCAAATAAACATAATTCCTATAACAGTGTAATCTAAGGTTAAAAAAAAAAAAAACTCGGGGCAGCTAGGTGGCACAGTGAGTAGAGCGTTGGCCCTGGAGTCAGAAGGACCTGAGTTCGGATCCGGCCTCAGACAACGCACACACAAATAAAAACCTAGCCGTGTGACTTTGGGCAAATTATTTAACCCCAATTGCCCTCCAAAAAGCACACACACACACACACACACACACACACACACACACACACACACACATACACAAACACAAAAACTATAGCAATTACCTTAAAAGATGGTTGTAGAATCCAATATCATCTGCAAATCGTAAAGGGATGTACATATGGAAAAGTATATCTGTGGATATATGTATTGTAAATATTTAAGTATATATGTATACAAATATTTTTGTGTATTATATATGGGAATATATACGTATGTGAATTGGTCATAGAAACAGATGCCAAAATATGAAATAAATTTAGAAAAAAAACAAATAATTTTTTTGGTAGAGGAGATTTGTCTACAGCTGTGGGTTAATTGTTAATGATAGAAACTTTGGAGAGGTAGCTAAGAAGAAAGTAGGCAGATAAGCTCAAGATATGGCCTTTGATGGCTAAACTGAGACATGATGTTTCAAGTGATCTCAGAAGTTCAGAAAGTCACATATAAATGAATATTCTAAGAAGAACTACAAGCAAAAATGTCATAGGATTTGGTGAGTGATCTATCATTAATGAGAATAGTCAGTTTGGGGAAAAAATCAATTATAATGATTAATTAGTTCTTTTTTTTTTTTTAGTTTGAATTAGTGTTAGCCTAGCTGTTGCCATGAATATTGTCTATAAAACAAACAAACAAACAAAGAAAAGCTGATTTCAACAAGGCAAAGTCATATTCTTCTTCATCATGGCTAATGCACTGTTGCTAGTCCATGAATATGATTAAATTCCTACAAAGTGCCAGGTGTTATAACCAAGTACTAGAAAAGACAAAATAAATAAATAAAACCTTGTTATCAAAAAGCTACCACCTAAATACTTAGGGTACAGTCATTTTCTGAGCCTAAAATATTTCAGATGGAAGTAATGTTATGCATGAACTAGCCTAGAATTCATAAACACAAGATTAAGGTTCAAATGATAATTATGTCACTAACTCTTGATGTAGACTTTGGACAAGCCACTTTCACCCACTAAGCATCAGATTCCTCTTATACAAAATGAAGACTAGACTAGTAATTTTTAAATGAGCAAATTGCTGTGAGAATCATTGGGAAAACATAAAATGCTATGTATATGTCAGGAATGACTAGGGAAAACCAAGACAGCCAAAGTGTTTTCCAATCTTCTTCTTTCTCAATTGCCTTCTTGGAATGCTGCCAAAAATTCCTCTCCATACTCACAAATTATTCCCTTGTTTCCTAATGCAGATGAAAAGAAGAACAAAGAAGAGAAACAAGTCTTTCATTCCTTAATCTTCCCACCATCATATAGTTCCTTGTTCTTCTACTTAGGGGGAAAAAGGAATGCTATTAAAATGTCTTCTATGAAAGTTAAAAAAGCCATTACTCTGAATACGTAAAGCATCCCCCTCAAAAATTGGGGAAAATATTAATGTCATATTTCCTTTGTAACTTGTTCTTTGTGTTTGCCTTCTGTTAAAAATTCATTTTGGGAAAAGAAAAGAACACATCACTATGTCGGCAAATATTTCAATTGAATACCTTTTTAGTCAATAAAAAACTAATTACAACTCTGTCCAACAATCCATTGAGCTTATTTCATTCATATGTTACATCTAGTGCAGAGATGAATTTCATTAGTAAATCAATTTCCACTTTTAATGTCTTAGTCTTTCAGTGTCCTCTCTTAGAGAGAATTCTGAACAGCCATGATCCATTCCTCCCCACAGAGCATACACAGGTGCTGTTAGAGAAGGCGGTCTCTTTTCTATGTTTGAAATTTATCTAAAAGAAAAATCTTTCCCATCTTTTCTGCCTCCCTTTCTTTCCTTGCCTTCTACTCTGGGTAAGAAACCCTACACATTTAAAGAAAATGTTATATGTTAATATGTTTGATTAGTTTCATTTGGTTAGCTTTCTATTTTTTCTTTCACCATTTTAATTTAGACTGTTAAAAAACATTGTTTAAGAGTTTTGGAGGAGGTCAGTCAAGTGGTCAGATATAGAAAACATTACAGACCTTACTCTGCAGGCTTCCATCTGATGGGAATTGTATATTTTTTCCATGTTTTTAGCCTCATCCTTTTATGGAGTTAGTGAAAACAGATGCTTTTCCTAGAACACACCAGCTTGGTTTTTAGCAGTTATAAAATCCCAAATCCCTGAAGGTATTGTTTCTTCAAATTTCCACATTAATAATAAATGGGCTTTTGAACAGTATGGGAAATTTGACAAAATCTTTTTTTTTCCTTTAAGAAACCACAAATCATACTATGGAGTCAAGAAAAAGAATTATGCTTCCAAATTTGGAACATTTCTAAAGGGGACATTCAGTTCAGCATTGTCATAACCCATAGACATTTTTTTGGGGGGGGGTAGACAATAAAACCAAATTCTTTGCCTAAGCACGTATTTCTATGGGCAAAATCTTGCAAAGTGGATGAAAAATGGATGATGTGATTTCTCTCCTGGTTGTGAATAGCAAAAGACTCCAACTCATTAGTCTACATATGCATTTATATAAGCACGCCTCTATAATATTCTCATATCAAGTAACTTTTGTAGCCAGAGAATTAAGTATTTTAAAGAATCAGTGTATTTGGTGAGGAATCTCATAACCCTTCATTCCATCCATTTATTTCAGGGAAACTTTATAATACCTGACACAATTGAATCTATATCTATTTACATCTATATCAATCTATACACATGTATACCCATGTATGTATATATATATATATATGCATATATGTATGTATATTATAGACAGCACTATACATTATTATTTTATTACTAATAATATCTTTTATATAGCACTTATTTAAGTCCCAGGCACTATGTTAATAACTTTACAAATATTATCTTTCTTGATCCTTATAACAGCCCTGAGAGATTGGTGCTATCATTATCCCCATTTTGTGTTTGAAGAAACTGAGGTAAAGAGAGGCTAAATGCCTTTCCCAAAGACAGACAAATAGTAAATATCTAAGATCATATTTGAACTTAGAACTCAATTCACCCCAAGTCCAATTCTCTACCTGCTGTACAACCCAGAAGCCTGGATAAATGATTTTATATACACTACATGTGTCTATGTACTACATGTACATAAATACATGAAGTCTTGATGATTGAGTCAATATGAAATACATATGTGTATATATTTAGATACACATGCACACAGGCAGAGACACATACATCATTTAGATTTGTAATAGGACATGATTTACAGGAGATAATTTCTTTGTTTCCTGAATTGTGTTTAAGAGCAGTACACTGAGTAACAAGTCTTGTTTAAAAACTTTATAAAGTTAGTTTTATTGATAAAAAGTCATACAATTCCTTCTATTCATCAAGAATCATAGTAGAAAAAAGTAGATTTTGTAGAAATCCCTAAAAGCCAAAAAGGTGCCTTTTATTTTCCCAAAGGTGAGCAATATTTAAGAATCATGACAGATATTCAAATATTTTCTCTCAAGTAGGCTAATAGACAGTGATTATAATGAAACATTTTCCTTTATTGGAAATCATTTTTAAGGACCATATAGTTAGAATGGCTTTATGGAAATCTCTGTTTAGGAGAGAAACAAACACACAGAGACAGAGAACAAAAGGAGAGAGCAGTTTCTTATAAATACAATCAGATATGGATTGTCTACAAATGTATTACCCACTTTGTAGATTTCCCTATTCTATTTTAAATTGCAAACTTTCCCTTGCAACTGGTACCACTGGCCCTGGAATGAGAAAGACTTGAGTTCAAATTTGATCAGAGACCCTTCCTAGATATGTATCCTTGGTTAAGTCACTTATGCTCTGTTTTCATCAGTTTCACCAACAGTAAAATGGAAAGAATAACACATAACTCTTAATGTGGTTGTGAAGGGCAAATGATATATTTGTAAAAAAAAAAAAGTGCTCAACACAGTGACTGATGTAGTGTAGGCAAGTATCCACATGCTTATCCACCCCCTCCCATATGCTGATATTGAAAAAAAAAAAAAAAGTAAACATGGAGTCCTAGAAACTAAGTTTGTTTCCAGTCTCTGCCATTTATTATCTGTATGTCCTTGGGTAAGATTTTGTTAACCTCTGTGGGTCTCAGTAAATAAATAAATGATTGAATGAATAAATAAATAAATGTGGTTATGATGTTAAATAACATAGAGTTTCCAATGAATCTGGAAGTTAAAATAAGCATCTCTGACATTTTCCCTCAACAAAAGGGTGGAATAAAAGATATAAATTGATTTGTGAAATAAGGAATTATCTCTGAGTAGGTGTTTTGGTTTATGACTAGACCAAATTCTGGTTCAAAAAAGTCTTGTTTCAAGCACTGCTTAGATCTCAAACATGCGTTTTAGGAAAATTATCAAAAACATCTTTAGCATTTTATTTACATGCCATTAAAAGTCATTGCATGAGCTCCAATTTATTAATAGTGACCCTGAATATGGCCTATCTCATCATCCTAATGAGTATAAAGAAGTGGTATTCTATGTGGAAAAGAATAATTCCAGAAAATATGAGACAAGTGAAAAAAGATTTGTCTCAGTGAAACACAGCCTAATGATGGTTTTCCTGTACGGATAGATGCCGGATATATAGACAGAAAGTTAGGAAGATAAAGGTATTAAGATAAGGCACAGGGGCGGAGCCAAGATGGTGGAGTAGAAACAGCTCATCCAAGTCACTCTGCCCCCAGATTCCCCCCAAACTATGTAAAAGGGGACTCTGAACAACTTCTGGAGCCCCAGCACCCACAGAACGACACAGAGAAGCTAACCTCCCTCTGAGGACAGCCCAGCAGCCCTGCATGAAGGACCAGTGCAGTGGTCAGGGAGCCAGCAGCATGTAGCATGCTGAGCAAGGGAAGCAGAGCCCAGCCAGAGCCCAGTTCCCCGTGAGCCGAGGTTTTATCCCCAGGGCGGCAGGGCCAGCAGCCAGCTGGAGGAACCCCAGAACACCAGGAGCTGTGGCGACTCCAGAATTATCAACATACAGATGCCTAGGACAAAGTAAGAGGTTAGTGTCCTATGGACTTTGGGACCGGTATTTGGGGAATGCATCGGCTCCCTCCCCTGGGGGCTAGAAGCAGCTGAGGAGACATGCCATTTTATAGTTTTCAGAGTCAGCTCCTGCTCCTGGCCTGCGAATTGTAGGGAGATCCAGCAATCAGTCATGGGGGGTAATCGCTCTTGCTTTAACCTCCCTGGATCTGAATTGTGATCTAGGGTGGAAGTCATGGGTGGGTTTACAGCTTGCCAGAAACGGAAGTTGCCCCACACACATTCAGGAAGAAAATTCCTCTAGCTGGCCTTAAAGCAATAGTGTGGCAACAAGCCCAAAAGTCAAGTAATTAAGTGGCAACATGCCAAGGCAAAGGAAACAGAAAAATGCAACCCTAGACTCCTATTTTGGGGGCATAGAGCGGGAAAAGGACTGTGAGGTCAAAAGTCCTGCTCCAAAAGCCCCAGGGGAAAACATGAGCGGTTTGCAGGCCAAAGAGGACCTTAAGAAGGACTTTAGAAATCAAGTAGGAGAGGTGGAGGAAAAATTGGAAAGAGAAATGAGAAGGATGCAGGAAAAGTATGAAATGAGGGTCAACAGCATGACTGAGGAAAACAACACCTTAAAAAATAGACTAACTCAAATGGCAAAGGAGGCCCAAAAGGGCAATGAGGAGAAGAATGCCTTAAAAAGTCGAATTTGGCAGATGGAAAAAGAATCTCAAAAGCTCACTGAGGAGATTCATTCCTTCAGAGTTAGACTGGAGCAATGGAAGCTAATGACTTTATGAGAAATCAAGATGCTGTTAAGCAGATCCAAACAAATGAAAGAATAGAAGGCAATGTGAAATATCTCATGGGAAAAACCACTGACCTGGAAAATAGATCCAGGAGAGACAATTTAAAAATTATTGGACTACCTGAAAGCCATGATCAAAGAAAGAACCTAGAAATCACCCTTCAAGAAATTCTCAAGGAAAATTGCCCTGATGTTTTAGATCCAGAGGGCAAAATAGTGGTTGAAAGAATCCACAGATCACCTCCTGAAAAAGATCCCAAAAAGAAAACTCCCAGGAATATAATAGCCAGGTTCCAGAATCCCCAGATCAAGGAGAAAATACTACAAGCAGTCAGGAAGAAACAATTTCAATATTGTGGAAACAAAATCAGAATAGCCCAGGACCTGGCAGCTTCTACACTGAGGGACAGAAGGGCATGGAATATGATATTGCAGAGGGCAAAAGAACTGGGAATGTGCCCAAGGGTCACCTACCCAGCAAAACTGAGTATTTTGTTTCAGGGGAAAATATGGTCATTCAGTGGAATAGAGGACTTTCAAGCATTCTTGAGGAAAAAACCAGAATTGAATAGAAAATTTGACATCCAGACACAAGAAGGAAGAGATGCCTGAGAAAGTAATCAGTGAAAAGAAATCAAAAGGAACTTATCAAAGTTGAACTATTTACATTCCTATATGGAAAAAAACAATAACTCTGACTGATGATATCTTTCTCACTATGAAAATAATGGAAGAAGGGTGTGTGGTCATATGAATACATATGTGTGTGTATATGGTTACAGTTATATATGGATAGAGGGCATAGGTTGAATTTGTTGGGAAGGGAGAATACTCAAGGGATGAAAGTATGAGGTGAGAGAGGAAAGTGGCAAGAGGAGGTGGGGAGAGACAGGGTAGGGTAAACTATCTTATGTAGAAGAAGCAAAGGGAAGTGGTTGTAAGCGGGGGAAGAATAGGAAGGCAAAAAGGCAAAACCACATTCTCATTGAATTTGGTTCAGGGAGAGAATGACATACATACTAAATGGGATATCTCAACCTGTAGCATAATAGGGGGAAGGGGGATGAGAGGAGGGAAAATGGATGGGAGAGCACCCTTAGGGGGAGTGGTGGTTGGAAGTACCCACTATAGGAGAGGGACAGGATCATGTAGGGAATGGACCAGGTGGGGGGTGGGATGAGTGGGAGGGAATTATAAGCAGCCTTGTACAATGTGTCTACTATGATAATGTTTTGCATTGCTAGACATGCACAACACATACTGAATTACTTATCTCCCCAGAGGGAATGGGTGACAAGGGAGGAAGGAAATGGATCTGAAAGTAGAGGTCTTAACATTAAACATTTCAAATATATATACTATTATTAATACTCTTTTGCTATAATTGGGAGATAATATGTGCAGGCATTGGGACACAAAGATTCACCTTCCTCTAATGGAAAAGTTGAAGGGGGTATGGGAGAAGGTATGGAAGAGAGCAGACTGGAGGAAGAGATATCTTGTGGGACTGCTATTCTGGGACGTTGGGTAGGGGAATAACGGGGTGGGGAAATGATTGTAACTCAAAATCTGGCGGAAATGAATGATGTAAAATAGAAGTTAATAAAGCATTTGTTTAATAAAAAAAATTAGACAGTCAAAAAAAAAGATAAGGCACAGATCATGCATAGACACACATACACATATATGGTTGTGTATATAGACATCTATCTATCTATCTATCTATCTATCTATCTATCTATCTATCTATCTATCTATATTTCTTTGTGCATATGAGTTTATATACATTTCAATTTCTTCAAGTTTACTTTTGTTTGTCTTAAGCAATGAAGGCTTTTTTTTTTTTGTTAGTTAATTTCAAAGTCCATATCTGGTACTTTCTAACTATGGCCATTGGCATGTCATTTTATTTCTCTCAATCTCAATTTCCTTAACCGAAAAAGAAAAGAAAAAAGAGGGGTGGTGGTAGAGATAATATCTTTACCTAACTATAGTATGGTTGTGAGTACAAAATGAAAAAGAAGGAAACAAATTGGAACCATTGTTAGTATGAAAATGTCAATATTTGAAAAATATATTTGTAATAAAATGATTCCAAAATAAATAAACTTATTTTAGCAAAGGTAACAAGGTCTTGTTGATTCACAATGCCAATATATCAATTTTATTCAAGCTGGTTGCTTAAATGATTTTTGTAAATGAAAGCTAATTAAAGAGTAGGAGCAATCATATCAAATAAGAAGGTAGGCTTTTAATGCTTTGGCTTACCTTCTTAGAGAACTTTGCTTTCTTTTGTTGTAGTTGTTATTTTTTTTCACATAGGTGTCACATTCACTGATACTGACTTACTAAATGACAGCTAAAGTTAATGGAAATTATTACTTGATAAATACCCCTGTGTTCCCCTCAACAATACTAGCTCTAAACATCTAGGAACTTTCCAGCATGATTAAAGTGTACAATGAACAAAGGGCTTATTTGAATGAAAATGTAACATTTTTTGTCCTAATATGTCCATAAACAGGATTGAGCTCCTCCAAAGATTTTTTTTTAATATCAGCTTCCCTGGAATCTCAAAGGCTATCTACTCCAAGCCATACCAAACAATAAACCTTCTACCTCATATTTTAGCAAGTGTTCTCATCACCTGAACTTACACATCTCTGACCTTAAGTAATGGTTTATGTTAGTCACATGCTCAGTCAATTTTCAAGGGATCACATCCTAGGATCAGTTTAACTCCTGATTAATTCCCTAAATCTCTCTTAGTAAAATTAGTATACTCAAAGAAGACTTGTCATTGAATTAAATTAAATTATGACTAGACTAAATGCTAGTTCAAAAAAAAAAAACTTGTTTCAAGCACTGCTTAGATCTTAAACATGCATTTTAGGAATATTATAAAAAACATCTTTACCATTTTATTTAGATGCTATTGAAAGTCATCGCATGAGCTCTGATATATTAATAGTGACCTTGAATATGTCATCATCATCATCATCATCAATTATATAAAAACAATTGGCAAACTTAAAAGTTGGATGGATGCTGAATTTTACAAATAAATGAGACCTGGAGAAATCAATCCTCAAGGATTCTCTCCTTTTTCATTCAGATTTCAAATTTAAGTGAATCCTTTAACCTTACAAATGCCCTTCTCCTTCCTCCTGCTTCCCCCATTAGAATTTAAACTCTTCAACATTGGGGAATTGTTTAACTCTTTGATTTTTCAATTCCTAGCACAGAGTTTGACACACAGTAGGAGCTTAATAAATTCTTGTTGATTGAGCAATGATGAAGCCATTATAGAACTGAAGTATTCCTGAAGCCAGCACAAACCTTCAAGAGAAACATGTAGTACAGTGGATCTTAACGTATGGACAATGAAAATTTTTATTGGATTGAATAATTATTGGGTGGAGCAAAAAAGACAGGGATGTACAGGAGTTCTCTTCTAAAACCCTCCAAATATCTTTTAAAATGGCTCTAAACAAACCCTTGTGTTGCAGAACTTATAAAAAAGATGGAGTGAAATAAAATCCCCAGCCCAAGACTACTTACAAGGTCATTGCACCAGGGTGAGAGAGGAGTGCAGGCCATCACAGGCTATGCCAGCACAAGCTGGACCCCAGTGAACCAAGAGAAGGCCTACGGAAAACTGAATTGCTGGCAATTATGGCATTTTCTTGACCTCTTGGTCCACAGACACCAGGGACAACTTACAAGGTCAGCAGGAAAGTTCTGTTCTGCCAGGGAGAGAGTGGAGTACAATTCAGCACACCACAACCCCAGCAGGCCAGGAGCAGGCCTTGGGAGTGATTGAATCATCAGTGACAGCCACAGCAACTGCTTCTGGGGCTCCTAGTCCAGGTAGACAAAAAGAGGGTAGAAAAATTGGTTAGAAGGACATTATAGGGGTCTCTTTGCTAGCCCTGGGCAGGATTCTGTTGCTTTACCCACACTCAAATCTAGTTCCAGTTCTGGATGGCAGTCCCAGTGCAATCAGGAGGACTAGCATAGCAAAGCTTAAGACAGCAGTGGAGGGGGGAACATCCTCACAGGTTCATGGCATAAAAGAGTGCTTATGGCTACTCACAGAGAAAAAGCACAGGTAAAAATAGTAGTAAACACCTCTCCTTAGATCAAACCACCTTAGAAGGACTGAAAACTTAAAAGTCCCTGGAAGTATCTCTGAAACCAACTGCACAACACCCCTGCTGCTTGGGACAGTGCACCCTCCACCCTGGAAGCAGAGCCCTACTTTAACAAACAGTTAAAAGTCAAGTAATAGGCTGGGGTAATGAGCAAATAATAGGGAAAAAAGTTCCGATTATAGAACCTTTAATGTTAACAATGAAGATCAAAACACACTAGCAATGTCCATATTGCTAGATGCAAAGCCTTCAATAAAATAATGAATTGATCTCAGGCCATGGAAAAGCTCAAAAAGGATTTTGAACATCAAGTAAGAGGTAAAGAAAAAAATTGGGAAGAGAAACCGGGGTGATGCAAGAAAATCATGAGAAAAGATTTAAGAGCTTGGTGGAGACATACACACACAGAGAAAAAGAAAATACTGAAGAAAATAAAACTTAAAAAAAAAAAAAAACAGATTAGGCCAAATGTCCAAAGAGGTCCAAAAAGCCAATGAGGAGAAGAATGCCTTAAAAAGAAGAATTGACCACATGGAAAAGGAGGTCCAAAAGCTCACTGAAGAAAATAATTACTTAACAATGAGAATGGAACAAGTAGAAGCTAATAGCATTATGAGAAACCCAGAAGCAATAAAACAGTCAAAAGAATGAAAAAAATAGAAGACAACATGAAATATCTCATTTGAAAAACAACCAATGTGGAAAATATAACCAGATAACCAGGAGAGACATTTTAAAAATTATTTGACCACCTGGAAACTGTAATTTAAAAAATAGTCTAGACATCATTTTTCAAGGAATTATCAAGTGAAATACCCTGATGTTATAAAATCAGAGCATCAGATAGAAATTGAAAGAATCCATCAATTACTTCCTGAATGAGATTCAAAAATGAAAGTGCCAGGAATATTATAGACAAAGAGTCCTGGGGTCAAGGAGAATTTTTTTTTTATTTGACATACAAGTTTATTATGATCTAATGAAAATGGAATGGGAATGACAGTAACAAACTAGATTCACCACTGAATATTTTGATGGGACTGCATCAGTCTTATATTTGAAACTCAAGGGGATGTAATTGCAGTCCAAAACAGATAAATACAGAGGTACAAATATGAATTTTATTTTTTTAAATTGCTACATTCACTCTGAAGTCCATTCATTTTCTTCAGCATCCAAAAGATTAAGCACATGTTCTCCCCAGCTATATAATAAAGTAGCAAACATGCTACAGCACTGACAGTTGCCTATAAAACTAGACTTCTGATGCTGGGCTCTAGCTTCATTCTCTTACAGGTCATCATCTTCATCAGGGAGCACAGTTGTCTCATCAATCTGTAAGTCCTGCTCATACTGTGCTGCCAGTGCTGGGTCCATGACAACCTCTGGAAGTGCAAGAGCAGGCATGGCAACGAACTCCAAATTAGGGTCTCCAATAAGTTTTCTAGCAAGCCAAAGGAAGGGCTTTTCCAAATTGTAGTTACTTTTGGCTGAGATGTCATATTACTGGAGATTCTTCTTCCGTTGGAAGACAATTGATTTTGCCTTGACTTTTCTGTCCCTAATATCCACTTTGCTGCCACACAACACCATAGGGATATTTTTACATACTTGTACCAGATCTCTATGCCTGTTAGGTACATTCTTGTAAGTAACTCTTGATGTTACATCAAACATTATAATGGCACACTGAGCTTGGATGTAATAACCATCTCTCAGACCACCAAATTTCTCTTGCCAAGCTGTATCCCATATGTTGAATTTAATAGGACCTGCATTAGTATGGAGCACGAGAGGATGGACCTCACCACCCAGGGTGGCTACATACTTCTTCTAAAATTCAGAAGTCAAGTGACATTTTACAAATGTGGATTTTCCAGCACCTCCATCTCCAACTAACACAAGTTTGAACAGCACTTTGGGTTGTCATTGGGCGGCCATCACAATGGTTCTTCCAGAAGCATTTCCATCTCCGCCTGACTGAACAATGGACTCAAGGAGAAAATATTGCAAGCATACAGAAAAATTCAAATATTGTGGAGCCACAGACAGGATAATATAAAATTTAGTAGCTTCTACATTAAGGGATGAAAGGGTTTAGAATATGATATTCTGGAGGGCAAAGGAACTACAATCACAAACAAGAATCACCTACCCAAGGGGGGGAAAAACCTGATTATAATCCTTCATGGGATAAATGAATGTTTAATAAGAGAGAGGACTTTCAAGCATTCCTGAAAAGACCAGAGCTAAATAGAAAAGTTGACTTCCAAATACAAGACTCAAGAGAAGCATGAAAAGGTAAACAAGAAAGGGAATTAACAAGGAATTTAGTAAGATCAAACTGTTTACATTCCTACATGTGAAGATAATATTTGTAACTAAGAAATCATTTCTCATTATTAAGGTAATTAGGAGTATTATAGACAGAGGGAACAGGTGTTACTTGAATATGAATGGAGGATAGCTAAAAATAAAGTTAAATTGTGAAAGGAATGTACTGAGAGAAAGAACAAGGGAGAATGGGATACATTATCTTACATAAAAGAGACAAGAAAAAGCTTTTACAATGTAGAGAAAGAGAGTTAACCTTATTCTCATCAGAATTGATGCAAAGATGGAATAATATACACACAGACTGGGGTATAGAAATCTATCTTACAATACAGGAAAGTAGAGGGAAAATGGGGATTAGGTAGTATGAAGGCAGAGCAGAATGAGGGAAGGGGTAGTCAGAAGCAAAACACTTTTGAGAAGGGACAGTGTGAGAGAAGATAAAATATACTAAATGGGGATGGGGGAATAGGATGGAGGAAAATATAGTTAACAATAGTAACTGTGGGTAAAAATGAAGTATGTTTCTATGATAAAAGCCTCCTTTCTCAAACACATAGAAAACAGTCAACATTATACAATAAAAAGAGCCATTCCACAGTTGATAAATGATCAAAAGATATACCGTTTTCACAAGACATAATTAAAGTTATTTATAGTCATATTAAAAATATTCTAAGTCACTATTAATTGGAGAAGTGCAAATTAAAATAATTCTGGGGTACTAGCTCATACCTATTAGATTGGCTAATAGGACAGAAATGGTAAATGACAAATGTTGTAGGGGATGTGGGAAAAATGAAACATTAATGTACTGTTGGTGGAGTTTTGCACTCACTCAACCATTCTATAGAGCAAATTGGAACTATGTCCAACAGGCTATAAAGTCTGCATACCCTTCAACCTACCAACAACACTACTGGGTGTGTATCCTAAAAGAGATCAAAAACAAAAAGGAAAAGAACCTACATATACAAAAATATGTATTGCAGCTCTTTTCTGGGTGTAAAGAATTAGTCATTGAGGGGATGCCCACCAACTGGGGAATGACTGAACAAGTTGTGTGGTATATAATTATGATAGAATAATATAATTTAAGAAATGATGAGCAGGATGCTTTCAAAAATACCTGGAAAGACTTGAACAGGCTGATGCAAAGTAAAATATACTGAGTACAAAGAAACAGCAATATGTAGGATATTCAGCTGTAGATGATTTAGCTGTTCTTAGCAATACAATGAACCGTGACAACTCTGAAGGACTTTGGATGAAAAATGCTATCTATCCCCAGAGAAAGAATGGATTGTGTCTAAACATGGATTGAAGAATACTTTTTTTTCTTTATTTATTTTTCTTGATGTTTGTTTTGTTTGTTTGTTTGCTTTTTGGTCTACAATTTCTTTAACTACATGAATATTATGGAAATGTTTTGCATGTCTGCACATATATAATCTATATCAAATTGATTACCTTTTCAATGCGAGTGTGTGAGGAGGGAGGAAATTAGAGAGTTTGGAGCTCAAAGGAAAAGACTTTCAGAAACATGAGCTAGTAAAACCATGGAGGCCAATCAGAAAGAAAAAGATGACATTCATTTCTCCTTGTCCCTAGAAGACAGTTGAGAAATCCATGTTGGGATTCAATCGAAAATTCTAGCTATCAGAAAGGATATGAAATGTGTTTCCAGGAAAGGGAAACCCTGACTCTGAATAAAGCAGAATGTCTATTAGCAAATGTCTATCTACATGAGGGAGACTGAATTTTTCAGACACATATAGTAAAGATCTCAAATTGGATCAGATTGGGATTATTTATATAAAGATTCCTGTTCAAAAACAGAATAGACTCCATGAATTCCCGTGCTTCTCTAGGCCTCTGAAAATTGATGGATTTATCTGAATCATTCAACATTCTGTTGCTTTACTCAATTATTGATACTGCAACTATAATCTCAGAACAATAGAATTTGAAGGTTGGAAGGGACCTCACAAACCATCTACTTTAAGCCATATGTGAAAGATATCTCTACTGAAAGATAATATGGACAAATAACCAACTAATTGATTCTTTTTTTTTTTTAAAGCAATTGGGGTTAAGTAACTTGCTCAAGGTTACACGGCTAGTCATTATTTATGCATGGGTGCTCATTTTCTGAGGCCGGATCTGATCTCGGGTCATCCAAACTGCGAGGCCGGCGCTCTTACTCACTGCTCCACCTAGCCGCCCCTTTTGGGGCAATTGGGGTTAAGTAACTTGCCCAAGGTTACACGGCTAGGTTTTTGTTTGTATGGATTAAGTGTCGGAGGCCGGCTCCGATAACTAATTGATTCTTTACATCTCCAAGGAAGGGAAACCTATGATATTTCAAATCTCCCATTCCACCTACTGGTAGCTCAATCAGTTTGTGATATTACAGAAACCTAATAAAGGGACCATTTTCTTTGCTCCATAGAACTGAATAAGGAAAGTCTTAAGTGTATTTCTGTAAATGTATTCACTGTTTTTGGCATGCATTTGAAGTGAAAATTCACTTCTTAGGTTGCAACTTATTGGTTACTGTAAAAATATGGGCATTTGATGATGTTTGAACATATGTATATAAAACTTGCTATCTGGAAAATATTTCCCACGCATAACCGTGAAGTATATGGAAAATGAGATTTCTCTTCTAAAATATAAAGAGACCCCAAGACTGAGATTGAAAACATAATCACAGAATGACAAGGATAAGACTGAAGTACTTTATATTTTGTTTTCTCTGAATTATGAGATTTCTCTCATTTATCTTTTTTATACATTTATATTTCCATTCTTTTGTTCCAAGAACATCTGCTTTATATAGATTGCGCAAAGGAATACCAAAAACTGGTGTGTTTTTTTTTTAATTAAAAAGTCAAACCTGGCCTGCTATTCAATAGAGACAAAAACACGGCCATTTTGTTTTTTGATAAAAAGGGGTGATGATTTATGATCAGAAATCATTTCTTCAAGGGGAATTTCTGATAGGATTTTGTGTCTATTTTTATATATTTCTCTCTCCTTTTTATTTTTAGATAAAATCATTCATTTCCACATGATTTTGAGTTGCAAATTTTTTCCCAATTTTTCCCCTACCCACCACCACAAAATAGCAATCCCACCTAATATCCCCTTCCCCAATCTACTGTCTCCCATGTATTCTCCCACCCACCTCTGACTTTCCAGTAGGGCACAGTGGATCTCTGTGCCCCAGTGCTTCTATATCTTATTTTCCAGTTGCATGTAAAGTAATAGTAATAAAAGTACATTCAAACTAATATAATTCACCCTGTAGATATAAGTATACACAGGCATTTTCTGATTTTTTTTGTCTACTTATATGACAAAACATTTTCTTTAGACTTCTGAGCTAGAAATAAATATGGAATCAAAAAGTTCCATTTGTTATATCTTCCCTTAAGAGTCCTATAGATAAATCTGAATGACTAATTCTATTAGCAAGAGCCTCCATTCAGGTGTATTATTTATAATATCCATAGCCAATGATATGTGGGAATCTCTCTCTCTCTCTCTCTCTCTGTCTCTCTCTCTCTCTCTCTCTCTCTCTCTCTGTCTCTCTCTGTCTCTCTATCCTCCATTTGAAGAATTATCTAGGGGCGGCTAGGTGGCGCAGTGAATAGAGCACCGGCCCTGGAATCAGAAGGACCTGAGTTCGGAGCCGGCCTCCTACACCTAATCCGCACAAACAAAAACCTAGCCGTGTAACCTTGGGCAAGTTACTTAACCCCAATTGCCCTAAAGGGGCGGCTAGGTGGCGCAGTGAGTAAGAGCGCCGGCCTCGGAGTTTGGATGACCCGAGATCAGATCCGGCCTCAGAAAATGAGCACCCACGCATAAATCAAATGACTAGCCGTGTAACCTTGAGCAAGTTACTTAACCCCAATTGCTTAAAAAAAAAAAAAAAGAATTATCTGGTTATCCTTTTATTGATGCATTGAAGAGTACCCTAGCATAATTTATCCAATTAGCATTAATTAACTTTTATAAAGTAATATTTCCTGAGAAGATATAATAAGAAAAGAAGGACTAAACAACTCTTTAAACTATGGCCTATTCCCCTTACACTGCTTTAATTCCTGGGCAAAATTGCTTCAGACTTATAGCAGTTGGTGAAAAACGTTTGCTCAACCAAGGTCACTCCCAGAATTGCTCTAAGTTTTGGAAGAAATTGATCCCTAGTTTGAAGGAAATAGCACTTTGGTATCCATGGGAGTTCTGGATCAAGAAGGCAATCAGGGTTTTGGCCCTCGGTGAAATTCTCTTTTCTAATTCCCAAGCTTCAGATATTTTGTCGACTTCTCTGAGTTCATAAGGTAACCTAGTTTATTCTTTCTCTAATCCATGTAGAAGATCAGATAATCAACAGAAATAGAAACAATGACAAAATGATACACTTGTGGTTTTATCTCAACTGGCTGGAAAGAGCAGGCCACTGGCACTCTGACCATGTGCAGATTTATAGACGTTATAATCTCCCAATTAGAACGCAGCCAGGATGGAAAGAGAACATATTTAACTCTTTGGAGATTTTCACAGACCTGTGCTTCAGAGCTCAGTTCTGCTCAAAAACCAGTTAAAAAAAAAAAAAAACTCTTTGCACAATATGAACTAAACAGACAGTAAACATCCAGAGAATTCTTTCATTTGATCTGAAATCCATGAGCAAGATATAATATAATGTGATAGATTTTATTATAATAATAAATATTATGATTTTTTTACTCTACCTATCTCTGAAACCTTCATACTCTTCATGACATATGAAGTGGTAATATCACATTGAATTTATGCACCAAAATGAGTTTAGTAATTCCTTTACTGATAGATAAATATTGTTTACATTTCTTTATGACCAAAACCAAAAGAAATGATACAATTAATATTTTGATAAATCTTAGTCTTTAGTTCTTTAACATTTTATGTATATCCTTAAAAGGAATATTTCTGGTAAATATCATTAACATTACAATATATAATATTTAATATAATATGTGGGGGATAATTATCATCAAAGTACATTGTGCATGCTCATGAAGATTCTGATTTCATTTTCTGATTCCCATTTACAAATATAAGCTATCATTATAATACTTAGGACCATAGAACTATATTTGGAAAGAATATCAAAGGTCATCAAGCCCAACCAATGTTTTCTCACTTTATAAATGAAAAAAACAAAATATAGAGTAGTCAGTTGTCCAAAGTCACACAGTCCATACACATCATTGGCAGGATTTGAACTCAATCCGTCAGTCTCCAGACTCAGTTGTCCTTTCCAATGTGATTTTCATTTATTAATTTATTCTTTTAAGATAGTCAATAAATATTTATTAAATTACACTCAGCAACAGCAAACAGGTGGTGATTCTTTTTTTTTATTTTTGCTTTTTGCTTTTTGGAGGGGGGGAAGGAAGGCAATTGGGGTTAAGTGACTTGCCCAAGGTCACATGGCTAGTTTTGTGGTAAGTTTCTGAGGTTGGATTTGAACTCAGGTCCTCCTGAGGTCAGTGCTCTCTTCACTTCGCCACCTAGCTGTCCCATCAAGTGGTGATTCCTATTGAGGGTGAGAATAAAGTATAACTTTTTTATTCCTATGAAATAATATTTTGCTAGCTGTTCTCATGCATAGCTTTCTGGAATGTCAGTTTACAATCATCAAAACTATCCTTGGCAATGGGTAATCAGAATAAAGTTGACAGTTAGAGTAGAAAGAACACTAGACAAGAAGGTAGAAGTCCCTTGACTTAGAACCAGCTCTGCTAAAGTCTAGCAATGAGAGTTTTAATTAATTTACCAATCTTCCACATTTTTTTCCAAATGCTTTATTAACTTCTGGTTTATATCATTCATTTCCTACAGATTTTGAGTTACAATTTTTTTTCTCCATTTCCCCTTACCCACCGCCCAGAATAGCAGTCCCACAGGATATCCCCTCATCCAATCTGCTCTCTCCAATATCTTTTCCCATACCTCCTTCGACATTTCCATTAGGGCAAGGTGAATCTTTGTGCTCCAATACCTGCACATCTCATCTCCCTGTTACATGCAAAATACTATTAATAATACTATTTATATATATTTGAAACATTTTTTTAAAACCTAGAATCCCAGATCCATTCCCTTCAGCTCTTCTCACCCACTACCACTGGGAAGATAAGTATTTCAGTATATGTTGTATGGGTATAGCTATGCAAAACTTTACCACAGTAGATATATTGTAAAAGACTACTTATATTTCCCTCCCACCCATTCCACCCCCAACCTGGTCCATTCCCTACTTTGATCCTGCCCCTCTTCAAAAGTGGGTGTTTCCAACCTCCTCCCCCAGCATGCCCTCCCTCAATCCTCACTCCTCTCATACCCTGCCCCCTTACTCTTCTGCAGGGTGAGATATCCCATTTATTATGTACATCATTCTCTCCTTGAGCCAGATTCAATGAGAATATGGCTTTGCCTTTTTGCCTTCCTGTTCTTCCCCTCCTCTGCAACCACTTTGTAGCGGCAAGCACCCCAATATCCCCAGGGTAGCTGCCAATATAGGTTCTTAGATCTGCTTTTCAAAAGGAAAGCAACTCAAAATGGGTTAACAAGCTTACTTTAATCAAACAAACACACATTACCTAGTTCAGGGGAAAAAGGTCAGCACCCCAAACTTCAGAGTTACAGAACTTCAGAGTTACAGACAGGCTTCCAAACTGTCCCAACATTACATACATCAATACCAAATCACAGTTACCAGAGAGGGAAGCATCAACATCTGGGTTTTCAAAGCCGGGGGCTCTCAACAACGGCTTCCCAGAGTCTCATCTGGTCAAATCACACAACACTTCTCAAAGTGAGCCCCAAAGCAAAGCCTCTCCTCAGGGTTTATATAGCCTTCTCCTGGCTCAGAGAATGTAACAACCTCCTTGACCCACTGCCCAATCACAAAGTATCAAGGTGTGGGCTTTCCTGAAAAACAAGCCTCCCACCACAGGCTCCAGGTGCACTTATGCTAGGGGCAGGGAAGATCTTTAAATCTGCATTTCCATTACACACTTATCCTAATTTCTTCTACATGAGATAGTTTACAATACCCTGTCTCTTCCCATCTCCTCTTGCCACCTTCCTCTCTCACCTCTTAACTTCACCCCTTATGTATCGTCCCTTACCAACAAATTCTTCGTATGTGATCTATCCATGTATAACTGTAAACATATATACACACATTCACATATGTGTTCATATGCCAATATACCCTTCTTCAATTATTTTCATACTGAGAAAGATTTCATCAGTCACAGTTACTGTTTTTCCATGAAGGAATATAAATAGTTCAACTTTGATAAGTTTCTTTTGATTTCTTTTCCCTGTTTGCCTTCTCAAGCATCTCTTACTTCTTGGGTCTGAATGAAAAATATTCTATTCAACTCTGGCTTTGTCCTCAAGAATGCTTGAAAGTGCTCTATTCCACTGAATGACCATATTTTCCCCTGAAACAAGGTTCTCAGTTTTGCTGGGTAGATAATTCTTGGTTTTAAAACCAGATTCTTTGGCCTCTGGAATATCATATTCCATGCCCTTTGATCCCTCACTATAGAAGCTGCCAGGTCCTATACTATTCTAATTGTGTTTCTACAATATTGAAATTGTTATTTCCTGGCTCCTTGTAGTGTTTTCTCCTTGGTCTGGGAATTCTGGAACCTGGCTATAATATTCCTAGGAGTTTTCTTTTGGGGGTCTTTTTCAGGAGGTGATCTGTGGATTCTTTCAACCTCTATGTTGTCCTCTGGGTCTAAAAGATCAGGGCAGTTTTCCTTGAGAATTTATTGAAGGATGATTTCTAGCTTCTTTCTTTGATCATGGCTTTCAGGTAGTCCAATAATTTTTAAGTTATGTCTCCTGGATCTATTTTCCAGGTCAGTGGTTTTCCCATGAGATATTTCACGTTGCCTTCTACTCTTTCAGTTGCATGGATCTGTTTTACAGCATCTTGATTTCTCATAAAATCAATAGCTTCCATTTGCTCCAGTCTAATTTTGAAGGAATGAATCTCCTCAGTGAGCTTTTGAGATTCTTTTTCCATCTGGCAAATTTGGCTTTTTAAAGAATTTTTCTCCTCATTGCCTTTTTGAGCCGCTTTTGCCACTTGAGTTATTCTATTTTTAAAGATGTTGCTTTCCTCAGTCAGGCTGTTGACTCACCTTTCATACTTTTCCTAAATCCTTCTCACTTCTCTTCCCAATTTCACTTCTCTTATTTGCTTTTTAAAATCCTTCTTAAGGTCCTCTATGTCCTGTAACCTGCTCGTATTTTCATTTGGGGCTTTTGGTGCAGGAGTTCTGACCTCACAGTCCTCCTGCTGTTCCAAGCTGCAATCCTCTTTGCCCCCAAGATAGGAGTCTAATGTTGAACATTTATGTTCATTTTGTTTCCTTTGCCTAGGCATGTTGTCACTTAATTACATGTCCTTTGGCCTTGTTGCCCAAGTAGCACTCTGGCACTAGACAGGGAAGCTTCTTTCCCAAACGTTGGCATTTTCTCAACTTCCAGAGGTATTAGTTGGGTCCCCTCCCTGAAGCCTCCACACACTCTGGTAAGCTGGACACACAACCCAAAACCTTAACCCCAAAACACAATCCAGATCCAGGGGAGATAAAGCAAGAGCTATTACCCCAGAGACTGATCACCGGATCCCCCTACAGTCCAGGAGGTGAAGCTACCACTGAAGCTGCAAAATGGTGGCTGTGCCATGGCTCCTCAGTTGCTTCTATCCCCCAGGGGAAGAAGCTGACACACTCCCAAATACCGGTCCCAAAATCCATAGGCCACTAACCTCTCACTTTTTGTTGGAAATTCTGGAAAAGCCACAGCTGCTGGTGTTCTGGATTCCCTCCAGCAGGCTGCTGGCCTGGCTACCCTGGGGCTAAAACCTCTGACTCAAGTGGTCCTGGGCTTGGCTCCCAGAGTGCTGTGCTGGTCGCTCCCTGCTGGGCTCTTGGCCCGTCCTCAGTGGGAGGTTAACTTCTCTGTGTCATTCTGTGGGTGCTAGAGCTCCAGAGGTTGTTCAAAGTCCCACTTTTTCATAATTTTGAAGTGGTGTGGACTGGAGTGCTATGAAAGTGCTGTTTCTACTACACCATCTTGGCTCTGCCGCTGTGATTTTCATTTATTAATTAAATTCAAATTTTCATGGAATCACAGGTTCTAATGTCAACTCCATTATTATTTCATTCTTGGTGGGGGGGGGAGTCTAGGGGAATTCATTCGTTTCTTCTGTAGCTATAATATAAGTTCATTGATGGCAGGAACTTTTTTTGTCTAAAAAACATATTACTATATTTTAACACTAACCAATTATAGAGATGTGCATTTAACAAGCACATGATAAACTTCATAGAACTAGAAAACTAGACAATGGATCAGGAGACTGAGATTCCTAATATTACATGTGTGATCCATTCTAGATAATTCAGCCTTTGTTAGAATACCTTTTCTTGTATGTAAAATTATTAAATTGGACATGGCAGTGAAGATTTGTTAATGCTTCTGTCTTATTGACTTCTTTCACACTCCCTATTCAGTTCTCAACCTTTTGCATTCTGACTGGTCAGTCAAGTCAAACTGCTCCCTACAGAGCTATTAATGGTCTCTTAAGAGGCCAATCAGGTATTCTTTCCTCAGTTCTCATATCCTTCTTGCCCCCTCAACATGACGCTCTCGGCTACTTTGTCCTGCCGTTTTTCTTCATCCCTACAAAATAATATCTATTATATATTCAAAATTTCTTTGGTCTTCTTCACTTTCCAATGACATTCAACATTAATGTGCTTCACACATTTGATCTGATAGTCACATTTGCCCATTTGCTGTTCCCTATAAATTCCATCACCCTGCTTGGTGCCCTAGTATAGACTGTCGCTCATGATTGGGAAGGTCGACCATAATATTCCTATCTATAGGACTCCCAAGGTTCTTCAAGGTGCTTTTTCCTAGGCCATTTCCTAGGCAACAAGGTACCATATGGATAAAGGTTTGGACTTTAAATCAGGAAAAACTGAGTTCAAATCCTACCTTATAAGTAGCATGATCCTGGGTAAGACAAAACACCTCTCAGTATCAGAGTCCTTTTTCATAAAGTTGAAATAATAGTAACACCTAACTAGGGAAGCTTTTGTGAGAATTAAATTATATAACACATGAAAAGTATTGTGCAAACCTTAAAACACTATAGAAATGGTAACTTGACATCTAGCGCAGATTGAGGAGAAGAATTGTACCTTAGGGTTGGTTAAGAGTAAGCGTGAACATTAGAATGAGTACTGAGCAAAGAACAAATTCAGAAGCAAGAAGCAACTGTGTGACTCTTATCTTCGGGGTAAAATAGGGTCTTATTTCTGCTACCTAGTCTAGTATGCAGCACCACTGACAGTTCTTTGAAGCATCTGTGATAGCAGTGTTAGAAGTAGCAGTTTCAGGGTGGAGCCAAGATATCAGAAAGGAAGCAGTTACTTCTCTAAGCTCCTCCATGGATCCCACCACGAAATGTTGAAAAGTGCATCTGAATGGATTCTGGAGTGACAGAATCCACTTGGAGACAGAGCTGGGCATAATTCAGGCCAGGAAAGTGCCCAGTGGGTAAGGACAAGGCAAGCCCAGAGCATATGGGGTCTGTACAGCCCAGACTTGAGAGTAGAAAGCAGACTACACCATAGAGAGAAGAAGCCCCAGTCTGCTGACTTACCAAGGATGACTCGCCCCCAGACTGGAAGTTTAGAAATCACCTGGCTGTATATCCAGGGGCTAGAATGGCAAAGTAAACTCTAGCTGCTCCCTCTGATTCCTCCTTCATGAAGTAGAAAACCCAAAGATAAGTCTCCCACCCAGAGAGAATTAGATAACACATGAATGGTTATGGAAATCCTAAGATAGTGGAAATAGCCTCAGTCTTTGGCGACTTCAATATGGGGTGTAACTGAAGCCACAAGCAATCTCAAGAGAAGAGAGGGAGGGGTGGAAACAAGCCCATCCTCACCTGACCAGCAAAAGTCTTCCTGAGCTGTAGCCCAGGGGTATAGAGGCAGAAATCTGAAGGGGCCAGACCACCCCACCTGCACAGACTACCTTGTGTGCATCAGCATACATCACTGAGACTCCTGCCTTAGCCTCAAATTAGATACCTAGAAGCTGCAGCATTAAAAGTCAAGGACCAGGCCCTTAGCCCACAGCCTGAGAAATTAAGAAATAGGATATCACAATGGGAAGGAAGGAAGCTGAGAAGGAGAAGGAGAAGGCAAGAAAATCAATCTGAGCTTGTTATGTAGGTCAAGAGCAACCAAATACACAGGACAACTTGGACTCTTTACCCACACTTGAGACCACAGAAGGAAATATGAAATGGTCTCAAGCCCAAATAGCATACTTCTAGGACCTTAAGAAAGATTTTAAAGACCAAATCAGGGAGGTAGTGACAAACTTGGAAAAAAGTTTCAATGAAGAAAAAAAAATCCTTAAAAAGTAAAATTAGTGAAGTAATTGGAGAAAATACCTCTCTAAAAAGGACCTTCAAAAACTAACTGAAGACTATAATTGGCTAAAAATTAGAATTAATCAAATTGAAACTCAAAACTCTATGATGCACCAAGAGGCAATCAAACAAAACATGACAATTGAAAACTTGGAAAAAAGTGTAAAATAGGAGGGGTGGAGCCAAGATGGCAGAGTAGAAACAGTATTTTGAAGATGCTCCCTCCCACACCACTTTAAAAACATGTAAAACGGGAATCTGAACAACTTCTGGAGCTCCAGAACCCAAAGAATGACACAGAGAAGCTAACCTCCCACAGAAGACAGCCCAGTAGCCCTACAGGGAGCGGCCAGTGCAGCACTCTGGGAGTGGCCATCACAGCTCTCCAGGAGCCAATAGAGCAGCTCTTTGGGACCCAAGCCCAGGTCACTGTGAGCTTCAGATTTAACCCAATACCAGGCAGCCAGCAGTCGGCTAGAGGAACCCCAGAACACCAGCAGCTGTGGTGATTCCAGAATTATCAATACATACAGGTGTAGGACAAAGTGAGAGATTAATGCCCTATGGACTTTGGGACCAGTATTTGGGAAACACATCAGCTTCTTCCCCTGGGGGTGAGAAGATGCTGAGGAGATACTGCACAGACGAGATTTTGAAGCTTCAGTGGCAGCTTCAGCTCCTGGCTTACTTAATGTAGGGAGATCCGGTGATCAGTCATGGGGGTTAATTGCTCTTACTTTAACTTCCCTGGATCTGGATTGTGGTCTGGGGTGGAGGTTGTGGGGTGCATATCCAGCTTGCCAGAGCATGTGGAGGCTTCACAGAGGCCACCCAACTAATAACTCCAAGAGTTGAGAATACACCAATGTTTGAGATGGAAGCCTCCCTGTCTTGTGGAAGATTCCTACTGTGGCAACAAGCCCAAAAGTCAAGTAATTAAAGGGCAACATGTCTAGGCAAAGGAAACAAAATAAACAGAAAAATGCAACATTAGACTCCTATTTTGGGGGCAAATAGGATCGAAGCAGGGAAGAAGAGGAGGTCTGTGAAGTCAGACCTCCTGCACCAAAAGCCCCAAATGAACACATGAGCAGGTTACAGGCTGTAGAGAACCTTAAGAAGGATTTTAAAAACCAAATAAGAGAAGTGGAGGAAAAACTGGGAAGAGAAATGAGAAGGGTGCAGGAAAAGTATGAAATCAGAATCAATAGCTTGACTAAGGAAAGTAACACCTTAAAAAATAGACTACCTCAAATGGCAAAGAAGACTCAAAATGGCAATGAGGAGAAGAATGCCTTAAAACGCCAAATTTGCCAGATGGAAAAGGAATCTCAGAAGCTCACTGAGGAGATTCTTTCCTGCAGAGTTAGACTGGAGGAAATGGAAGCTAGTGACTTTATGAGAAATCAAGATGCTGTTAAACAGATCCAAACAAATGAAAGAATAGAAGGCTATGTTAAATAATTCAGGGGAAAAACCACTGAACTTGAAAATAGATACAGGAGAAATAATATAAAATTTATTGGACTTCCTGAAATCAATGATTAAAGAAAGAACTTAGACATCACCCTTCAAGAAATTCTCAAGGAAAATTACCCTGATGTGTGAGAACAAAAGGGCAAAATAGAGGTTGAAAGAGTCCACCGATCACCTCCTGAAAAAGATCCCAAAAAGAAAACTCCTAGGAATATTATAGCCAGTTTCCATAATTCCCAGATGAAGGAGAAAATACTACAAGGATCCAGGAAAAAACAATTTCAATATTGTGGAAACACAGTCATAATAGTACTGGACCTGGCAGCTTCTACACTGAGTGATTGGAGGTCATGGAATATGATATTTCAGAGGGCAAAAGAACTATGATTAAAACCAAGCAAAATTAAGTATTTTGTTTCAGGGGAAAATATGGTCATTCAGTGGAATAGAGGATTTTCAAGAAATCTTGAGGAAAAAACCAGAGTTGAATTGAAAATTTGACATTCAGATGCAAGAAGCAAGATATGCTTGAGAAGGTAATCAGGGAAAATAAATCAAAATGAATATATCAGCATTGAACTATTTACATTCCCTACATGGAAAAACAATAACTGTGATTGATGAAACCTTTCACATGAAAATGATTGAAGAAGGGTATATGGGCTTATGAATACATATGTTAATGTGTGTATATATGTTTACAGGTAAACATCGATAGAGGGCACAGGTTGAATTTGGTGGGAAGGGATGATACTTAAGGGGTGAAGTTAAGAGGTGAGAGAGGAAAGTGGCAAGAGGAGATGGTAAGAGACAGGGTAGTGCAAACAATCTCATGTAGAAGAAGCAAGGGGAAGTGGTTGTAGAGGAGGGCAAGAAGAGAAAGGGAATAATGCAAAACCATATTCTCATTGAATTTGGTTCAGGTAGAGAATGACATACATGCTAAATGGGATATCTCACCCTGCAGGAGAGTAGGGGGAAGGGGGATGAGAGGGAGGATGATAGAGGGGAGGACATTCTGGGGGCAGGGGTGGTTGGAAGTACCTACTATCAAAGAGGGACAGGATCAAAGTAGGGAATGGACCAGGTGGGGGTTGGGATGGGTGGGAGGGAAATATAAGTAGTCTTTTACCATATATCTACTATGGTAATGTTTTGCACAGCTATACATGTGCAACACATACTGAATTGCTTATCTTCCCAGAGAGAGTGGGTGACAAGGGAGGAAGGGAATGGATCTGAAATTCAAAGTTTAAAAATTAAATGCTTCAAATGTATATAAATATTATTAAAATTATTTTGCATGCAATTGGGAGATAAAATATTAGGGCATTGGGGCACAGAGATTCACCGTTCCCTAATAGTAAAGCCAAAGTGGGTATGGGAGAAAATATGGAAGAGAACAAATTGGATGAGGGGATATCTTGTGGGACTGCTATTCTGGGGTGGTGTTTAGGGGAAAATGGGGGAAAATTGTAATTCAAAATCTGGAGAAAATGAATGATATAAACCAGAAGTTAAGAAAGCATTTGTTAAAAAAATTAAAAAATACAAAAAATATTAATAGCAAAAAAAAAAAAGAAAGTGTAAAACAACTCACTGAAAAAACTACTGACCTAGAGAACAGATCCAGGAGTGATAACTTAAGAATTATTTGTCTACCATAAAGCCATGAAAAAAAGTAGGCTAAACAGCATCTTCCAAGAGATTCTCAAAGAAAACTGTCCTGAAGTCCTGGGCTCGGAGGATAAAATATTTATCAAAAGAATTCAGCAGACTCCTCCTGAATGAGATCCCAAATTGAAATCTCCAATAAATATAATATCCAAATTCCAGAATTACAAGATTATGGAAAAAATATTAGAAGCAGCCAAAAAGAAACAATTCAAATATCACAGAACTACAGTCAGAATCACACAAGATGTAGAAGCTTCTGCATTGAAAGAGCAGAGGGACTGGAATTTGATATTTCTTTTTTTTTTTTTAAAGCAATTGGGGTTAAGTAACTTGCTCAAGGTTACACGGCTAGTCATTATTTATGCGTGGGTGCTCATTTTCTGAAGCCAGATCTGATCTCCGGTCATTCCAACTCCGAGGCCGGTGCTCTTACTCACTGCTCCACCCAGCCGCCCCTTTAGGGCAATTGGGGTTAAGTAACTTGCCCAAGGTTACACGGCTAGGTTTTTGTTTGTGTGGATTAAATGTCGGAGGCCAGCTCCGAATTCAGGGCCTTCTGACTCCAGTGCCAGCGCTCTATTCACTGTGCCACCTAGCCGCCCCTGGAATTCGATATTTCTTAAGGAAAGAGAGCTAGGACTACAATCAAAGATTAACTACCCAGCAAAACTGAGCATAATCATTCAGGCAAGGAGATGGTCCTTTAATGAAATAAGGGACTTCCAGACTTTCCTAATGAAAAAGCTAGAGCTCAATGGGAAATATGATCTCCAATTACAATACTAGAGAACAATATAAAAAGTTAAACAAGGCAAACACAGCCTCATGCATTCATACATGCACACACCCACAATCATATAAACATGCTCATAACTTGGGATGCAATCAGAGCAAAAAGTTCACATCTCTATATGAGGAGCTGAAAACTGTCAATATTGAAATTTTGATGATTATCATGACCTTCAAAAGGGAGAGGTAGCCAAAAGGGAGCACATCAAGGAGGGGAAGTGAGAAGGAAGAAACAAACACTTAAGCAGGGGAGGGAACAGGATGGAGGGGAAGAGACAGATAGTCATCATTACTGTGAATGTGAATGAGATGAACTCTCCCATAAAACAGAGGCAGATAGCGAAAGGATTAAAAACCATAATCCTACAATATGCTGCCTACAAGAAACACATTTGAAACAAAGGGATACCTACACTGTAAAGATAAAAGGCTGGAGTAGAATTTATTATGCTTCAGCTAAAGTAAAAAAAAAAAAAATTGGAGTAGCGATCCTTGTCTCAGATAAAGCAAAAGCAAAAATAGATATAATTAAAAGAGATAAGGACAGAAAATATATACTGCTAAAAGGCACCATGGAAAAAAAGAATTTACTTTCTTTTCAGCAGTGCATGGTACATACTCAAAAATAGACCATGTACAAGGGCATAAAAACCTCACAATCCAGTGCAAAAAGGCAGAAATATTAAATGCATCATTCTCAGATTATGATGCAATAAAAATTATATGCAATAAAGGGCCAGGGAAAATAGACTAAAAACTAATTGGAAATTAAACAATTTAATCCTAAAAAATTGGTGGGTCAAACAAGAAATTATAGAAACAATCAATAATTAAATTCAAGAGAATGATAATAATGAGACAATATACCAAAATTTATGGGATGCACTAAAGGCAGTTCTCAGGGGAAGTTTTATATCCCTGAGTGCATGCTTAATTAAAGCAGAGAGAAGGGAGGTCAATGAATTGGACATGCAATTGAAAAAGTTAGAAAAAGAAAAAATTGAAAATCCCCAATTTAGTACTAAATTAGAAATATTGAAAACCAAAAGTGAGATTAATAAAATTGAAATTAAGAAAACCATTGAATTAATAAATAAAACTAAGAGCTGGTTTTATGAAAAAAATCAACAAAATTGATAGACCCTTAGTCAATATGATAAAAAAAAGAAAGAAGAAAACCAAATTATGAGTATCAAAAATAAAAAGGGTGAATCTACCTCTAATGAAGAGGAAATCAAAAAAATAATGAGGAATTATTTTTCCCAATTGTATGCACATAAATATAACAATCTTAGTGAAATGGATGAATATTTACAAAATCACAAATTGCCCAGATTAACTGAAGAGGAAGTGAATTACCTAAATAACCCCATCTCAGAAAAAGAAATCAAACAAGCCATCAATGAACTCCCTAAGAAAAAATCTCCAGGGCCAGATGGGTTCACTAGTGAATTCTATCAAACATTTAAAGAACAATTGATTCCAATACTCTACAAACTATTTGGGAAAATTAGTGAAGAAGGAGTCCTACCAAACTCTTTCTATGACACAAATATGGTACTGATTCCTAAATCAGGAAGAGATAAAACAGAGAAAGAAAATTATAGACCAATCTCCCTCATGAATTTAGATGCAGAAATTCTAAATAAAATATTAGCCAAAAGACTCCAACAACTTATCACAAAAATAATACACTCTGATCAGGTAGGATTCATTCCAGGAATGCAAGGATGGTTTAATATTAGGAAAACCATCAGTATAATTGAGCACATCAACAATAAATCTAGCAGAAACCACATGATCATCTCAATAGATGCAGAAAAGGCTTTTGACAAAGTACAACAACCATTCCTATTAAAAACACTAGAAAGTATAGGAATAAATGGAGCCTTCCTCAAAATAGTTGATAGCATCTATTTAAAACCATCAGCAAGTATTATATGCAATGGGGATAAACTAAAAGCCTTTCCAATAAGATCAGGAGTGAAACAAGGGTGTCCACTATCACCCCTCTTATTCAATCTGGTACTAGAAACACTAGCAGTAACAATTAGAGAAGAAAAAGAAATCAAAGGAATCAAATTAGGTAAAGAAATGACCAAGCTATTACTCTTAGCAGATGATATGATGATATACCTAGAGAATCAAGTAAAAAACTACTAGAGACAATAAATAAATTTGGCAAAAGTTGCAGGATATAAAATAAACCCATATCAATCCTCAGCATTCCTGTACATCTCTAATGAAACTCAACAGCAAGAGATAGAAAGAGAAATCCCATTTGAAGTCACTGTAGACATTAGAAAATATTTGGGAATCTACTTGCCAAAACAAACCCAGAATCTATATGATCACAACTACAAAACACTTCTCACACAAATGAAATCAGATCTAAATAGTTGGAAAAATATCAATTACTCGTGGCTGGGTCGAGCTAATATAATAAAAATGACAATTTTACCCAAACTAAACTATATATTTAGTGCCATACCAATCAATTTACCAAAAAACTACTTTCTAGAGTTAGACAAAATAATAAAAAACATTGTTTGGAAAAGCAAACGGTCTAGAATATCAAGGGAATTAATGAAAAGAAACGCTAGGGAAGGTGGACTAGCTATGCCAGATCTTAATCTGTATTATACAGCAGCAGTCATCAAAACTGCTTGGTACTGGCAGAGGTGTAGAGTAGTGGATCAATGGAATAGATTAGGTGCAGGAGACTCAGCAGTTAATGAATATAGTAACCTATTGTTCGATAAACGAAAGAGCCCAGTTTTTGGAATAAGAATGCACTCTTTGACAAAAACTCCCAGAAAAACTGGAGTACAGTATGGCAGAAACTGGGCATAGGCCATTATCTAAAACCATATACCAAAATCAAGTCTAAATGGGTGCATGATCTAGGTGTAAAGGATGATACTGTAAGCAATCTGGGAAAGCAAGGAATAGTTTACCTGACAGACTTGTGGAGAGGGGAAGATTTTAGGACCAAACAAGAATTAGAGTGCAGTATAAAATGCAAAATGGATAATTTTGATTACATTAAATTGAAAATCTTCTGTACAAACAAAGCCAATGTTACCAAGATCAAGAGGGAGGTGGGAAACTGGGAAAGAATTTTTACAACTTGTGTCTCTGATAAAGGACTCATTTCTAAAATTTATAGAGAATTGCGCCAAATCTATATGAGTACAAGTCATTCCCCAGTTGATAAATGGTCAAAGGATATGAACAGGCAGTTTTCAGAGAAAGAAATTAAAAATATCTATAAACATATGAAGAAATGCTCTAAATCACTACTGATTAGAGAAATGCAAATCAAAACAACTCTGAGATACCACATCTCTCCAGTCAGATTGGCTAAGATGACAAAACAAGAAAGTGACAAATGCTGGAGAGGATGTGGACAAATTGGAACACTCATACATTGCTGGTGGAGTTGTGAACTTATGCAACCATTCTGGAGAGCAATCTGGAATTATGCCCAAAGGATTATAAATAATTTCATACCCTCTGACCCATTTATACCACTTCTAGGGTTATATCCCAAAGAGATAAAAGATGTGGGAGAAAGATCCATATGTACAAACATATTTATAGCAGCCCTTTTTGTGGTTGCAAAGAATCGGTAACTAAAGGGGTGTCCATCAATTGGGGAATGGCTAAACAAGTTGTGGTATATGGATGTAATGGAATATTATTGTGCTCTAAGAAATGAGGAGGTGAAGAATTTCATAATTACCTGGAGAGACTTATACAAACTGATGCTGAGCGAGAAAAGTAGAATCAGAAGAAATTTGTATACAATCACAGACATACCATATCTGTGATGACCAACTATGACAGACTGGACTCTTTTCAGCAATGCAGTGATTTAAGTCAATCCCGAAAGATTCAAGAAAGTGAGAAATGTGCCATCCAGAGATATAACTAGAAATAACTGAGCCTGAATCTTGATGGAAGCAAACTAAATGATCTCTTTCTTTTCATTGTTTGGTTTTATTTCTTCCTTGCCATCTTTCATCCCACCAAGTACAATACGCCTTTGTAATTGGAATAATGTCTAATATGAATGTATTTGCAGATCCCATACTGGACTGTATGCTCTTGTGGGGGGAGAGGGGCGGGAAGTAAAGGAAATTTGAAAATCAAGGAACTATGGAACTGAATCTTGTTAACTGAAACTATACTAATAAATTAATTAAAAGAAAAAATTAATATTTTCCAGAAAGTGTCTTTGGTTTACCCCAGAAAGTCAAGTGACTATCCTTTTATTAATTATTCACTAGTCATAATTAATAAACTGATTGTTAATTACTCAGAAAAAAAGGCACCATGGAGAATGAAGCAATAAAAGTAATTAACATATATGCACCAAGTGGTATGGCATCCAAATTCCTGGAAGAAAAATTAAGGGAATTAGAGGAAGAAATTGATAGTAAAGCTATACTAGTGGGGGACCAAACTTCCCCCTTTCTGAACTTGAGATATCCAACATCAAAATTAACCAGATAGAAGTTAAGGAGGCGAATAGAATTTTAGAGAGACTAGATATGATAGATCTCTGAAGAAAACTGAATGGGGATAAAAAGGAAATTAACTTTCTTCTCAGCAGTGCATGGTACATATTCAAAAATAGACAATGAACTAGGTCATAAAAACCTCACAATTCAGGGCAGATAGGCAGAAATATTAAATGCATCATTCTCAGATCATGATGCAGTAATGATTATATGTAATAAAGGCCCATGGAAAGGTAGACTAAAAGTAATTAGAAATTAAACAATTTAAGCCTAAAGAATGAGTGGGTTGAACAAGAAATTATAGAAACAATCAGTAATTTCAGTCACGAGAATGATAATAATAAGACACTAGAAAGTGTAGGAATAAATGGAGCCTTCCTTAAAATAGTAGATAGCATCTATTTTAAACAGTCATCAAGTATTATATGCAATGGGGATAAACATCCACAGACTGCTCTGTTCACATCTACATTCCTCTCTGACATTCCTGCATTAGCCACAAACTAGACACCAGAGGCTACAGTATTCAAAGTCAACCTCTTGAAAGAGATCCCAAATTGAAAATTCGAAGATATATAGTAGCCAAATTCCAGAATTACAAGATTAAGGAAAAAAAGTTCTGCAAACAGCCAAAAAGAAACAATTTTTTTAAATCTTTTTTTTTTTTTTTAAAGCAATTGGGGTTAAGTAACTTGCTCAAGGTTACACGGCTAGTCGGCTAGTCATTATTTATGCGTGGGTGCTCATTTTCTGAGGCCGGATCTGATCTCGGGTCATCCCAACTCCGAGGCCGGCGCTCTTACTCACTGCACCACCAAGCCACCCCTTTAGGGCAATTGGGGTTAAGTAACTTGCCCAAGGTTACACGGCTAGGTTTTTTTTTTGTTTGTTTGTTTGTGTGGATTAAGTGTCGGAGGCCAGCTCCGAACTCAGGTCCTTCTGATTCCAGGGCCGACGCTCTATTCACTGCGCCACCTAGCCGCCCCTAAGAAACAATTTAAACATCATGGAACTACAATTGGGATCATGCAGGATCTAGCAGCTTCTACATTAAAAGAGCAGAGGGACTGGAATTTGATATTTCGTAGGGCAAGAGAGCTAGGACTACAACCAAAGATTAACTACCCGGCAAAACTGAGCATAATCTTTCAGGCAAAGAGATGGTTGTTTAATGAAATAAGAGACTTCCAGACTTTCCTGATGAAAAAGCTAGAGCTCAATGGAAAATTTGATCTCCAATTACAAGACTCAAGAAAGATATAAAAAGGTAAACAAGGAAAACACAGCCTCACACATAAATACATGCACACCCACACTCATACACACATGCTTATTACTTGGCATGAAATAAAAGCAAAATGTTCACATCCTTATATGAGGAGCTAATAACTGTCAATATCAAAATTTTTATGATTATCATGATCTTCAGAAAGGTTATACTTAGATAGTGAGTGTGGGTATGAATGCACTAACCTGAAGACATAAAATAAAACCTATTAAGGGGATCAAATAGACTGTAATGGGAAAAAGGAAAGGATGAGATAGGAAAAGGTAAAATATGCCATTTGAAGAGGCATTAAAACACACTATAGTAGAGGGGAAAGAAAGAGGGTGAGGAACATCATTTAAACACTATTTTCACTGGTTCTGGTTCAAAGAGGGATCAACTTAATCAGTGAAGACATATCATATGTGTGATGATCAAGTATGACAGACTGGACTCTTTTCAGCAATGCAGTTATATAAGTCAATCACAAAAGACTCATGAAGGAGAGAAAATCGACATCCAGAGACATAACTAGAAAGAACTGAGCTTGAATCCTGATGGAAGCAAAGTAGTTGATCTTTTTTATTTCATTGTTTGGTTTTATTTCTTCTCTACCATTTTTCATCCCACCTTGTATAATACGCCTTTGTAATTGGACTTATGTCTAATATGAATGTATTTGCAGATCCTATACCGGACTACATGCTGTTGGGGGTGGGGGAGAGGGAGGTAAAGGAAATTTGAAAATGAAGGAACTATGGAATTGAATCTTGTTAACTGAAACTAAACTAATAAATTAATTAAAAATAAATTTAAAAAAAAGAAAAAGATAGCTCTTATGTTGTTGATGTCAAACCATCCCCTTTAATTTGGAGAGTCACCCCCTCCTCAGTATATATATTTTGTATATATTCACTAACTCATTCTCTCTTTATGTAATGCTTCCTCAACTAAATAATGTAAACTATTTGAGGGCAGAGATTGTTAGGTTTCTGTCTTTGTTTCCCCAGAGTCTACCATAATACATGGCATCTAATATGTAATTAATTGTTCTTTACATGAATGAAGGAACAACTCAATGGAAATGTTCTTACCTCTCCTTTTATATGGTAATTATTTTCAGGAATGTGAAGAAATTAATTAAGATAAATAATCATTCAACATTTAATTAGTAAACATTCACTTAACACAAATAAGTAATCTAGAACAACCAGTGGAAAATGAATTAATACATGAGTGAATGAACTCTTTGGTTGGGATCAAGAAGTCTTCCCTGAGAAGAAAAATAATGATCTCCCCAAAAGGAACAAATTTTCAAAAATCTCTAAAGTTATAGGTGACATTAATCCAGGGACACACCTGTGGCTCCAAAGAGATACCCTTTCTATCATTTAACATTAAATAATTGTCTGTCACAACTGTCTTTCCTCACTCCTCCACTGAAATCCATCCCCTCACTGTGCCATGTCAATATCTTTTTCAGTCATTCAGAAAATTAGGAATTATTCCTGCTTACATGTACTACCTAGAGCAACATAGGGCTCACCCTCAAAAGAAAAAAATCCCCCAAGGCTTGTTAAGAAATAAAGTTGCATAAATAATAGCTTTCTAACTCTTAAAAATGTAAAAAAAATAATAAGCTATATTCACAAATAATGAATGGATTCTTTCTCACTCGAGATCTTTAAACAAAGCATGGATTTCAACAACTTACTGAGTGGGACCTCATGTGTCCCAAAGTGTGGCCAAAGGTTGATTAAATGTAATTGGAAAATATTTAATAAAATATTTCAAAATATAATGAAACATAAATAATATTTCTTTGCAAAACGAATTCAGGACTCTGCCCCCAGATTCCCCCCAAACTATGTAAAAGGGGACTCTGAACAACTTCTGAAGCCCCAGAACCCACAGAACGAGACAGACAAGCTAACCTCCCGCTGAGGACAGCCCAGAAGCCCTGCAAGAAGGACCAGCGCAGCTGTCTGGGAGCCGGCAGCGCACAGGATGCAAAGTGTGGGAGCCAAGCCCAGGTCCGCCTGAGCCGCGGTTTTAGGCCCAGGGTGGCAGGGCCAGCAGCCAGCTGGAGGAACCCCAGAACACCAGGAGCTGTGGCGACTACAGAATTATCAACATAGACATGCCTAGGACAAAGTAAAGGGTTAGTGTCCTATGGACTTTGGGACCAGTATTTGAGGAATGCGTCAGCTCCTTCCCCTGGGGGCTAGAAGCTGCTGAGGAGACATGCCATTTTGTAGTTTTCAGAGGCAGCTCCAGCTCATGGCCTGCGAACTATAGGGAGATCCAGTGATCAGTCTTGGTGGGTAATCACTCTTGCTTTAACATCCCTGGATCTGGATTGTGATCTAGGGTGGAAGTTGTGGGTGGGTTTACAGTTTGCCAGAAATGGAAGTTGCCCCCCACACGTTCGGGACTGAAACTCCTCTCTCTGGCCTTAAAGTCATAGTGTGGCAACAAGCCCAAAAGTCAAGTAATTAAGTGACCACATGCCAAGGCAAAGGAAACAGAAAAATGCAACCCTAGACTCCTATTTTGGGGGCATAGAGCAGGAAAAGGACTGTGAGGTCAGAAGTCCTGTTCCAAAAGCCCCAGGGGAAAACATGAGTGGGTTGCAGGCCACAGAGGACCTTAAGAAAGACTTTAAAAATCAAATAAGAGAAGTGGAGGAAAAATTGGAAAGAGAAATGAGAAGGATTCAGGAAAAGTATGAAATGATGGTCAACAGCCTGACTGAGGAAAACAACACCTTAAAAAATAGACTAACTCAAATGGGCAAGGAGACCCAAAAGGGCAATAAGGAGAAGAATGCCTTAAAAAGTGGAATTTGCCAGATGGAAAAAGAATGTCAAAAGCTCACTGAGGAGATTCATTCCTTCAGAGTTAGACTGGAGCAAATGGAAGCTAATGACTTTATGAGAAATCAAGATGCTCTTAAGCAGATCCAAACAAATGAAAGAGTAGAAGGCAATGTGAAATACCTCATGGGAAAACCACTGACCTGGAAAATAGATCCAGGAGAGACAATTTAAAAATATTTGGACTACCTGAAAGCCATGATCAAAGAAAGCACCTAGAAATCACCCTTCAAGAAATTCTCAAGGAAAATTGCCCTGATGTTTTAGACCCAGAGGGCAAAATAGAGGTTGAAAGAATCCACCAATCACCTCCTGAAAAAGATCCCAAAAAGAAAACTCCCAAGAATATAATAGCCATGTTCCAGAATCCCCAGATCAAGGAGAAAATACTACAAGCAGCCAGGAGGAAACAATTTCAATATTGTGGAAACACAATCAGAGTAGCAGAGGACCTGGCAGCTTCTACATTGAGGGATCAAAGGGCATGGAATATGATAATCCAGAGGACAAAAGAGCTGGGAATGAACCCAAGGGTCACCTACCCAGCAAAACTGAGTATTTTGTTTCAGGGGAAAATATGGTCATTCAGTGGAATAGAGGACTTTCAAGCATTCTTGAGGTAAAAACCAGAATTGAATAGAAAATTTGACATCCAGACACAAGAAGGAAGAGATGCCTGAGAAGGTAATCAGGGAATAGAAATCAAAAGGAACTTATCAAAGTTGAACTATTTACACTATATGGAAAAGCAATAACGGTGACTGATGATATCTTTCTCACTATGAAAATAATGGAAGAAGGGTGTGTGTTCATATGAATACATATGTGAATGTGTGTGTATATGGTTACAGTTATATATGGATAGAAGGCATAGGTTGAATTTGTTGGGAAGGGAGAATACTCAAGGGATGAAATTATGAGGTGAGAGAGGAAAGTGGCAAGAGGAGATGGGGAGAGACAGGGTAGGGGAAACCATCTCATGTAGTAGAAGCAAGGGGAAGTGGTTGCCAGGGAGGGGGACAATAGGAAGGCAAAAAAGGCAAAACCACATTCTCATTGAATTTTGTTCAGGGAGAGAATGACATACATACTAAATGGGATATCTCAACTTGCAGCAGAATAGGGGGAAGGGGGAAGAGAGGAGGGATGATGGATGGGAGGGCATCCTTGGGGGGAGGGGAGGTTGGAAATATCCACTATAGAAGAGGGACAGGATCATGTAGGGAATGGACCAGGTGGGGGGTGGGATGAGTGGGAGGGAATTATAAGCAGCCTTGTACAATATATCTACAATGATAATGTTTTGCATAGCTAGACATGTACAACATATACTGAATTACTTATCTCCCCAGGGGGAATGGGTGACAAATGAGGAAGGAAATGGATCTGAAATTCGAGGTCTTAACATTAAATGTTTCAAATATATATAAATACTATTATTAACACTCTTTTGCTTATAATTGGGAGATAAGATGTGCAGGCATTGGGACACAAAGATTCACCTTCCTCTAATGGAAAAGTCGAAGGGGGTATGGGAGAAGGTATGGGAGAGAGCAGATTGGAGGAAGAGATGTCTTGTGGGACTGCTATTCTGGGAGGTTGGGTAGGGGAATAACGGGGGGAAAATGATTGTAACTCAAAATCTGGCAGAAATAAATGATGTAAAACAGAAGTTAATAAAGCATCTGTTTAAAAAAATAAATTAAACAAATCTAATTCAGTACAGAGTCCATAGTGATCTTCATGTATAAATTAGTGACCCCATTTCTAATTGTTTGATTTCACTATTGTAGTAGGCATCTTTCTTTTTACTTTTCTTTTTTTCTCCAACTATGGACTGAATAAGATGGTCTTTGACCTTGCTTCAAACTCTAACATGTGATTTCCAAAATGTATTTGACGATACTTTAATTGGCCCTAAGAGGGTTCTTTTGAGTGAGCAGTTCATGAAATTGTACATACTATGGAAATGGGAGTTATTGTTATAATTTGCAATAAAAGTTTTCTTAAGCATTTCTATAAATTCAGTTGATTGAAAAGATGGGATTTGCATAGCAAATCTTAAATATTACAATTGTTTGTTCCCCAGACAAATGACATGAATAAAATAATTTGGCTTCCTAGAAATTTCTCCACATTTCTCTGAATTTTTCATATTCTTCATGTCACATACAGTGGTTATATCATATTGAATCTATTAACCAAAATGTGTTTAGCAATTTTTCAACTAATTGACAATTATTGTTTTCTTTCTTTATGACCAAAACAACAACAAAATGCTACAATTAATATTTTGTTAAATAGTATACCTACCCTTTATTCTTTAACATTTTAGGTATATACCTAAGAGTGATATTTCTGGGTTAATTTTCAGCAATTTTTAGAACTAGGTCTCAGAATAGTTGTTTTCAAAGGACAGCTATCTTACTACAATTTATGTATACTAATTCATTCTCAATACCAGACCCTGTTTCTCTAAGCTATTCTTACATTGTATCTGGTAATCAGGAAGAAAAGTAGGAAAAAAAAAAACATCTAAGCTTTTCGGATGCAGTGAAAATTAAATTCAACCACAAAACTACAAACTCCAAGCATAATAATACTAAAATAAGCTTCATGGATTGATGCTCCTTTGGATCATGAAAAAATGTCCTTTATTCTTTAGCAATAAGCAATGAAAGTAACTCATACAGAGTCATGGACCCTACAGGTTGTCAAATTCTTACTCTCTAACTGATAACTAATGCTGGCTTTGCTCCTTACTTGATACATATCATGAAGAAAGATTATTTTTTTTCCCTAAAGGATGGTAGAAATGGAGAATTCTACTTGACTAGTCTTTCCCCATAAATAAAAAGGGAAATTACATGTTTTCAGTTTTCAAATAGCAAAAATAAATGTCAAAATATATGGGCTTTTTTTTTTAGGTGATAAGATTATGGATTTAGAACATGAGGGAATCTTAGTAAGTCATTTAATTGAACTCACTTATTTTTACAGATAAAAAAAAATAGAAACAGAGAGGTTAGATTATTGATCTAATGTTACATAAGTAGATAGTGGCATAGTCAGGAGTTGAAAACAAGTCCTCTTATTCCAAATCCATTGTTCTAAATTATTAACATTATCATATTGACATAATTTATTTTATATTTATTTAATAAATATTTAGGTATATACAATGTAGAAATTCCAGGTAAGAGGGTGACCAGCAACTTTTTAAAGGACTCCAGCTCTACCTTAACCACTCAACAAGTTTAATCAGTGCATGTACAACATATAACTGTGATCAGTGAAACTAAACAGAAACACCAGAAAACCCATTTGCCCATTCCAGGACAGTACATGAAGATGGACAGACTTTTGAAGATGGAATGTGTCAGGGAAGGAGAAGTCAACTTAAGTTCTAGTATATGGTATCTGAAGTTGTTAAAATCCAATGCCATGGCTTATCAGAGAAACAAAATGCCATAGCACCAGGTCATAGGCCACTGTGTAGGAAGAAAACAAGACCAAGCAGTTTACATATACCTTTGTCTATTTCAAGTCAGTGCATACTCTGAACTATAGTAGGAGAAAGTGCTAATAGAACCCTGGGGCAGCATGTGTGAAGGCTTTCGAAGATGTTATGATTTACATTTTCCTTAATAATTTTAAGTGTATTATTCTGGTTCTGCTTATATCACTGTATCTATTCATAAAAACTTCAAAGGTTTGTCTGACTTAGTCCCAATCATTAAGTTGTTTTATAATAAAATATTATTCCCCTGACTTATGTATACCTTGTATCTCAGTGGTATCACTGGAAGGCGTATGCTCCCCAAAAGTAAAAAACAGAGCGAAAAGGTCTAAATGCACACAATCATTTATGGCATCATTTTGTGTGGTCAAAAGAACTGGGATAAAGTAGGTTCCTAACAATGTTGAAACTATTGAACAAATGATAGTATAATAATTCAGTGAGCAGCACCAGAATAAGAAATTTAACAGTGATTAGAGAAAATGTAAATCCAAACAATTTTGAAATACTAAATAACTCTTCTTAATGTATTTAGCAATTATTCTAGAAGACTGATGGTAAATTCTACTTCATAGTTTGAGGCAGACTAAAGATAAAAAAGGAGACTTTTAAAATGTCATTAACATGTGAATTTATTTTGTATAGATGTAATGGTTTACTAAAATAAGAGAAGGCTTTTGGGTGTATGGGAAGTGGAAGAAGTTCTAAAAATAGGGGGAGTTAATGGTTAATGATTTTCACACAAAAAACCATCAGTGAAAAAATTTAAACCATATAACAAAGAGTAAAAGTCCAAGGAACACAGAGAAACAGGGCATCATTTTAAATTAAATATTTTTTTGATGAAAAAAGAAGAAATAAAGTGTAAATGATGAAGATTTGTGGTTTTATATATAATTCTCTTTTTCACTGATTTGGATGTGACAATATTCATATTTTAATGTTTAAAGGAATAAGAAAAGAAGAAAAGTAGAGACAAACTAACAGAAAAGGCAATCTAAAATTTAAAGAATATTTCAGTTTAATTATTTTCCTATTTACTCTTTTCTGTTTTGTCATTAGTGTAGTAGGAAGTGCCATAAGCAATACCTGAATTTCCTATGTTTAGTACGAGTTCTTATGATAGCTGCTGCCCATGAATGACTGATTTAGATTAAAGAAAGATTCAATACAGATGTGTTGATAACTGAATATTGTAAACATATGTGGAGAATCTGTCCCTGGTCCTATTAATTTCTTTCCTACAATAGGGAAAACATTAAGAATCCATTTTCTAAATATCAAGTTCCATTTTAATATATTCACCTATGGTGAATATATTATATATTTTGACCATAATTTTGACCACTACGTTTCTTTTATCATTTATTTTCCAGGGGAAAAAAGTAATATAAATGCTTCTGGAACTTTAGAATGTCTATACTATATTTCCAGGCATGCAATCATCCTTTTTGACTTCATGCAGGTGAACAAAATGTATCTGCTCAGGTACAAGGCATGTCAACCCTCCTGGGATTTCTGAAGTGGTTAGAATTAAGCTCTACTGTTCCATTTCCATAAATCTGACCAGAAAAGTTCAACCACATGCTATTGTCCTGTTCTTTGAAATCTGGCTCCTAGGAGATGAGATAACCTAAAAGTGTTAAATAACCCCCCCCCAAAAAAAAGAAGTCTTATTCATCCAGGTATGTTTATATTTGCATATGTGTTTATATCTATATCTATACCTATACATATATGTACATATAAATACATGTGAATAAGTAGAAGACAAACTGTGTTTTCTAAAGTTTTAATTTAAAATCCTGGTTCAGACACTTACTGCATGAAGTTGGTCAGTCTTGGAACTTCACTGTGCCACAGTTTCCTCTTCTATAAAATTAGAGTTGGATTAAATGGACTCTTAGATATTTTCCAAATATGGGTATATTGTTCAATGACCATACTATGTGCAGTGAAAGGCATTGTGTTAAAAACAATTCCTACTTTCCCTTTTACAGAGCTTTATTCCTTCCTTGAGTTATGCCTAAACCTCGAAGGATCTGACCCTGGTAAGGAATTTGAGCAAAGAAAATCTGGACAGTACTGATCTAGCTGCATTCAAAGATGGAGGAAGATAGTCATTTTTCTCTATTTTTCTTTAAAGATAAGTGAAGTCACTTTCAAGGATAAAATGGTATTTTCAAATGTAATCCTTCTCATGATAGATCTTATCTTAATTCATTCCAATAATTCTAGAATCATAGATTTTAAAAGGTCAGTTAGGTGACATGGATATAGCACTGAGCTTGGAATCAGGAAGATCTGAGATCAGATCCAGTCCCAGACATATAGTAGATTTGTGGCCATGGGCAAGTCACTTAATCCTGTATGCCTCAGTTTCCTCATCTACAAAATGAGCTGGAGAAGGAAATGGCAAACCACTCCACTGTCTTTGCCAAGAAAATTCAAATGGGATCACAAAGAGTCAGACATGACTGAAACAATTGAAAAATAACAAATGGTTTTAATGCCAGATGAGACCTTCTTAATATCATGAGAAACATAACATCTTAATATCATAAATGAGAAATTTGGCATTATTATTGAACAAATTACTCCCTAGGGCCTCTAAAATCAAATACAAACTCAAGTGTTTATTTTTATGCCCTTAACACCCTAGCCCAATATTATTGAGCTAGCTTGGCTATACTATAATACATTTTATGCATTTTTGGCTCAATAAATCTGCCCCCCCTCTTTTTTCTACCTCAATAAAAAAAAGCATGAATTCTTTTGAAGTGGATGTTTTTAATGATATTTTTATTTTTCCCAATTACATGCAAAAACAATTTTAACATTTGTTGTTTTTTGTTTGTTTGATTTCTAAATGCTATCTCTCCCTCACTCCACTCCCCCAAATAGTAGTCAATTAATAGAGGTTATACATTAGGAATCATGTAAAATATTTACATATTGGTCATTTTGTGAAAACAATGGCATGCATGAGTCTCTATATGGATGCCATCAGCTCTCTCTCCCTCTCTCTCTCTCTCTCTCTCTCTCTCTCTCTCTCTCTCTCTCTCTCTCTCTCTCTGCAGATAGCATTTTTCAGCATGAATCCTTTGGGATTGTTTTGAATCACTATTGCTAAAAATAGCTAAGTCATTTAAAATTGTTGATTATACAAAATTGCTATTACTATGTACAATATTTTTCTGGTTCTACTCACTTCATTCTTCATCAATTCATGTACGTCTTTTCAAGTTTTTTCTGAAATTCAACTGGTCTTCTTGATGGCATTACATTCTGCATTCCACCTCCTACCTCTGCACATAAGCAGTTTTTCAGCCTTGAATTCATTCCTTTTTTACCTTTTACTGTTATAGTCTCCAGTATCACATAAAAGTCCATTCAAATGAAACCTTCTACATGAGACCTTTTTTATTATTTTTCTGATCTCCAGAATTGTCACTACCAACCTTACCCACATTGTACTTCTGTCATCCATATTTTGTGTGTGCAAACACATGTGCTATCTGATGAAATATAATACCCTTAAGGAATAGGGTTGCTTCATTTCTTGGCTTTATTTTTGCATTGCCTAGAATATAACACTTCATAAATACTTGTTGATTATTTGATCTTATAGCTTTCCAGGAGCAGCAATACTTAGGATATGAATCTAGGAACTCTGTGGCTAAAGCAAGTATTTCCATTAAGCCAAACTTTGTTTTCTAATGTCATATGACAGAAGGCAGCAAACTGCTCCATGGGCCAGATCCAGCCTGCTGAATATTTTTGTATGGCCTGCAAACTGATGGCTGCATAATAGCAGATGATGGGCCAGATTTGGTCCATGTGATATTGTTTGCCAACCCCTGTGATGCACTAATATCCTGAGGAAATGAAAGCTATTGGATGAAAAGGATGTTTGTCTTGATTCCTAGCACTTAGTAGCTTCATGATATTAAACAGGTCATTTGAATCTCAATTTACTTCTTTGCAAGATGGGGCAATTTCTGCCCAATATATGTTATAGGGTTTCAGTAAAGATCATAGGATCATATATTAAGAACTGTAATATCCTAGAAATCATTTATTCTAAACTTCCTCATTTTATAGATAAGGAAACCTAGAACTAGAAAAGTAAAAATCATGTACTCAGATAAGTGTACATGAAAAATAATAAAAATGGTAAAGGGCTATACAAAGGTATGGTATTATCATCAAGAAATATATAAAAATCAGGATTTTTCCTAACGCTAAAGTTAATTGACATCAAGAAAAAACTTCTCAGTTTAACCAAAAGGAGAAATCCAGAAAACACTAATTAAGAAAATAAGGACTGAAATTCCATTTAGAAATAATCACCACTGAAACAAACATGATATCCATTTCATCACTTGGGGTAATTATTGTCTACCTCAATAGAGACGTGGATGAATTTGCTACATCAGTTTTTCAGATATTCTACTTTGAAATGGATCAGAAGCTTTCCAATGATTATATTCTGTAGAACTGTTGGGACTCTAAGTATCTACATGAGCCTTTGGGAGCCAACTATAACATATTGCTTATATTTTTCTTCTATACACATTTTCCTCCTGTGCTGTCACTGTTTACATTTAATCTGACACATATGTATTCTCTTAGTATACCTTAACTCCTGACCACCCACTTTGTGTTTCCCTGTGGTCAGTATGTGCTAAGAAGTGGTTAAACTGGGTAGTAATTACTTTTTTTAATAGTGCAAACATTGTTTATTTTTATTTTTCCTTTTACACGTATACAAAAATATAAAAATTATTTTTTTTAATTTTTAGTTCCAAATTTTTGAAAGAACAAGCAATTGCATATAGATTATATATGTTCAGTCATGCAAAACATTTTCACATTAGCTGTGTTGCAAAAGAGTACTCAGTCCCAAAATAAAACAAAACACAACCCAAGAATAATAAAGCTTAAAGGATTTGAATATCTGAATTTGAACTACATTAGCTGTGGTTTTTTGTTTGTTTCTTTGTTTGTTTGTTTTTGTTCCTGTAGAGGTGGGTAGCATTTTTTCTTCATAAGTTCTTTAGATCTGTACTACTAAGAATAGCTAAGTCATTCACAGTAGATCATCAAAGATTATTGTTGTTACTGTTTATGATGTGCTCCTGATTCTTTTAATTTTACTTTGCATCAGTTCATGTAAGTCTTCCAAAGTTGTTGTTTTATTGTTTTTGTTTTTATTGGTTTTGTTTTTTGTTTCTTTGTTTGTTTGTTTTTACCCTGAAACATCCTTCTCGTCACTGAATAACAGGACCCATCCAGACAAATCATTCCATTTCACAGATGAGGCAATTGCAACCCAAATTAATTAACTGACATCATTCCATCACTAAGTGACAGAACTATAATTCACTTGATTACAAATGTACTACACTTTCCCTAGTGATGTTCCACTCACACCCTAGCCTCCATGCTTGTCCTTTCCTTTCTGCATAAAAGATCAGCTCAAATCATAAAAATGCTGACAGAATTAATAAATTACTATATTTCACTGATCTCTGTGCCAGGACAGCTTCTATTTAATTAAACCTATATAAATAAACAATTACATTCTTGCTTAGGCATTTTTATCTTTTCAAAGTCTGTCAAAATCTCCAATATTTTACATGGATTTTGAAAAAAATAATAAGAATTTAAGAGTCTTAGGGAAATTTTATAAAGATATTTAAAAGAGCAAAGAACTGGAAAAATGATTTTATTGATTTTTTAATGGCTAAAAATTATTGTATATAAATATAAATTATTGCATATAAAAAGTAATGGGACATTATTGTTCTATAAAAATATGGATGTGAAGAATTTGGAGCAACATAAGAAAGGTATATTAAATGAAACAGTGTGAAATAAGTGGAACCAGAAAAATTATACACAAAATGAGTATAAAATGAAAATGGAAAGTTAAAATAAAAGAAAAAAAGAAATGCAATGTTTTATAATCTGTTATCCCTGCTGAGAGAGAGAAAGAGAAAGAGAGACAGAGACAGAGACAGAGAGATGGGATGAGATGAGATGAGATGAGATGAGATGAGATGAGATGAGATGAGATGAGATGAGAAAAGAGAAAATATACCTCCCCTTTTCCTGCAGAGGTGGGGAATTATGAATATGGATTATGTCAGACTTCATTGAGTAATACTTTATTAGAAGGATGATCTGTTGAGTAAGAGGGAAAAGAAAGATATGTTTGAAAATAAAGGTGATATAAAAATATCAAAAATAAATTTTAGAAAAACTAAATTATAAAGATTTCATCAAATCTTAAATCTGCATTTGGGAAGTGGAGTAGGAGGAGAGACCCATAACGGAAATCCTAGCAATTCAGGTCTGCCACTCTTCTATAATGCAATTCTTAGAGTTGTCTAGAAACCCTGAGAACTTAAATGTCTTTTACATGGTAGCACCATTTTTGTCTAGGGCATAAGTAGAAATGATGCTTTCCTGACTCCAAGACTTGTCTTCTATCCATTACTTATACTTTTTTTTTCTTTTCTCTTAGGCATAACAGCCATGAATAGCCAGTCATGAATAAATGTTATAAGTATGAATATGTTTTAAAAGTTTAATAGCCCCCAATGAAATGAGGCTTCCATTTACAGAAATCATCAAACAAAACCTGTAGGAAAAAAAAAAACTCTTATAAATAGCCTCATCTCAGATTATGGGAAGGAAATTAGGAACAAGTGGCACATTCTATATTTTTATTAAGTGTTTAATCAATGCATTATTGAAAACAACATAGTTTTTAATGCCATCTAGTGGATTTCTGAGTTAAAAAATGTTCATTGGGAATATATATTCTTTATCCAAATAGGAAACATATGAAAGGGAATTCTAATCTTTATATTCTATTTTTAGGAATAATAAAATTAGATGCATATGTAATATTTTATCCACTAACTTGCATAAAGATAAATGAAATATTTAACCTGGATTCAAATAAAAGACTTTCCTCTACAGTTTTATTAAGTGTTTAATCAAGTTTAAAGGTTCTTCTTTAAGGTTTGTCAGTGTCTTCATGATAATTTTGACTTGATTTGTTATTAGGAAGATGAACAGTGCTTTCCAAGGACCCTTGCATCACACATTTTTGAATCTATATATCAATAGGATTTTTTCCCTAATGCTAAGGGAAAAATTAAAAGAATAGAAAATTACAAAATATCCAAGGGCCCAATTCTGTATTCTTTTCTCCCCTCATATTTACTGAGAGTCTTGAAGACACTAGAATCATTGCCATATTATATTACTGGTCCATTTTCCTCAAAATCTGAACATACTTGGTATTTGCATCTACTTAGCAAATAAGTTATGAATTCACAAACTCTTCCTCCTAAACTCCCTTTGAGGTTGTTTCACCAGAGAAAATAACATCAAACCTGGGTAATACATATTAAGTTGCATGGAGGCCATAAGGGATCTATGTTACTTCCTTCAATTTGCAGCTCTGTTAACATTTTTTGTCAGTAGAATTTCAGTCCATTGACAGCAGGGAATTTTTCACATTTTGTCTTTTTATTCCCAACATATAACATAGTCCATTGCACATAATAGGCATTTGATAAATGCTTATCAGACAGCATTATTTTCTTGTCCATTCTTTGCATACAAATGAGAATCCCTTTGTCATCTCTAGTTATTTCTATGAATCTGGGGTTTTGAATATTGCCTAGTAACATTTAAAAGAAAAAAAATAAAACACCATCCTAGAAAATGATGGGAAGATGTTCCAGTTCCAAATAAAACACAATTTAAAAAAAAACTTGTTATATTTTATATCACATACATTTTTAAATATTATTTTTGGCAAATCCCTTCTAGAAAACTATGCATCAAATGCATGTATATAAGTATATATATATATATATATATATATATATATATATATATATATGTGTGTGTGTGTGTGTGTGTGTGTGTGTGTGTGTGTCTGTGTGTATGTGCTTCTGTATATGTATGTATATTTGTATGTCTGTATATATGTTTATAAATATATATACACACAGGTGTTAGACTGTGTTTATATATTTGTGTATGAAATAGGAAAAAAAAAACATCAGAAGAAGAAACTTATCAAGGCACCAATCATCTACTGCATAGTCCTCATCTGCAAAGAAGAGAGATGTTTTATCTTATCTCTTCTCTGGTACTAAGCTTGGTAATTATAATTTCATAATGTTCAATTTCTACTACATTATTGTTGCTTCCATTTTCACTGGTGTAACTATGTATGTGTTGTTTTTCTGAATTACCATACTTCACTTTGTACCAGCTTTTATAAGTTTCCCCATATTTTTCCATATTCATCATATTAATCATTTCTTATTATTTTTTTTGCTGTTAGGAGGGCAATTGGGGTTAAGTGACTTGCCAAAGGTACACAGCTAGTTTTTGTGTTAAGTGTCTGAAGTCAGATTTGAACTCAGGTTTTCCTGACTCCAGGGTCGATGCTCTACTCACTGCGCCATCTAGTTCCCCTGTCATTGCTTATAACACAGCAACATTACATTACAATCATGTACTACAATTTGTATAGCCATTCCTCAAATGCTAAGCATCTCCTTTTACTCTAGTGTTTGCTTCTATAAAATGTCACATAAATATTAGAAAAACGGGGGACTCTGAACAATTTCTAGAGTGCCAGCACCCACAGAACAGCACAGAGAAGCTAACCTCCCACTGAGTACAGCCCAGAAGCCCTGCAGGAAAGATCAGCACAGCGATGTGGGAGCCGGCTATGGGGAGCCAAGCACAGGTCCCCTTGAGTCCCGGTTTTAGCCCCAGGGTGGTGAGAGCAGCAGCTGGCTGGAGGGACCCCAGAACACCCTCAGCTGTGGCGATTCCAGAATTATCAACATAGACATGCCTAGGACAAAGTGAGAGGGTAGTGCCCTACGGATTTTGGAACCAGTATTTGGGGAATACTTTGGTTTCCTCCCCTGGGGGCTAGAAGCCGCTGAGGAGAAACACCACTTTGTAGTTTTCAGAGGCAGCTCCAGCTCCTGGCCTGAGAACTGTAGGGAGATCCAGCGATCAGTATTGGGGGGTAATCACTCTTGCTTTAACCTCCATGGATCTGGATTGTGATCTTGGGTGAAGGGCGTGGTTGGGTTTCCAGCTTGACAGAAATGGAAGTTGTCCCCCACACATTCGGGACGAAAGTTCCCCTGTCTGGCAGCAGAGCTATACTGTGGCAACAAGCCCAAAAGTCAAGTAATTAAGTGGCAACATGCCAAGGCAAAGGAAATAATTTAAACAGAAAAATGCAACCTCAGACTCCTACTTTGGGGGCAAAGAGGATTGAAGCATGGAACAGTCAGAGGACTGTGAGATCAGAAATCCTGCTCCAAAAGCACCAAAGGAAAATATGCGTGGGTTACAGGCCATAGAGGGCCTTAAGAAGAACTTAAAAATCAAATAAGAGAAGTGGAGGAAAAATTGGGAAGAGAAATGAGAAGGATGCAAGAAAAGTATGAAATGAGGGTCAACAGGCTGACTGAGGAAAACAACACCTTAAAAATAGATTAACTCAAATGGCAAAGGAGCCCCAAAAGGGCAACAAGGAGAAGAATGCCTTAAAAAGTCGAATTTGCCACATGGAAAAAAAATCTCAAAGTTCACTGAGGAGATTCATTCCTTCAGAGTTAGACTGGAACAAATGGAAGCTAATGACTTTATGAGAAATCAAGATGCTATTAAGCAGATCCAAACAAATGAAAGAGTAGAAGGTAATGTGAAATACACCATGGGAAAAACCACTGACCTGGAAAATAGATCCAGGAGAGACAATTTAAAAATTATTGGACTACCTGAAAGCCATGATCAAAGAAAGAACCTGGAAATCACCCTTCAAGAAATTCTCAAGGAAAACTGCCCTGATGTTTTAGACCCAGAGGGCAAAATAGTGGTTGAAAGAATCCACCAATCACCTCCTGGAAACGATCCCAAAAAGAACACTCCCAGGAATATTATAGCCAGGTTCCAGAATCCCCAGATCAAGGAGAAAATACTACAAGCAGCCAGGAAGAAACGATTTCAATATTGTGGAAACACAATCAGAATAGCATAGGACCTGGCAGCTTCTATACTGAGGGATTGAAGGGCATGGAACATGATATTCCAGAGGACAAAAGAGCTGGGAATGAACCCAAGGGTCACCTACCCAGCCAAACTGAGTATTTTGTTTCAGGGGAAAATATGGTCATTCAGTGGAATAGAGGACTTTCAAGCATTCTTGAGGAAAAAACCAGAGTTGAATAGAAAATTTGACATCCAGAAGCAAGAAGCAAGAGATAACTGAGAAGGTAATCAGGGAAAAGAAATCAAAAGGAACTTATCAAAGTTAACCTATTTATATTCCTATATGGAAAAGCAATAACTGTGACTGATGAAACTTTTCTCAGTATGAAAATAACGGGAGAAGGTTATATGGTCACATGAATACATATGTGAATGTGTGTATATATGTTTACAGTTATACATGGATAGAGGGCATAGGTTGAATTTGTTCGGAAGGCATGATACCTAAGGGGTGAAATTATCAGGTGAGAGAGGAAAGTGGCAAGAGTTGATAGGGAGATACAGGGTAGGGTAAACTATCTCATGTGGAAGAAGCAAGGGGAAGAGACTGCAAGGGAGGGGAAGAATAGGAAGGCAAAAAAGCAAAACCCATTCTCAATTAATTTGGCTCAGGGAGAGAATGACATACATACTAAATGGGATATCTCAACCTGCAGCAAAATAGGGGGAAGGGGGATGAGAGGAGGGATGATGGATGGGAGGGCATCCTTGGGGGGAGGGGAGTTTGTAAGTACCCACTATAGAAGAGGGACAGGATCAAGTAGGGAATGGACCAGGTGGGGGGTGGGATGACTGGGAGGCAATTATAAGCAGCCTTGTACAATATATCTACAATGATAATGTTTTGCATAGCTAGACATGTATAACATATACTGAATTACTTAACTTCTCAGAGGGAATGGGTGACAAGGGAGGAAGGGAAAGGATCTGAAATTCGAGGTCTCAAAATTAAATGCTTCAAATATATAAAAATACTATTATTAATACTCTTTTTCTTGTAATTGTGAGATAAGATGTGCAGGCATTGGAACACAGAGATCCACATTCCTCTAATCGAAAAGTTGAAGGGGGTATGGGAGAAGATATGGGAGAGAGCAGATTGGAGGAAGCGATATCTTGTGGGACTGCTATTCTGGGAGAGTGTGTAGGGGAAAAACAGGGGGGGAAATAATTGTAACTCAAAATCTGGTGGAAATGAATGATGTAAAACAGAAGTTAATAAAGCATTTGTTTAATAAAAAAATGGAGGGAGGTTGCAAAGCTAAAAACAGCTATTCTTAGCTTTAGAATAGAATTTTAAACACTAAGTGGCATGCCCAAAGTTATAAATAGCAGAAATGAGTCAAACTCACTTAATTTTGAAGTCAAATTTTCATTTTCTAAGCAATCTTTCCATGTTTTTGTTTTAGACTGTTGAACCCAAAATATATTTTGCTTTTCTGTTTACTGCATTTCTCTTGATTCCCTTATTTAACTCCTTAATTTTCATAACTTTTTTTCAATTTAATGCATTGTCCCAAACAATGCATTGGTATTTCCCTCAAATATTAACAGACTCAGAGGATGAACTCCAGTTCATTGAAAAGAACTTCTATGGAAAATTTATGTATGGACATGGGCAAGAATTTCACAAGAGGAGAATCATAGAGATCATAGATTTAGAACTGAAAGGTACCTTAGAGCTCATCTAACTTAGTACCTTCATTTTATGAATGAGGGCCATAGAAGGCAAACAGTGAAATAGGAGAATCATGTTGTGAATCTATATCCTTTCAATTCAAATCCAGATCTGTCCTACTCCACCAGTCCGAACTAGTGGAGAGAGTACCCATACCCAGGAGATCATTGACATGTAGAAGTATCCTAGTATTGTCCTTCAAAAGGATTAAGGGTTTTGGCCTCAGAGGACAATTGGGTAACCTGATCCAAGCTGTGTCCTTTGGACTTACTGGATTGGGCAAGTCATTTGATTCTCTGGGAATCAGTTACCTCATCTATAAAATAAACAAGAAAAAAAAAGCCAATTACCTGAACTTATGTGTTTTCACCTCCTTTCCTAATGTGCCTAGAAATTTCTCCATCCTGGTCTCTTTCTCCTTTCATTCTTCAAGTCTCAGCTATAATTCTTTCTTTTGCAAGAAGTATTTTGTAGGACCCCTTAATACTAGTCCCTTCCCTTTTATATTATCTTCAAATTATCCCATGTTTTCATACACACTATATACTACACATTATATACATATGTGTATATGTATATACACATGTGTATACATACTTGTAAAACATCACACAAGCAGCTTTCCAGAGGACTGCTGCTGTGAATAGCTTTCAAGGTTCTGATTACATAGCATAGTGAGCTCTCTATTTATCCAATTACAAGTCAGAGCAAAACATTCATAGAAAATCAAAACAAAGCATTCACCATGTCACAACTCAATAACTTATCACTAAAATGGCCACATAGTTTTCACCAAAGTGGTCACATAGTTTTCAACAAAGTACATTAATTTAGTCAATCACAAAATTTAATTAAATTCAATCAAAAAGTACAAAATCAAAGTTTTCCGCCCCTAGGTCACAGTAAAGTATAATCTTCTAAGTCAGTACACAGTATCCAAGTAAAGTCTTTCAGCTTGACTTAAGCCTGGATCTCAGCTTCCATGTTTCCTCCTCTGTGGTCTCAGCTCCAAATGTCACCTGGGTTCAAAGGCTCGCAGTTCTTTATACAGCTCCTTGTCTAATTCTTCATCCATTTCCCAATCCATATTGAAGTTAACAGTTTCTAGTCAACCTCAAGTCCTTCACAGTTCCTGTTTCTGGGAAAACAAAGCTTGACAGAGCCACAATAATATTCATATACATTGCCAGCACCACCATCAATTCACTATCCTGTTTGTGAAATCAACTCAGAGCCACCAACAAGGTCTGAAAACTCAACACAAATCATCAATATAGAAATCAACACAGACCCACAAACAAGGATCAAGAAATCAGCGTAAATCATCAGTAAAGTCCCAGGAACTATAAAACCTTCCTTCAGGACTTCCGTAAACATAGAACCAGAAAAGCCTCTTTCAGGGCTTCCAGTAAGGTCTCAGATGTTCTCTACAAAGTATCACAAACAAATATAATCACAGAGTGCCCAGATACCACAAGTTTCCTCCTTTTCGACTGCCATTGCAAGAGCCTTCTCCTCGGTTCTGCTGTCTCTAGCCTGGGCCTCTCCTTATATATGGTCATTAGCTCCTTCCCTTCCAGTTGCTGGAATTCATGAGTTCTAGGGTTCACAAGTTGTGGGTTTCACACATTCTGCTTCTTAACAGACTTGATACAAGGCTCAAAAGAAACCTAACCTGAAACAACGTTTTAATTCAATAAATGAAATAAGTTGTGAACTACTTCTCTGCTTGCCATTGCAATACTATATACTACGTATATATATATATATATATATGTGTGTGTGTGTATTTAGTATGGATACACATAGTATAGTTTGGATACGTATACACACAAATAAATGTGTGTATACACATGTATTTCACAATTGTGTTCATGTTGTCTTCCCCATTAATTTATATGTGCCTTGAAGGCAGAAGCTATTTTTCTATTTCTTTGCAACCTCGGGACTTTGTGCAGTGCCCAGCACAAAATAGGAGCTTAATGAATGCTTTTTGCTGCAATGGATTTTCTCAATCAATTATGACTCCATATTGCCACCAATAATTTGAACAATGGAGTATAAGGACTTTCTGTTTTATATTCACTATCCATGTTCTTCAATTAAGAATTTGTTGTGGAGGTTGAAAGAGCAAGAGATATAAACAGATAAACTTAACACCCTAATTTTCAAATATAATGTATTTACAAGACCCTTTGAGTCTATTAAAGGCAAATCCTCTTTCTACTTAGAGGAATTTTTATCAGAGGCCAGTAGAATCCTTGCTGAGATGAGTTATACTAAATAAATAAACATAATTTTCTGAGAAGGGGGGAGAGTTAGACACAGAGATAGACATAGACACAGAAACCAAAACAGAGACAGAGACAGAGAAAGACAGAGACAAAACAATTAGTGACCAAGATAGAAAGACAGAGATGACAGAGAGACTAACAAAGACAAAGACAGACAGAACCCAGAGAGAAACAAGAAAAAGAACCAAAAATTTATATCATTTCCCTGCCTTTCAAAAGAGCAGTTCTCTCCACAGCTACTTATAGAAAAGGTACAAATCCATGATATTCTATCTTCAGGGATTAGAATTGAAACAAATATCTTCTTTTTGCACACACCAAGTGCCTCCAGGAAAAAAGAAAAAAAAAAACTGGAGAAAAAAAAGCTTGTGCTTTCTTTTCTATTAGATAGATAAGGCAAACAGTGCTAAAATAATTTTGTTCTCCTGAGTCCAAGGAAGAGAGTCAGGAAAATAAATAAATAAACATATATATATATATATATATATATATATATATATATATATATATATATATATATATATATATATCGTTCACCTATCCAACTTTAAGGAGAAAGGAAGAAGTGTGATGGTCAATCAGAAAAAAGAAAGCATGTATGGAAGTGATTATCAAATGATTAATTATTATTGCTTTTCTAGTCAGGTTACATGATGATCCCCATATCTGATCGTCATTGTTGGGTTTTTTTCTTTGTTTTTCGCCTCGATGTTTGAAGCAAATGTTATCTTCTGCATTTAAAGCTGTAACATATCAGGTTGTCAATGGGGTCCACATAAAGCCCATTTTTTTAAGGAACGATGCAAATTTGAATCTATAACATTTTACTCTGTTCATAACAGATTTCTGCTTCTTTAGTTGCATGATCACGAAATCATGCATATACAATTAGAAAACAGTCTTTAGAAGTTTTCTAAACCAATATTCTCATTCTATAGACAAGAAAACTAAAGGTCAACAGATAAGAAACATATCCAGGGTCACACAGCTAGTCAATGTCAGCTGGAGGATTTGAACCCAGATTTTCCCGACACCAAGTAGATATCACTTGTCAAAGCCCAAACATTATCCAGGGGAGAGTTTAGTGGCAAATAGATTAATTATTTATCCCTATAATCCAACTATCTAGAATTTAACTGTTGTTTAGTTGATAGCTTACATTTCCAATAAGATTTTTGTTAAAACATAGATGTAAGCTAATTTTTAAAATTTTACTTTTTCTATACTAAAAAAAAAATCTTAAAGGGACTCCATAGATTCTGGGAGATTTAATTGAATGACTACCATGGAATTCTGATAGCTATCAAAATTATATAAGCTTTGGTAGGTCAAGTTTCCATCAAATTTCTTAAGAATTCCTTTCTAGCAATTTCAAGATTCCTTTGGGTTATTATAATGAACATTATGTGTTTGAAAAAAAAAACATTAACAACAGAATAAAAATTATTAATACTTTTGCCAGAAGTATCCAGGACTACTGATAAAAAAGCATGATTTTTTTTTTACCAATTATTATCACATAACTCAAGAGGTCCTGTGCTGAATATACATATTGTAATTTTGCTAATAATATATAGAATCTAGCTCTATCTTAGATAAAATAAATGATCAATGTCATCTTTTTAAAAAAATTCTTTCAGTAACTGTTCTTCACATCATTAGCCAAACAAAAGATGAACATTTGCCTACAAAAATATTTCTACCTTGCCATAAATATGGCTTCCCAGGAAAGGAAAACAATAAAAGGAAGAAAAAATTTAGGATAATCTTATTAAATGTTTCATTAGGTTTGCTACTTGAGTCTCATTAAGCCACTTCCAATTTGTGTTTCCTGAGAAAGTAGAATTCTTTCATCTTTAGATTTAGGAGAGGTGATAGACTGACAGGGTAATGTTTTTCCCATTAATATACTCTCTAATTAATCCGTTTACAAACTATATTGCTCAAAGAGAGGGCCCAAATTTAGGCTTTATTAATTGGAGAATACACTCATAGGTGTCATTAAAATTACACACAGGCATCAAAGATTTACAAGCATTGTTCTGTTCAGAAAAGTTGAATTTTTATATTTCTCAGAGTTAATTATTTTGACACAGAAACTGAAAAAACATATTTAAAGATAATAAATACATACAAGTTTGATTTGGAATTATGAAGAAAAACCTTTTTAAAGAAAAAATAATGCTTACTTATGTTTTAGATTTTTATTGTCATATCTACACTATTCTCTTAGACACTGGGGTTATTATAGGATTCTTTTTTTTCTCCTACATTTTAATATAGCTGTAACAATGAATGATTCCTTCACTTCAGCTCCTTCACAGACAAACCAGGAAGCAAGGACTATAAGTTTCTCTGTCTTCTCTTTGTCTGTGATAACCAGTGTGTACATACCTGCTGCAGCGAATCTTAAACTTCACATTGTCCTTGTTTTTCTTCATCTTGACAGATTCGATGTCTTTTCCCCTGGCTGTGATCAAGAAGTCTTTTATTTCCTCAATTTTTCGGGGCATGGTGGCAGTGATGATGGGACAAGGGGCAGTGTGAGGCCAGGGAGTTCACACAACTGCCCAGGGGCCAAGGAAGATGGAAATGCTATTATAGGATTCTTGAAATAGATATTTATTATTTGGAGAAATTCAATATAAATTCATCATTATGCCCCAAATGCTGCATTTTTAATTTGAAAACCTACTTCTCCATTCTGATATACTCTCCTCCTGTATATCCATTACAGTAATACCACTTATGTGAAAGTTAAGGCACCCTCATAGATCAATTCTGCCTTCACCTCAAAAAATACCATAATCTCAGGAATCAAAATTTTACCCAAAACACTGAAAAATGTTTAAAAACTTCTCTTAGGGCAAAATAAAAGTACATATGCACACTTTTACTTTTATTCTTCGTTATTAAAATTTCTTCCATTATTTTCTTAAGTCTAGACAATCAATACATCAAGTCTCAATTTATAGATGTTTTGAGGATAGAAATGCTTACTGAAAATGTAGTAATTGTTTGGTTCTCAGGTTCAAGTTGCCTCCTTCACCTCCTTGCACCAAGGACTCATGGGTAGAGGCCAAGTTGCCATACATGGTACTACTCCATAGTATCAAAGATGATTCACCATGAGAGTGAGTCATCATTGATTGTATTTTTTCCAAACCACAAAAGATAGGTTGAGTGACTAGTTTGAGTAAAAAAGGAGTTGATTATGTATTGAGATCAAGGGGGAAACAACTCTATCATCCATGTTTTTCTATGCTTTCAAAGATGTGTAAAAAGACCCAGATGAAGGAGGCCTCTGAAAGATTAGATAGATACACTAGTGTAACATGCACTGGTCAAGGGAGGGATCAAATGTGGATGAAACCATCAATACTTGGAAGTTCTTTACAGAACACAATACATAAGACATTTTTTTTTTTTGTAAAATGGTATGCCCAGAAATGAATACCACAAGGGAAATATTGTCTAGCCAGTCAAGATAAACTCCAACATTCAGGACAGTAAGCTTTTCTCAATGAAGCTTGGAAAGAACATTATTTTTTTTAGCTATCGTCTCATACTTATGGTCCTTTTATTTATTAAAGAGAGTATTGTCGGGGCGGAGCCAAGATGGCGGAGTAGAAACAGCTCTTCCAAGCCTCTCTGCCCCCAGATTCTCCACAAACTATGTAAAAAAAGACTCTGAAAAACTTCTGGAGCCCCAGCACCCACAGAAAGACACAGAGAAGATAACCTCCCGCTGAGGACAGCCCAGCACCCTGCAGGAAGGACCAGCGCAGTGGTCTGGGAGCCGGCAGCGCGCTGAGCACAGGAGCCTAGCCGAGCCCAGGTCCACCTGAGCCGAGGTTTTAGCCCCAGGGCGGCAGGGCCAGCAGCCGGCTGGAGGAACCCCAGAACACCAGGAACTGTGGAGATTCCAGAATTATCAACATAGACTTGCCTAGGACAAAGTAAGAGGTTAGTGTCCTATGGACTTTGGGACCTGTATTTGGGGAATGCGTCAGCTCCCTCCCCTGGGGGCTAGAAGCCGCTGAGGAGACACGCCATTTTGTAGTTTTCAGAGGCATTTCCGGCTCCCAGCCTACAAATCGTGGGGAGATCCAGCGATCAGTCTTGGGGGGTAATCGCTCTTGCTTTAACCTCCCTGGATCTGGATTGTGATCTAGGGTGGAAGTTGTGGGTGGGTTTGCAGCTTGCCAGAAACGGAAGTTGCCCCCCACACGTTCGGGACGAAAATTCCTCTATCTGGCCTTAAAGCCATAGTGTGGCAACAAGCCCAAAAGTCAAGCAATTCAGTGGCAACATGCCAAGGCAAAGGAAACAGAAAAATGCAACCCTAGACTCCTATTTTGGGGGCATAGAGCGGGAAAAGGACTGTGAGGTCAGAAGTCCTGCTCCAAAAGCCCCAGGGGAAAACATGAGCGGGTTGCAGGCCATAGAGGACCTTAAGAAGGACTTTAAAAATCAAATAAGAGAAGTGGAGGAAAAATTGGAAAGAGAAATGAGAAGGATGCAGGAAAAGTATGAAATGAGGGTCAACAGCCTGACTGAGGAAAACAACACCTTAAAAATAGACTAACTCAAATGGCAAAGGAGGCCCAAAGGGCATTGAGGAGAAGAATGCCTTAAAAAGTCGAATTTGCCAGATGGAAAAAGAATCTCAAAAGTTCACTGAGGAGATTCATTCCTTCAGAGTTAGACTGGAGCAAATGGAAGCTAATGACTTTATGAGAAATCAAGATGCTGTTAAGCAGATCCAAACAAATGAAAGATTAGAAGGCAATGTGAAATATCTCATGGGAAAAACCACTGACCTGGAAAATAGATCCAGGAGAGACAATTTAAAAATTATTGGACTACCTGAAAGCCATGATCAAGGAAAGAACCTAGAAATCACCCTTCAAGAAATTCTCAAGGAAAACTGCCCTGATGTTTTAGATCCAGAGGGCAAAATAGAGGTTGAAAGAATCCACCGATCACCTCCTGAAAAAGATCCCAAAAAGAAAACTCCCAGGAATATTATAGCCAGGTTCCAGAATCCCCAGATCAAGGAGAAAATACTACAAGCAGCCAGGAAGAAACAATTTCAATATTGTGGAAACACAATCAGAATAGCCCAGGACCTGGCAGCTTCTACACTGAGGGATCGAAGGGCATGGAATATGATATTCCAGAGGGCAAAAGAACTGGGAATGAACCCAAGGGTCACCTACCCAGCAAAACTGAGTATTTTGTTTCAGGGGAAAATATGGTCATTCAGTGGAATAGAGGACTTTCAAGCATTCTTGAGGAAAAAACCAGAATTGAATAGAAAATTTGACATCCAGACACAAGAAGGAAGAGATGCCTGAGAAGGTAATCAGGGAAAAGAAATCAAAAGGAACTTATCAAAGTTGAACTATTTACATTCCTATATGGAAAAGCAATATCTGTGACTGATGATATCTTTCTCACTATGAAAATAATGGAAGAAGGGGGTGTGGTCATATGAATACATATGTGAATGTGTGTGTATATGGCTACAGTTATATATGGATAGAGGGCATAGGTTGATTTTGTTGGGAAGGGAGAGTACTCAAGGGATGAAATTATGAGGTGAGAGAGGAAAGTGGCAAGAGGAGATGGGGAGAGACATGGTAGGGTAAACTATCTCATGTAGGGGAAGTGGGTGCAAAGGAGGGGGAGAATAAGGAAGGCTAAAAAGGCAAAACCACATTCACATTGAATTTGGTTCAGGGAGAAAATGACATACATACTAAATGGGATATCTCAACCTGCAGCAGGATAGGGGGAAGGGGGATGAGAGGAGGGATGATGGATGGGAGGGCATCCTTGGGGTGAGGGGAGGTTGGAAGTACCCACTATAGAAGAGGGACAGGATCATGTAGGGAATGGACCAGGTGGGGGGTGGGATGAGTGGGAGGGAATTATAAGCAGCCTTGTACAATATATCTACTATGATAATGTTTTGCATAGCTAGACATGTACAACATATACTGAATTACTTATATCCCAAGAAGGAATGGGTGACAAGGGACGAAGGAAATGGATCTGAAATTCAAGGTCGTAACATTAAATGTTTCAAATATATATATAAATACTATTATTAATACTCTTTTGCCTATAATTGGGAGATAAGATGTGCAGGCATTGGGACACAAAGATTCATCTTCCTCTAATGGAAAAGTCGATGGGGGTATGGGAGAAGGTATGGGAGAGAGCAGATTGGAGGAAGCCATATCTTGTGGGACTGCTATTCTGGGAGGGTGGGTAGGGGAATAATGGGGGGGAAATGATTGTAACTCAAAATCTGGCAGAAATGAATGATGTAAAACAGAAGTTAATAAAGTATTTGTTTAAAAAAAAAAAAAGAGAGAGTATTGTCTCAATAGCCATACCCAGTTCAGGACACACAGAACTCTGTCCAAAGCCAGTGAACTTTAGAGGACACAGCAATGTAAGCAAATTATAGCACAGGGAATCAACTGGTAATTTCTCTGTTATATCACACATATTAGTGAACTAAGCTCATGCATGCATGTGCAAACACACACTCTCACACACACACACATACAATACTAAGAGGTCAACTGTTATGACAAGGATATTTTTAAGATCACAATTTTAATCATCCATGGAACAGAATTGCTATACTACTTAATAACCATTAGATCCAAGTAAAATTATTTCAAAAACTAGAAATACAGAAAAGAACATGCTATTTCTTTTTTATTAATAGTATTTATATATATTTAAAACATTTAATTTTAAGACCTCGAATTTCAGATCCATTCCCTTCCTCCCTTGTCACCCATTCCCTCTGGGAAGATAAGTAATTCAGTATATGCTGTATATGTATAGCTATGCAAAATATTATATATAGATATATTGAACAAGGCTGCTTATAATTCCCTCCCACCCATCCCATCCCCACATGGTCCATTCCCTATATGATCCTGTCCCTCCGCTAGAGTGGTTACTTCCAACCTCCCCTCCACTCAAGAATGCCCTTCCATCCAACATCCCTCCTCTCATACCCCTTCCCCCTATTCTGCTGCAGGTTGAGATATCCCATTTAGTATGTATGTCATTCTCTCCCTGAACCAAATTCAATGAGAATATGGTTTTGCCTTTTTGCCTTCCTATTCTTCCCCTCCTCTGCAGCCACTTCCCCTTGCTTCTTCTACATGAGATAGTTTACCCTACCCTGTCTCTCCCCATCTCCTCTTGCCACTTTCCTCTCTCACCTCATAATTTCACCCCTTAGGAATCATGCCTTCCAAACAAATTCAACCTATGCCCTCTATCTATGTATAACTGTAAACATACATACACACATTCACATATGTATTCATGTGACCATATACCCTTCTTCCATTATTTTCATACTGAGAAAAGTTTCATCAGTCAAAGTTATTGTTTTTCCATGTAGGAATGTAAATAGGTTAACTTTGATAAGTTCCTTTTGATTTATTTTCCCTGATTACCTTCTCAGGCATCTCTTGCTTCTTGTATCTGGATGTCAAATTTTCTATTCAACTCTGTTTTTTTCCACAAGAATGCTTGAAAGTCCTCTATTCCACTGAATCACCATATTTACCCCTGAAACAAAATACTCAGTTTTGCTGGGTAGGTGACCCTTGGATTCAGTCCCAGCTCTTCTGCCCTTTGGAATATCGTATTCCATGCCCTTCGATCCCTCAGTGTAGAAGCTGCCAGGTCCTGGGCTATTCTGATTGTGTTTCCACAATATTGAAATTGTTTCTTCCTGGCTGCTTGTAGTATTTTCTCCTTGATCTGGGGATTCTGGAACCTGGCTATAATATTCCTGGGAGTTTTCTTTTTGGGTTCTTTTTCAGGAGGTGACCTATGGATTCCTTCAACCTATATTTTGCCCTCTGGGTCTAAAACATCAGGGCAATTTTCCTTGAGAATTTCTTGAAGGGTGATTTCTAGGTGCTTTCTTTGATCATGGCTTTCAGGCTTTTCACTAAATTTAAAATTATCTCTCCTGGATCTATTTTCCAGGTCAGTGGTTTTTCCCATGAGATATTTTACATAGCCTTCTATTTTTTTCATTTGTTTGTATCTGCTTAACAGCATATTGATTTCTCATAAAGTCACTAGCTTCCATTTGTTCCAGTATAACTCTGAAGGAATGAATCTCCTCAGTGCACTTTTGAGATTCTTTTTCCATCTGGCAAATTCGACTGTTTAAGGCATTCCTCTCCTCATTGCCCTTTTGGGGCTCCTTTGCCATTTGAGTTAGTCTATTTTTTAAGGTGTTGTTTTCCTCAGTCGGGCTGTTTACTCTCATTTCATACTTTTCCTGCATCCTTCTCATTTCTCTTCCCAATTTTTCCTCCACTTCTCTTATTTGATTTTTAAAGTCCTTCTTAAGGTCCTCTATGGCCTGTAACCCACTCATATTTTCCTTTGGGGATTTAGGAGCAGTATTTCTGACCTCATAGTCCTCTGACTGTTCCATGCTTCGATCCTCTTTGCCCCCAAAATTGGACTCTAATGTTTCATTTTTCTGTTTATTTTGTTTCCTTTGCCTTGGCATGTTGCCACTTAATTTCGTGACTTTTGGGCTTGTTGCCACAGTAGAACTCTGCCACCAGATAGGGGAGCTTCCTTCCGAACATGTGGGGGGGACAACTTCCATTTCTCACAAGCTGGAAAGCCCCACAACTTCCCCCTCACACCACAAACCAGATCCAGGGAGGTTAAAGCAAGAGTGATTACCACCACCCCACCCCCCAGACTGATCCCTGGATCTCCCTACAGTTCGCAGGCCAGGAGCTGAAGCTGCCACTGAAAACTGCAAAATGGCATGTCTCCTTGGCAGCTTCTAGCCCCCAGGGGAGGAAGCAGACGCGTTCCCCAAATACTGGTCCCAAGTCCATAGGGCACTCACCTCTCACTTTGTCCTAGGCATGTCTGTGTTGACCATTCTGGAATCACCACAGCTGCTGGTGTTCTGCGGTACCTCCAGCTGGCTGCTGTTCCAGCTGCCCTGGGGCTAAAATCAGGGCTCAAGCAGACCTGGGCTCAGCTCTCCCTGTGCTGAGATGCCTGCTCCCAGAGCACTGTGCTGGCCCTTCTTGCAGGGCTGCTGGGCTGTCATCAGCAGGAGGCTAGCTTTTCTGTGTCATTCTTTGGGTGCTGGGGCTCCAGAAGTTGTTCAGAGCCCCCTTTTACATATTTTGGAGGTAATCTGGGGGGGAGAGAACCTTGGACATGCTGTTTCTACTCCACCATCTTCAAGAACATGTTATTTCAATTGTATAGGAACTGCATCATGAGGAAACACATCTATTAAGGCACAGTTGTCCCTTCTCTGAAACTTATAATTTTAGAACATTACTTTCATCCCTGAGGAACTAAATGATTTGTACAGAGTCATACAGCCAGCATATGTTAAAAGTGAAACTTCAACACAGGTCTTCCTGGCTTATAGGAGTTTTCTGTCTACTATATCACACTGTCTTTATGTAAGATAAAGGTTTTTATATAATGTGTTTTTTTTTAATTTGTTACCTTCAACTTTTAGCAGAGGTTTTAATCATTCTGAAGAATAAAAACATATTAATAAGAAAATAACACTTTAAATTAGGAAAATATCAGGTGTGATACTTCCCCTAGCAAGGAGTCCTTTCCTTATTCAAACCCTCTTTATTCTGTGAATACAATGTCACCAGCAATGACTTTACTTTGTACTATATTCTTTACCACCTCTGCAATATGGAAGTTTTCTGTAGCTTTACCATTACAGCACCAGGATTGGGAATTACCTCCTTCCCCACAATGCATAATTTATTTCATTATATGTTTCATTCTCTTTACCCAGAAATCTCAATTATTCTTATGGATTTGTTTCTACATCACCTCCCCCCAGTCTTGTATTTTTGCCCTTGATGTTTTGATCTCATGTGCAATACTTTATGTTTTCCATGTTAAATTTCAGTTTCTCAGATTCAACCCATAATTCCAATCCTCAATCTCTTTTTTTTTTCTTCTTCTCTGGCATCCTATGGATTAACTCTCTTTCTCAGACTCTCATCATCTGCAAACTTGATAAAATATACCATTTATGCTTTTATGGGATTCATTAACAACATCATTTAAACCAAGGCCAATGGGAGATCCCTAAGATATTCCAATTACTTTCCACATTGCTATCATTCTATTAAAAATTAGTCTTTGTTTTCAGTCATTCAAAAAGTTCAAATTTACCCAGTCATACTATTTTAAAGATCACTTAGCTGTTTTCTGATAAAAAAAAAATTCCACCAGATATTTGGCCAAATGATTTGCTGATGTCTAGCCATGTCATGTCTATCATATTTCCCTAATCCACTAGGCTGGTGATAATTTCAAAATAGAAGAAAACAAAGAATTGATATTCAACTGGCTTTTAATGATCATTTTTAATCTTTGTAAATGCTCACACCACCAACATTTAATGAGGCAGGTAAGTAGTGAAGTGGGTACAATAACTGACTTAGAGTGAGAAAGAGATGAATTCCAATCCTGCCTCAGTTATGTTACATAGTCTCAAACCCTACTTTATGCCTGCTGGAACAGAGTTATTGGTCTCTCCCATATGCCAAATTTTTAATGGCAAAAAATGTATCATGTTTTCCACAGCATAGTGACAATGTGCACTTATATTTCCTTCCTTACTCAGCAACATAAAACAAGAAATATTTCCGTGATTAGTCAGTCCCATGAGAAGTGTGACATAGTTACTTTAGTTGTCATGACTCACTTTATTTGTGTTTTTAGGAATTCTTTAAGGAATCATTCTCCCAGACCTGTGCCACTCTATGAGGAAATTAAGTATGGTTGGACAATATAGGACAATTGCTGGCTTGTTCTCTATGGTTTTAGCCATGAGAGATACCCTCTTTTATTTCATTCTCCACTTTTTGAGATCTAATTTTGTTTGGAGGTGGGTGGGGGGCATCATGGTTGCTTCATATAGCACAAGGGGCAGGGGGAATGATCAAAGTGTGGTTATATTTGCAGTTGCTATATATTGTATGTATAAATATACATCTAAACTCTGTGAAGTTGAAAATAGATATAAAAGCAATAAATTAATATACTATTATGTTAATAGCTAATTATTAATTTCTGATCTACTCTTTTCCTCTTATTTCTTTTAAAACCTAACTCCTGAAAAAGTCAATCAGATTCTGAAGGACATGACTAAATAATGAGATTTGTTCCTTGGTCCAATGCTCATCAATTGGGTGGTTGGGGCCCACCCAACTGGGAATCTTAATTTCTGTTTAGAGTATAACCATAATCTAGTCTGGGCAGGCCTTTTCCTGGAGGAAGAACTTCCTCTCCTCAATCCCCTCCTTTAGAAAGTAGAGCAAAGTAGCCTGAGGAAGAGCACTAGCTAGAGACATCTGGATGGAAATGACTTCAAATGCCCAGATGCCTTGAGGATGCTGAGTCTTGTGATGGAGCCATATTGTTGGCAGGAAGAGCTAAAGACTTCTAGCCCACCTCCTCATTAAATGTCTACCAACAAGGGTTGAATTTCACTTGTCAGGAGAATTCCCTATCAGAATGAATTTAAGGTGTTTTAGGGTCTTCCTTGGTTTCTTTGCTTACTGAAAGAAATCATTAACTATCAATATATTGTCAGCTAGCTTGACATTTTGATTATTAATCACCCAAAAACTATATGCCTTGGGGTATTCATTGATTTCATACACAAATATATGGTTATAGATATAGTTACCATTCTTATATGAACTCTGTAGGAAACCTCACTCACATATAGCACCTTGAGTTGGCCCCTTACATATCAAGGCCTTTCACAAAGTTCAGGATTATAAAAAGAAAGTAAAAGTATTACAACTTATTAGACTGAATTCTGTGAAGATACATGTTTGTATTCCTAACTGGGTTCATCTCTACAGAAATATATTTCTATTCCTTTTTGTTTTGTTTTGTTGTTGATCATTCATTTCAATTATGTCTGACTCATTGTGATCCGATTTGGGGTTTTCTTGGCAAAGATACTGGAGTGGTTTGCCATCAAAATATTATCTATCTCAATGCTGACTTAATAGTCACTTATTTGGGCTATAATCCCCTTATCCAAATAAAATCTTCTAAGAAGAGTATAGGTAAGAAAATAAAATTTCATTACTATAATTATTAATATGTAATCAAATTACATTAATCAGGAAAAATTACACTGAAAACTTAATGGAACGTTTTAAGCCCAGAAATCTCTAAGAACAATATAATTATTCCTCATCTTAAATTTACATTTTAATCCAAATTTTTTCCTCTACTTAAATCTTAAAAGGCTGTACTTGGTTTTTCTATTATGCTTTCATAAAACAAATTTCCAAAGTTTTCATTTTTAAGCCTTAAAGGTCAAAGTTGAAACTGATATGAGGCAAGCTCAGCACTGATTGTGTTTGAATAATATTAACTTGTCTCAATATTTTTATGTCAGCTTGCAATTCAGCTAATTTTTAGTAGCTTACATTGGAAATAAATGGTATTACGATTTTTTGTATGAATAATTTTGGACATTTTTAAAGAGTCCTATATAAAACTTTTTAAAATGTTTTTTTTTTTGCTTCTATTTATGCTCAAACACCAAGAACACACTGGTTGTTTACAAAGGGAGGATTTTTTTAACCCTAAAATATTGACAGAGTTACTTGGGTTGTAGTTTATAAATCTTTGGATTCTATGACTTTATCTATGTCCATAAAGTACTTATTACATTGCATGGGATTGTTCAATTTAATTTTTTTTTAAACAAATGCTTTATTAACTTCTGTTTTACATCATTCATTTCCGCCAGATTTTGAGTTACAATCATTTTCCCCCAATTATTCCCCTACCCAACCTCCCAGAATAGTAGTCCCACAAGATATCACTTCCTCCAATCTGCTCTCTCCCATACCTTCTCCCATACCCCCATCGACTTTTCCATTAGAGGAAGGTGAATCTTTGTGTCCCAATGCCTGCACATCTTATCTCCCTATTACAAGGTAAAATACTAATAGTATTTATATATATTTGTAATATTAATGTTATTAATATTATATTACATATTATTAATATTAATACTAATAGTATTTATATATATTTGAAACATTTAATGTTACGACCTTGAATTTCAGATCCATTTCCTTCCTCCCTTGTCACCCATTCCTTCTTGGGAGATAAGCAATTCAGTATATGTTGTACATGTCTAGCTATGCAAAACATTGTCATAGTAGATATATTGTACAAGGCTGCTTATAATTCCCTCCCACTCATCCCACCCCCCACCTGGTCGATTCCCTACATGATCCTGTCCCTCTTCTATAGTGGGTACTTCCAACCTCCCCTCACCCCAAGGATGCCCTCCCATCCATCATCTCTCCTCTCATCCCCCTTCCCCCTATCCTACTGCAGGTTGAGATATCCCATTTAGTATGTATGTCATTTTCTCCCTGAACCAAATTCAATGGGAATGTGGTTTTGTCTTTTTAGCCTTCCTTATTCTCCCCCTCCTTTGCAACCACTTCCCCTTGCTTCTTCTACGTGGGATAGTTTACCCTACCCTGTCTCTCCCCATCTCCTCTTGCCACTTTCCTCTCTCACCTCATAATTTCATCCCTTGAGTATTCTCCCTTCCCAACAAATTCAACCTATGCCCTCTATCCATATAACTATAACCCTATACATACACATTCACATATGTATTCATATGACCACACCCCCTTCTTCCATTATTTTCATAGTGAGAAAGATATCATCAGTCACAGTTATTGCTTTTCCATATAGGAATGTAAATAGTTCAACTTTGATAAGTTCCTTTTGATTTCTTTTCCCTGATTACCTTCTCAGGCATCTCTTCCTTCTTATGTCTGGATGTCAAATTTTCTATTCAATTCTGGTTTTTTCCTCAAGAATGCTTGAAAGTCCTCCATTCCACTGAATGACCATATTTTCCCCTGAAACAAAATACTCAGTTTTGCTGGGTAGGTGACCCTTGGGTTCATTCCCAGCTCTTTTGCCCTCTGGAATATCATATTCCATGCACTTCAATCCCTCAGTGTAGAAGCTGCCAGGTCCTGGGCTATTCTGATTGTGTTTCCACAATATTGAAATTGTTTCTTCCTGGCTGCTTGTAGTATTTTCTCCTTGATCTGGGGATTCTGGAACCTGGCTATAATATTTCTGGGAGTTTTCTTTTTGGGATCTTTTTCAGAAGGTGATCGGTGGATTCTTTCAACCTCTATTTTGCCCTCTGGATCTAAAACATCAGGGCAGTTTTCCTTGAGAATTTCTTGAAGGGTGATTTCTAGGTTCTTTCTTGATCATGGCTTTCAGGTAGTCCAATAATTTTTAAATTGTCTCTCCTGGATCTATTCTCCAGGTCAGTGGTTTTTCCCATGAGATATTTCACATTGCCCTCTAATCTTTCATTTGTTTGGATCTGCTTAACAGCATCTTGATTTCTCATAAAGTCACTAGCTTCCATTTGCTCCAGTCTAACTCTGAAGGAATGAATCTCCTCAGTAAACTTTTGAGATTCTTTTTCCATCTGGCAAATTCGACTTTTTAAGGCATTCTCCTCATTGCCCTTTTGGGCCTCCTTTGCCATTTGAGCTAGTCTATTTTTTAAGGTGTTGTTTTCCTCAGTCAGGCTGTTGACCCTCATTTCATACTTTTTCTGCATCCTTCTCATTTCTCTTTCTAATTTTTCCTCCACTTCTCTTATTTGATTTTTAAAGTCCTTCTTAAGGTCCTCTATGGCCTGCAACCCGTTCATGTTTTCCCCTGGGGCTTCTGGAGCAGGACTTCTGACCTCACAGTCCTTTTCCCGCTCTATGCCCCCAAAATAGGAGTCTAGGGTTGCATTTTTCTGTTTCCTTTGCCTTGGCATGTTGCCACTGAATTGCTTGACTTTTGGGCTTGTTGCCACACTATGGCTTTAAGGCCAGCTAGAGGAATTTTCATCCCGAACATGTTGGGGGGGCAACTTCCGTTTCTGGCAAGCTGCAAACCCACCCACAACTTCCACCCTAGATCACAATCCAGATCCAGGGAGGTTAAAGCAAGAGCGATTACCCCCCAAGACTGATCGCTGGATCTCCCCACGATTTGTAGGCTGGGAGCCAAACCTGCCTCTGAAAACTACAAAATGGTGTGTCTCCTCAGAGGCATCTAGCCCCCAGGAGAGGGAGCTGATGCATTCCCCAAATACAGGCCCCAAAGTCCATAGGACACTAACCTCTTACTTTGTCCTAGGCATGTCTATGTTGATAATTCTGGAATCGCCACAGCTCCTGGTGTTCTGGGGTTCCTCCAGCCAGCTGCTGGCCCTGCCGCCCTGGAGCTAAAACCTCGGCTCACACGGACCTGGGCTCGGCTCGGCTGGGCTCCTGCGCTCTGTGCGCTGCAGGCTCCCAGACCACTGCGCTGGTCCTTACTGCAGGGCTGCTGGGCTGTCCTCAGCGGGAGGTTAGCTTCTCTGTGTCGTTCTGTGGGTGCTGGGGCTCCAGAAGTTGTTCACAGTCCTTTTTTACATAGTTTGTGGGGAATCTGGGGGCAGAGAGGCTTGGAAGTGCTGTTTCTACTGCGCCATCTTGGCTCTGCCCCCTCAATTTAATTAATATTTTTCCTATATTATAATTGAAGAGATCTAAAAAGATGGATCCTTTTACTAATTCTCAGAGGTAGAAAGCAACTTAGCGATGACTGAGCCCAACCTATACCTGAAAAAGTATCCCTTGTATATCACACCAAGCAAGTAATTATTCAAATTTTTTTCAAGTAGTTATCTAGCTTTTTATGAAGCACTCTGATGTGGAGTAACCAAATAATGCAGTCCAATTTAAGGCAGTCCAATTTGCCTTTTTGTTGTGTTTCAATCATTTCATCACATCCAACTCTGAGACTGCATTTGAGGTTTTCTTGGCAAAGATTAATGGAGTATTTTGCCATTTCCTCCTTCAACTCATTTTACAGATGAGAAAACTGAGGCAAACAGTGGTAAATGACTTGTCCAGGGTGATATAGCTAGTAAATGTCTGAGGCTAGATTTGAACTCTTCAGGACCAGCATTCTATCCAATGTCACACCTACATAGACTTAGTACTGATTGTTTTAGATAGTCTTAATTGTTAGACAGCTATTTTCTTCCTTAAAGTATAATTTAGCCTCTTTTAAATTTCATTGCACTTCTCCTACCTCATTCATTCATAGATTTAAAGGTAGTCTAACCTTCTCTTTTTCTATAGATGAAGAAACTGAAGCTTGATTACCATACAGCTAGCAAATGTCAGAAACATGACTTTTAGAAAGGTCTTCTTATATTCACTATACCACACTGCCTTTAGAGTCTAGGAAGACAAAACAGCAGGAACTTGTATGCTACAGATTTAGTTTTTCATACCCACATCTACTTTGACCATGGGATAGTTATCCTCCAGGGAACATCAGCTTTAAATATTCATTATTGCTGTTTAAGGGATGCATAACCAAGATTGGTCCTCTGAAGTGAAAGAGCATTTGTCCTCTCTCTGCTAATGACAATGTTTTCAAGAACTTAGACATCTGTTATATCTGTCCTACATCTTCTTTCCTCCATATGTATCAGTATAAAGTCAAGCCTGAGCAACTCTCCAGAGGACTGCTGCTGTGAAGAACTTTAATGTTATGATCACATAGTATAGTGAACTCTCCATTTATTCAGCAGTAAATTAAAGCAAAACATGCACAGAAACCAAAGTACAGCATTCACAATGTTATAACATAACAACTTGTCACTAAAGTGGCCCTTTTCACCAAAGTGGCCACGTAGTTTTAAACAAAAGACATCATTCAGTAAGTCCTTAACTCAATTATCCTTAAGGAGCAAGGTCAAAGTTCTCGACCCCTAGGTCACATTGTCTTACTCTCTCAGTCAAAAAGTCTTCTTTCTCCTTGACTGGAGATTTCTTTCCAATCATCCTTAACTGAATCATTCTTAAGATGTACAAGGTACAGAGTGCAAAGTTTTCCTACCACTAGGACACAAATCATGATCTTCTCAGTTAGCACTAAATACCCAAGGAGAGGTCTTTTCATCTTGATTCAAGGCTGATGATCAGATTCCATGGTTCCTCTTCCATAGTCCCAGCTATTGCCTGAATTTACCCAACTGTCACCTGGATTCAAAGTTAGGCAGCACTTAACTCCTCATCCAGTTCCTTGTTCAGTTCCCATTCCATATTGAGGCTCACAGTGTCCAGTCCACCTTAAGTCCTTGACAGTCTCTGTTTCTCAGAAAACAAAGCTTAACAGAACCAACACAATATGCATACACATTGCCAGCACCAACATCAATTCACTTTCTGCCTGTGAAATCAACATAAACCCACAAACAAAGTCTGAGAACTCAACCCAACTTGCCATTATAGTCCCAGGACTTTGGAAATCCTCCTCCAGGACTTCTGTAAACAGACAACAAGAAAATCCTCTTTCCGGTCTTCCAATTAGGTCCCAGAGCTTCTGTACAAAGTATTACAAAAATAAAAAAAAAATCAACAGGATGAACAGAGTACCTGGATTCTATATTTTCTCCTTCTCAACTCTGCCACCACAGGTATTGCATTCTCAGTTCTGCTCTCTCCCAGCTTGTGTTCAGTTTTTTTTTTTTTTAATCTGGCCATTACCTCCTCCCTGTTCTGCCCACCTCTTAAGTCCTTCCTGTTCCTGTCTTTGGCAAGTCCCTCCCACTGTGGGTTTTACAAATTCTGCTTCTTTCTTTCTTTCTTTCTTTCTTTCTTTCTTTCTTTCTTTCTTTCTTTCTTTCTGCTTTTTTTTTTTTTGGAGGGCAATTGCGGTTAAGCAACTTGCCCACGGTCACACAGCTAGGTTTTTTTTGTTTGTTTGTTTGTTTGTTTGTTTGTTTATGTGTGCGTTAAGTGTATGAGGTCAGATCTGAACTCAGGTCCTTCTGACTCCAGGGGCGACGCTCTACTCACTACGCCACCTAGGCGCCCCCAAGTTCTGTTTCTTAACAAAGACTTGATATAGGCAAGGCTCAAAAGAAACTTGAACTGAAACAAGCTACTTAATAATTAAATAACTGAAACTGGGCACTAAGTACTTCTTTGTTTGCCATTACAATCATCAAGCACCTTAGCATACCCAGGATAACTGCTAGCACAGGTTCTTTGATCTTTTCTAAAGGAAAGCAACTCAAAAGGTGTTAAAAATCTTACTTTAATCAAACATATGTCATTCACTTAGTTCAGGAGAAAAAGTCAGCACCCTGAACTTCAGAGAATGCAAACAGAAAATACAAGGAGACAAAAAAAAACATAGACAGAGAACATAATACAATTCAACAAATCAACAGACAGGGCTTCTACTATCTGACATACATACAATGTTAGTTACCACAGAAAGAAGCACCAACACCTGGGCTTTCAAAGCCAGATGCTCAACAGCTGCTCAGAATCTCATCTTACCAAATTACACAGCTCTGCCCATAAGTGGACCCTAAAGCAAAACCTCACATCAGTTTATATATATAAACATTTCCAGGGTCAGAAGATATCACAAACTTCATGACCCACTGTCTAATTACAAAGTAACCATAAGTGTGCCTTCCTGAAAAACAAACCTCCCCTAAATAAGCTTTACTTGTTGGTCTCCAAGTAAAGCCTTTAAAGGGCAGGGAAAATATTCAAATTCCCTTACTATACATCATACTAAATATTTCTAGTTCTTTAACTGATTCTCCTCACATCAAGCTATTCTGATTACTCTCCTGCTGATCAATATCCATCCTTAAATGTGGTACCAAAAACTGAGAATAATTCACCAAATTCCCCAAAAGAAGGGAAAGGCTATTAAGTTACTAGTCCTATCTATATTTCTTGGATTTGGCTAAGATTTTACTATTATTAATGGCTGGTATATAATATAGTTAATTCATTCTGAGACTGGAATTTACTAAATCTGCACGACTTTGTCAGGTGAGCTATTGTTTACTTGTTATACTTAATCCATGTGAGTTTACTCAAGTATAAGACTTTATATTTATCTTTATTAGATGATGTTATATTCTAATTCAGCCCAACATTTTAGCTTTTTGAGGTCCTGGCTGTCATTTAGGTTTTTACTTGTCATTTTAAGCATATAATATCTTTAAATTTGATAAGAATGACATCTATACCTTTATTTAACCTACAAATTAAATGACTGAACAATACAAAGTCAAGAACAAATCCCTGGGGAGACTCCCCTAGAGACTTCTTTTCAGCAGACACCCAACTATCAATGACTACTCTATAGGCTATAATTACTTCAGCTAAATGAGGAAAGCTATTATGTTCCCATTGGACTCGTTATAATATATATTGCCTTAAACCTTAGCAATCACACCTCTCTTTAAAAGTTAAGTAATAATAACCATGGAATCCTACTTTTACAACCTATTAATTTTTAAATATATATGAAATAGAAACTCCACCCATAGTTATTATCAAAAGGTCTGGTTTTAAAAGCAAAAATATATTAAACACTAGCATAAAGTGCCAGAAAACAGTAATCAAAAACCCTTATAAGAAATGAGCTTAAGTGTTATCAACATATTAAATTAATTACATATAAACCAAACCCTGTTAAGCAATTTGTAAGATCCTTGAAAACAATACAGGCCCCAAAGAGTTCAATCCAACCTTGGAATGTAATTCCAGGCCTATTACAATTTTGCTTTTACAAATACAATTGAAAGAAAATTTTGTGGAGGGAGAAGCACAAAACAAAGTTCTACTGTGTTTCTCTCCCTCCTCCCTACCCTACTCTCCATAACTCTATTTCCAAAAGAGTATATCATACCCTACTTCACGTCCCACAAAGGTTGGCAGATTTGCTTGCTTTCTGTGAAATTTTGAAGATACACTTAGGGAAATGGAGATGCAATATCCACCCTTCTTCCCACACACCACCATCACATGGGTTATATCAGCATTGCATATACCTTAATAAAAACATAAATTTCACAATGTCATTACACTGCTCAAGTGACTTAACCCTGTCAGAAAAAATATAAATTATTATTTTGCTTGAAATCACAGGTTAAGCCCATACACTAAACCCCCTATCCTGCCTTTATACCCCATACCAAGCACAGAGTAAGTACTTAGTACTTTCTTTTTTTTTTTAATTTCACCCCTTGAGTACTCTCCCTTCCCAACAAATTCAACCTATGCCCTCTATCCATATATAACTGTAACCATATACACACACATTCACATATGTATTCATATGACCACACACCCTTCTTCCATTATTTTCATACTGAGAAAGATTTCATCAGTTACAGTTATTGTTTTTCCATATAGGAATGTAAATAGTTCAACTTTGACAAGTTCCTTTTGATTTCTTTTCCCTGATTACCTTCTCAGGCATCTCTTGCCTCATGCGTCTGGATGTCAAATTTTCTATTCAGCTCTGGTTTTTTTCCTCAAGAATGCTTGAAAGTCCTCTATTCCACTGAATGACCATATTTTCCCCTGAAACAAAATACTCAGTTTTGCTGGGTAGGTGACCCTTGGGTTCAGTCCCAGCTCTTTTGCCCTCTGTAATATCATATTCCATGCCCTTTGATCCCTCAGTGTAGAAGCTGCCAGGTCCTGGGCTATTCTGATTGTGTTTCCACAATATTGAAATTGTTTCTTCCTTTGTAGTATTTTCTCCCTGATCTGGGGATTCTGGAATCTGGCTATAATATTCCTGGGAGTTTTCTTTTTGGGATCTTTTTCAGGAGGTGAGTGGAGAGTGGCTTGGACATGCTGTTTCTACTCTGACATTTTGGCTCCACCCCCCTACTTAATACTTTCTTGTTGAATTCAATTTTATAAATTTTAAATTTTGGAGTTTTAGTATATTTTTAAATGATTATTGTCTCCACTCTCATTTGTTTTTGTGGACAACTTATAAAATATTCAGAAATTTGTATAAGGTTCATATTAATTCTCCTCAAATATAAGAATCACTTGAAAAATTGATGCACACATACACAATGCACATTTACATATGTGTACACATACATATCTTTCATATGTATGTGAAGATATATATGTACCTATCTTTAAACGACGTGTGTGTGTATATATATATATATATACATATATATTTATATGCATGTTTGGGTATACATATATACATATATATCTATCATATATCCATCTATCTACATCTAATATCTATCTATCTATATATATATATATGAACCATTTATTAGAGTTGAAATATATACATTTCCTCAAAGGGGAAAGGAAAATCAAGTGGGCAGGGGAGAAAAAGAAAGAAAGTAGGAGATATCTATGCCTGTGTATGTGTATGTATGAGAGAGAGAGAGAGAGAGAGAGAGAGAGAGAGAGAGAGAGAGAGAGAGAGAGAGAGAGAAGCATGATATATTTTGGATCTCATTCCAATATAAATAAAGAATGGAGGGAATTGTCTGAGGAGGAAGAGAATAATGTGTTCTTCATTCCTTATAATTCTAAGGGCAGAAAAACCCTGCCAGAGAAAATATTGTGAATTCAAGCATTAAATGCCATCCCTAAATGTAATAGGGTCTGATGTAAAGATACAAAAATAAAAATGAGAATTTCTGTTTCTGAGCATCTGTCTTGATACTTGAACTGGCACATGAGTTGACTCTCCCCTTCCATCTCAGTGTATTTATTTATTTATTTTTAATAAGAATATTGATAGCCTAATTGTGGTGAGCAGTAAGGTCAGAATCCAGGGACGAAGACTTATTACCTGGACAAAGCATGTAAGAATTGAACAGAATTGTTGCTTATTAAAAGCACTACCCATTCTTAGATGTATTGCTGCTTTTAATAACATTAACTATCTGAGATAGAAGCTGACTAGGAAAGAATGAAACTAAGGACTCCCTCGAATTTTTCTTTGATAATCTAAGGCATATAATCTGTTTTTATCTTATCACTCTTGGGGAAAGATTAATTTGGCCAGAGATGACCAAAAGGGGGGAATTAAGTTTTATTTTTTCAAACTCCACTCTCCAATTCACAAAGGGATATAGAGCAATTCATTCCCACTTTCCCTGGCTGTTGGTCAAGATTACTAAGGGAAAGTTAAGGTTATAAACCACTCCAAGTAATAGTAATGGTTAATACCCAAGGTGTTGTTTCTCTTAAAATAAAAAGACCAGCATACCCAAATAAATATTCAAACTTCTAAAAATGTCAACAATAATATTTGCATTTATATATGCCTTTAATCTTTGCAAAACACTTTTTGTACATTATTTTATTTTATCTTTTCTACTCCCCTAGGAGGTAGGTGCTCTCATTCCCATTTTACAGATGGAGGAAATTGAGCCTGATGGTTTAATTAAGTAACTTTGTTCAGAGTCATGCAGTCAATATGTCTTTGGGAAGAGAAAAATTCAAATATTTTAAATTCCAACTCTAACACCCTTCCACCCCACCATCTTACTGCCTGGAGCACCCAGAGGATTGCATTGCCATGTAGCTTCATGTTTCAGGGAATTTCTGAATAACTTAGAGCAGAAATTGATTATTATATGATATTGATAACAACAAACACAAGCAAAAGAGAAGAATAGACAATGGAAAATAGAATGCAGAGATATGGGGGAAATGACATCCAAGAACACAGACAATTCTTCAGATCCAACAGGGAGAGGGTACTGTGGAATTTTGCAAATAAGAATTCTGGCTCCCTTTCCACTTCTGTGGTAAGTGTCATGAAATCCATTCTGAATGGTACAGACAGGAAGGTCATAATGTTATAACTGTGTAAAGTGAAGTTGGGAACAATGGATGTAAAAGAAATACCATTTCAAGTCCCAGAAGATATTCCCTAGACACCTTTCTTAAGCATCTGCCTTTGTTTTTAATGCACATCATGAGTATTATAAAAATTGCAACTTGACATTTAAGGGGAGGGAAGATGAATCCATTCATTCAATAAAGTAGCCTGGAAATGATTACTTTGAGAAAGAAATATGTATGTTGGTGAAATATTTATTTCAAAACACCAGCCTGTAATTGGAAGTATATTTTGTCATGAAGGTATTCAAATTTTCCAGTCTAATATAACAATTAGTAAAGATATGTCTAGAACATTATGTTTTCTTGATTTCTTTAAACATGAATTTTTTTTTTTACACTAGCACCATTTTTGATGCATTTCAGTGGTAGCTGCGTGTGGCCAATGCAATTCAAAATTTCAAACAGCCTCTTGAGAGATATAGACATAAAAAATAAATATTGATAGATACACATGTCAATAGACAGGCATATGTGTGTATAATATAGACACATATATACACACAATCACATCTATTGACAAAGATAGACGTGCATGGCATTTAGCATAGATAGTAATGTACACATAAATATGTCAATTAATATAGATAGATATTGACTTTTTTCATTTAGCTGAAGGATGGTCTTTAGTAGTGGCATATTATATAGAGAGTTGGTCTCAGAATAGGAAATTTTTAGTTCAAATCCTCCCTCAGATATTACCTAGCTGGGTAAAGCAAAAGAAACTTGAACTGAAACAAAATGCTTAATAATTAAACACCTGAAACAAGGCATTAAGTACTTCTTTGTTTGCCATTACAATCAGCAAGCACCCTAGCATACCCAGGATGGCTGCTAGCACAGGTTCTTTGATCTGCTTTTCTAAATAAAAGCAACTCAAAAGGGTTAACAATCTCATCAAACATATGTCATTCACTTAGTTCAGAGGAAAAAGATAGCACCCTGAACTTCAGAGAATATAAACAGAAATTACAATCAGACAAAAATCACAGAGAAAATAACACAATTCAACAGACCAACAGATAGGGCTTCTAGCTGTCTGACCATTACATATATACGGTGTTAGTTACCAGAGAAAGAAGCACCAACATCTTGGTTTTCAAAGTCAGGGGACTCAATGGTGTTATCTGGACAAATGGATAAATCATACAACTCTTCCCATAAGTGAAACCCAAAGCAAAATCTTATGTCAAGCTGTATGCATATATGCATGTATGTATGTGTGTGTGAGTATATAAACATATGTGTGTGTGTTTGTGTATGTGTAGCTTTCTCCAGGGTCAGAAGACATCATAGATGTGATGTGACCCACTGACTAGTTAGAAAGCAACAAAAGGTGTGTTGGAAAACAAACATCCCCTAAGGGAATTTCCTTTGCTGCATTCCAAGTGAGACCCATTAAGGAGCAGGAAGGATTTACAAATCCTCTAGGCTAATTAAGGGTCAAGGAAGATCTTAAAATTCCTTTACAATCACACTGGGTTACTGTGGATATGTCACTTGACCTCTATCAACATATGTTTCCTCATCTATAAGATGAAGAGATTGGAATTTATCATCTCCAAGTTCCCTTCCAACTCCAAAGATATTCTCATCTCTTCCCTTTGACAATCTCATCCACTCACATGCCTTCAATATATTTGTAAATGACTCTCCAAACTATATCTCTGCCAGTTTCCAGATCCATGTTCCCAATTGTTTGCATGCCCTGTAAAGACTACATACATAAGTCCAAAACCTTAACTTATCTTACCGTGAAATGTGTTCATTCTCCAGACTTCTCAATTTCTACTGATGGTGAAATGATCCATTCATTTGCAGCTGATGCTACCCAATACTATTCCCCAATCCAATTTTTCAAACTTCAATAATTTATAGTTTTATCATTTTGTCCATTTCTTCCTATAGTTTGGAAGGGAGTGAGAAGATATGAAGTAGAAGCACTGATATAGATGATTTTCTTAAAGAGTTTAAGGCTAGACTAAAGTAGATAGATGATAGACAGACAAAGAAACAGAGGGTGATATCTGGCAGGAATAATAGGACCATGTGAATGTTTTTGTTTTGTTTTGTTTTACATTTTAGGGGAATTGGAAAGACAGAGACAAGTTTGTAAGTAAGAGATGAATCAGTATTCAAGCCGTAGAGAACTTAAGTAGATCATTTTATAATCTTATGGAAATACAAAGTTGCCATTTAAAATGTATATTTTATTGGATTTCAGACATTTTTCTTTGTCTCCTTAGATACATGACAATCCAAGGGGTGGAGATGAGGTGGGATCTCCAAATTAATGATGCACTGAAGAATTGGAAAAACAAAACAAAACAAAACATTGGGCTCTACATTGAAGTTTTGGTTTGAATAAATAGTTCTTTGCCAGGTACTACAATCTCAAAAGGCTCGTTTTTTCCTTATACTATGGCATTACTGAGTCCATCATGTTATGACATCATTTAGGAAGTTAGTCACTTGAAAAGTTTAACTTTCCTTTTATATTCATTCTCATCCTCTTTCCTTTTGAGAAAGAAATATGAAGCATTCATTTGCCTTTTAATCAAGAAGAGTTGACTGAAGGGTGGTAGGCACATTGATAAATAAGATCTTGCAGTCTTAAGAATAGGAACTTGATGAAAAGCAATAGAATAAACTTTCTTCCTAAGACTGCAAATATATTCCTAACAAATGCCTTTCCTTTTCATAATACAACTCAACGAACAATAAAATATTCACTCTCTAATTTTATGTGAATAGAAAGTTATCATTGCAATTTTTCAAAAATCTAAATAAATTTGTGTATTAATTTTAATTAAGTTCATGTAAATTTTAAATAATGGCATCACATTAGCACGCAGTAAGCTTTTTAATTCCCTCCTAACACTCCAGTTACAATCTTTGAGGCCAATTTCAAAAAGACCTAAATATTTTTTTAAAGATGCACAAAAACATTATTCATTATAATATTTGGAGATATGCAAATCAGATCTTAATAATATAATTTTTCCTGAGCCTAATAAATTAATGGCCTTTGTAAATCTGTGCTAAACACTACCGGCTTTTAAGTGTTTTTTTTTCCCCTATTTAATTATTGTTTGATATAATGCATTTGCTACCATTCCTCCTAGGAACATGTAAACAGAAATTTAATTAAAGAGTTATGTTTTCCTCACTCAGATTTTGCTTAAAGGCCATTTTTTCCCTCCATTAAAAGCAGAATGGATTATGTGGTTGCTTTCTCACCCTTGGGCCAATCTTGACAGTCTTTAGAGGTTCTCAAGGACATTTCTATTTCTAGATATCTGAAATTACTTAGATAATAATCCTAAGTTATATGTTAGATATATCAAAGTCTTCTTTTCAAGATTCTCTCTCTCTCTCTCTCTCTCTCTCTCTCTCTCTTTCTCTCTCTCTCTCTCTCTCTCTCTCTCTCTCTCTCTCTCTCTCTCTCCCTCTCTCTCTCTCTCTCTTTCTCACAAACATATTTTATTTATTTAGTTTGCTGTATCTTTATTTTATTCATTCATTCACCAGTCATTTGAACAATCTTCCCTTCCATCCATTTATTATCTATCTATCTATCTATCTATCTATCTATCTATCAATTCATTCATTCATTCATTTGTTTATTTATTCATTCATTCATTTATTTGTTTGCTTATTTATTTATTCATCTATTCACTTATTCATTCATTCATGCATTTATCTATCTATCTATCTATCTATCTATTTATTTATTTATTTATGGGTTGTAACTTTTGGAAGCAATCAACAATATCAATACTGGCATTTCAAACCAAAGTTCAATCAAATCCTGCATTTGTGAAATATCATTTAAAGAGAAATGCCAATGATGGGTTTAGGTTTTAGTAATGATCATTAGATTTTGAAAATATATTTTTAATGAGTCTATAGACTTTAATTTTTCACTAAAATTGAAATTGAGTAGCATGTTTTCTCACACAACTGAAATATAATTTTCTGGAATCATCTGATTCCAAAATCATTTAATAAGAATTACTTTAATAGCTGATTGCTTACAATAGTAGAGGAAAACAATGATCAAATAATGAATACTCTTGGAAAGGGTATAGGGAGGGAAAGGATTGTCACAATGCAGAAAAGAAAATATTGTAGGAATAGAGGAAGAAAATAATGTGATTTATAAAGTAGAAGACACTGACTATTAATCCTTTGAATTTTTCCTTTCTTGGCATGTAGGCTCCATATTTTTCCTGGAGACCAGGATTTTGTGACAAGATTCATTCTCTTCCAAGGTTGGAATTTCTGAAAGCAGGCTTGAGTCTTCCAGAATTGATTGCTTCTCTCTCAAAGATAGCAAGTAATGTTGCTTCCACTGATCTCTCAGGTGAGAGCTGTATTGATAGTAGTGAACATTCTCATTCATCTTCCAAAGTACTGACTAAGAAGTGAACTTGTCTGTCAAACAGCAGGAAGTATATTGTAAAACCCGTGGCATCATTCTTAGTCACATCACAGGAAAACTCTAGAGTAATGCTTTCACAGTGGATTCAGCTGATTCAATCTTCTTGTAGTCTTGGAACAAGCAAAGATGTGCTGTGATGGGTTTTGCTCACTAACCCCAAGAAGAAGAGTCATTTAGAATACATGAAGAGCCAGAATTGTTGGCATTCAAAAGGCACTAACCAGTCTTAATAGAAGATAACTCCTTATTATTTTCTTTCTATCTTAGTGGTATTAGAGTAGACATTGCAAATCCCTTAATGGGTAACAGCTTTAGGGTACTGTTCTTTATCTAATTGCACTTATTATTTTATTTTATATGAAGAAAATTGGATAAAGCTACAACCTTATAGTTTCAGACCTAGTGAAGTTCAGAAATTCAACAGTAAATAACAAGAAATTCAAGAGCTGGAGTCTCTGGCCATATTTACTGAAAATTTCATGATGAGGAATGAAGACCTTAGCTGGACTCATCTTTATCATCCTCATCTTTATCATCAACATTTTTATTGTCTTCTTCATGAAGGACAATCAATATAGGAAAGACTGGTTCAGTATTATAACATTCACATCCATTAGTGATCTACTTTCAGAAAGAACTCATAAAGAGTTCTCATCTCTGTGGTCCAGGTTTGTTTCAGAGATCTCTGTACCCCTTTTCACAGAAAACCTTAAAATGCCTACAGCAGCACTTGCACATACAGCCCCATTGGGCATATCACCCACCTCTATCCAGGAGTAGTATTATTAGCATATGTTAGTCAACAAATCAACAATATTTTTAAGTATTTAATATATGTTAGGTTCTCTGTTAGGCATTGGGCAAAGAAAGAAAAGCAAAATGGAAATAAGGAAAGTTTATTAAGTTTATGTCTGTCTATATAAGAAAGCAATCTCAGAATCAGTCTTAGTGATGGAAGTGTCCTTGGAAGTCATTAAGTATAACACTTTCAGAAGCATAGTCTTAGAACTGAAAAAGACCATAGGGATTATTTTAAAGATGAGGAAACAATCATGAATAGTCTAAGTGACTTGACCAGGATCATATAGCTAGCAAGTGTCTGAGTCCTGTTTTAATCTCAGGTCTACTTGATTCCAAATTCAAAACTCTATTCACCATGGGACCTAGATATCTCTTCATCTTCAGAAATGAGATTGCCAAACTTACTTGTGACAAATCTCTTCAAAGCTAAGGAATTAACTTTGTGGGTAAGATAACAGGCACCACCATCAGTGAGTCACCTACTGGAAAATACAGTGAGTTCCTGGAAGCCATCCCTGTCATGTTACAAAGTTACTCCTAAACCTTCTTGGCTGGCACCAGTTTGGGTACCCTAAAGAGTTATTTGTGTTTTCTAAACCACAAAATGATACATGTGTGGAAAGTCCTAAAAGTCCTTCTCATTTTTCTCATCCTGATGACCTCCAAGTGGTACCAAATCACTTATATTAGAGAGTGATTTTTGCCTTTCCCTCTTGCGTTCTTCTCAACTACAGTGTCATGGAAAAGGTTTGCAGTGATTTATGCAGTGATGTATTTAACAAATACATGATAATAGCCATTTAACACTAGCAAAACCTTAAGCTTTCAATAATTCTTTCATCATGACTAGTTAATCAGTATTTCTGTCTTCTCAAGGTTGGCACTCACTATGGATGGAGATATTATGTTATCCATATACTTGATAGGAATGCCTCACAATTAGCCCAATTTAACAGTCAGGTTTAAACCAGTACCTTCATGAAATAATATTGTCAAAAGTGTTTTTCCCTTTAATTTTTCAACATGTTCCTTCATATATTGAAATATTCCAGATACAATAATATTTCTCCATTTTTCATATCAACTTTTTGTCATATATATCATATCAGGCTTTTTCCTTGAGCAAAAAAAAAAAAAGTAGGGCCCTATACGGTCAGTTTTGGTTGCCTTATCTTATGTACTATATCCATATGTTCTTCCTCTTCATTAGGGTTCCTAATCTCTTAGTTTGTATGTCATGGGTCCCTTTTTGGAGACATAAGGACGTATTCTTTGAGATAATTTAAATGATAACCCAGCCCACAGTCAAACCTGTGACTCTAATGTCACAGGAAACATTGAAGAGGAAAGAGATGGCAATGGTTGCTAGGGAAGGTCATAATAGATTTTGGCCAGCTTTTATCATAATTCTTGATATCACTATGAGGTCTCAAAAGGACCAACTTTTGGTCAGTAATAGCATATTTAATGATTAATTTTTCAGTCCCTTCTCATTTTCAGCTATCTTTTTGGGGATGCCACGTGATCCTAGTAGCAATTAAAACTTAGTGATTATTTTATTATCATTTATAAGTTCTTCTTTCAATTTTTAATCCCCTCACCCACACCAAACATTGTTATAGTAGTGTTTGATGATGATGAAAACAAAAGCTAGTATTTGTATAGCACCTGGTATGTTTCAGGAACTGTGCTAAATGCTTTATAATTATTATCTCATTTGAGTCTCACGATTCTGACAGGTCAGTGACGCTATTTTATCCATTTTTCAGTTAAAAAGTAAAATCAGGCAGAAATTGCGACCTGTTGAGGGTCACAATAGTTTATAAGTGTCTGAGACAGGGTGTGATAAAGTCTCCCTGCCTCCAGGCTACTCTTGTAGTTGCTTGAGATTCAAACAACTGCCTTCCAATTACTCATGTTCATAATCTGTGGGTATCTCCCATTCACACACACACACACACACACACACACACACACACACACAGAAGTTCTTCATAAATTTCTAGTCCCAGAACTAAATACCATTTTCTTTAATACTTGAGTAATTGTGGTACTTATTCATACCAGTCCACAAGTATGCACTATGCAATAACAATATACCAGTATCAATTTAATAAGGTATATAAAGATATTCCAAACCCAGTACACACTTCTTCCTTCAATCAACTTATCACTGTATATTCTAGCTTTCATTGGAGAAAAATAAAATGAAAAGAGTGAAGAGGAGAGGAAAGAAGGCGAGAGGAGAGAGAGGAGAGGAGAAGAAAAGGGAAAAGGAAAGGAAAACTACAGTCAAACTGCAGCCTATTCTTTGAGGGGAGAAAAATCTTCAGTTAATTAAACAATAAAGCAGCTAGCCTAATGTTATTAAATAATCCTAGGAATACTGCCTGATTCTTCAACTCTTCTCCCCAAGATATAATTGGTATCATATTCACAAATCAGAATACAAAATTAAATTGAGAAATAATCTCAACTTTGAGTTTCATTTGCCATGAATAAGAAAAGCAAGAGATGCAATTATAAGAGTGGGTGGTACAGTGACTAGAGCACTATATTTGGGTTCATGTACTTGTTATGTGACCCTGGTCAAGTCACACTAAACCTCAGTTTCCTCATTTATAAAATGAAAATAATTATTTGAAAGAGATTATTTCACAGGGACTGTGAGGAGAATAACATGAGAAGATGTCTGTAAAGCATTTTGTAAATCTTAAAGTAATACATAAAGAGTAAATTTTAATATCCTTCCAAAAGATTAAGGAAAGGATATAAAAGGACTATAAGGAAAACCAAATGTGGCAGTGCCCCTGCACTGTTTTCTATAATTTAAGAATGAAATAGGCAGAGTGATGTGCTATAAAGAATGTGGATCAGAAGCCAAGAAATTCGAGTTTAATTCTTATCTCTGCCACCAAATAGTTGTATGCTTTTGTGTAAGACAGTGACTATCCTGCGGATTCAGTTTCCTTATCCTTAAAGGAAAGGTATGAACTAGATAAGCCTCTAAGTTCTCATTCAACTAAAAAACTCTAAAATTCAATTATCAAAGCTAATTTTCATAGTAGTGTAAAGGATGTCTCATTCACTTCTGTAATCACACAGTTTGGGGGTTCAATATACAGGATACATTTGATTTCACATCCTTTCCACAAAAAAAAAAAAAAAAAAACCAATGCAATCCTTTCTCTACCAATATACCAAGTTGGAAATCTATCTGAGACAAAAATAACAAAATAAGTAAAATAGGAAAGTCAAAGTACAGAATTATTCCCTACTATCATAAACAATTAAATGGTCACATTACAGTGGAGAAGACAACAATCCATTGCCTGTCCAGCATGGGTAAATCTCATCTGACTAAAGTCTCCAAGTTCTCCCTCCCACAAGCCAGTTGGACTTTCTTCATTATTCTTGGTTCTGCCCCCATATCTGCCTACCACTGGAGCTGCCATTTCCCTCTGCCTTCAAAATTGCCACTAAATACTTCTCTGTCTCGCTCTTCTTGCACTTTGGAAGTCTCGTTTATCTATCTATCTATCTATCTATCTATCTATCTATCTATCTATCTATGTTTTTCTTTTTGCTTTTTGGAGAAGGGAAGGTAGGGCAATTGGGGTTAAGTGACTTGCCCAAGGTCACATGGCTAGTTTTGTATTAAGTTTCTGAGGCCAGATTTGAACGCAGGTCCTCCTGATACCTAGCCACCCCACATTTATTCTTTCAGAGTAAAACTAGCTGGACCATATGTCATGAGGCTAGTCAACAAATGTTCAGCTCTGACATTAATCTAGCTTAGAGCTCCAATCTAAATGGAGATAAACAAGGACCACTCATACATGTGTAAGGCTTACAGAATCACCCTCTTTGGCACAAGGTCCCCAGTCCTTACTTTTATATGACAAGAAAAGTGAATTTGATTCATAGAAACACAGCCAGCTCCTCCCATTGAATCTTTGAGGTTGGAAATAATCACATCCTTTTTATTTGCCCCCTTGAGTTCCATCAAGCGTTTCATTGCCTAGTCCTCAATCATAAAAACATTGTCAAATTTCAATAAATCTCATGTAAGTAGTAGAACTACTGTATGACCTGGTCCAGCCTTGAAGCCTCTTCCATTCTCCTATTATGGTGAAGCTCTCATTCTGCTTACGGATGAATATTTGTAGACTTCTTACATGTCAGAAGAGAAGAGGATTTTCTGCAATTAGTGAATAAGCATAATAACCAAAGATCTACCTTATTACTTAAGTAACTTAGAACTAGAAATCAAGGTCTGGAAGATACATATATACATAATACATACTTAATGAAGGCACATATACATACATGTATATGCATATATACATATACAACACAATATGCTATATAAATTACATATTTCAGATGAGTTTTACTTTCAACAAAATTTGCTGCTATTTTTACTTAATCAAATTATTTTAAAATGCCATTTTTATAAATGGTAGAAGTGTTGTTTTATGGGTCAATATATACAAAATTAATCAATAAAGGTGGTGCAGCATAAGGGGAGAAGGAAGGAAGGAAAGAGCATTTACTAAGTGCTTTATAAAGCAATAATCCTGTTTTGCATGTATGTATACACACATATACATACACACATATTATATGTGCATGCACATATGTTTATAGGAATATAGGCACATATGTGTGTACACATGTGTGTATCCATGTGTCAGACACTGTGATGAGTGTTTTACAGATATTATCAAATTTGATCCTTACAACAACCCAGTGAGGTAAGTGATATTATGATCTCTATTTTTTACCGCTTACAAACTAAGGCAGGCAAAGGTTAAGTGACTTACTTGCCCAGGGTCATGTATTTAATAAGTGTCTGAGGTTAATTTTAACTCAGATATTCTTTCTACAAGATCTATCACTCTCCATTATGCCACCTGATTGCATAGAGGATTTAAGTATCACCTCTGACACATGCATGCCGACTTTGTGGTCTGAGGCAAGTCATTTAACTTTTCAAAGTTCTAGACAACTGTCTAAAATGATAAGTATAGATAAAGTGCTGACTTGATTATTGGCAGAGGGAGTTTTCCAACTGGATATTCTCTCTTTCTTTGTCTCTGCCTCTGCCTCTCTATCTCTCATTCTCTGTGTCTCTCTTTATGAACACACAATACACACACCCAAGCTCACACACATATGCATGTATACACACAAACATACCTATATGTGCATACACAGCACATCAGTACATGTGTGTATGCCTTGCAACACATGTTGAAAATACATATATACATATGCAATATGCATACATTCATAAATCATTATCATTCTGGGGACTTCCAATTGCTCACTTTAGTCTCCAGAGTGACAATGATATATTTCAATGTTTTAAATTCCTTTCTAAGTAAATGATGTTATAAATATATGCTGGCATTCTATGAACACACACTGTGTGTATTCTATGACCAAATCTGTATGATTGATAAATGACCTAATCTGTACATCATTAATATGTTGTGCACTTATATTTTAAAAGTTCCTTCCAGTTGTAGGTACTATGAAACACTTTCTGCTACTCTAACTACTATCCCTTTGGTAAGGAAAAGGAGGTCACACAGGACTGAGCTCAAAATATTATCATTGTACTTTCTTCATCTATTAAATTTATTTTAAAATATTAAGTCTAACAAAAAAATAAACATTTTCATCTGATATCGAGTTCACCTGATTTTCTTAATTTTCAGGCTCTAAAAATTAAATTTTGCAACATTCTCTGTTTTATGTCAATGATAACATGTCTCTCCTAGTCACCGAGGCTCTAAACTTGAAAACAATCTCTGATTCATTCCCTTCCTTGACCCTCACATGCAAGCAGCTGCCAAGTTTAATCAATTCTACCTAAACAATATCAAATGCTTCCCTCTCCACCCCCCTTTTATGCTCTCAGTGGAATATTTCTATTTTAGTTTTTCATTCCATCTCTCTAGGACTAAAACAAATCTCCTAACCAATCTCCCTATCTTCCACTTGTCCATGATCCAGCCAATCCATCACACTATTAGCTGTCAAAATCAACTTCAAAAGCCACAGATCTGATCATGTCATGCATTTCAGTGGCTTTCCACGTCTTTCAAGATAATATAAAAGCTCCTCAAATGGACTTTTAAGACCACCTACAATCTATCACTAACCTTCCTTGCCTCTCTTTATTGCCTAGAGCTTTGGAGGGTGGGAAGGTTGGCAAAGCCAGGCTTGGGGCTATGGATATCTCTTTGAAGAAGCTACTGCTTGAATATTGCTTGGAGATGTCTTTTCTGTTAGAGGGGAATGACTAAGAAATAGATAGCTCCCTGGGCCAGTGACCAAAGCCTTTTATCTTATTTTTTAAAGAAAAGAGAGAAATGTCTTTTCTTTTGAACTCTTTGGTCTAACAGCATCTGCTCAGTAAAGGGAACTGAAGTACACCCTAACTCTGTGTGAAGTTTGCAATACAGTGAATTGTATGGTCTAGGGTATATATCTGAGAGATTACATAGCAAATGAGAGATTAACTAGAGAAACTATAGTAGGAAATAATGAAGGGCTAGCAAGTGATCTACAATAGCAATATGTTTTCTTGAGTTAAAATTCAGGAATAAATGGGGATGATCAATGCCTCTATTATACTTGTGAATGCTTGGATCAAATAAGTACTTTTCCCAGGTGTATTTTTTCCATTATCATCTTCCTCTTCTTTATCCTCCTTCTCCTTCTCTTTCTCTTCCTCCTCCTCATCACTAATAACATTTATATATCATTTTAAGGTTTAAAAACACTTTATTTCTATTATCCCATTTGAATTCCCATCAACTCTGTGACATAGGAACAATTATTATCTCTCATTTTCAAAATGGAGAAAGTGAGGATGTAAAAAGTTAAAGGATTTGCCCAAGGTCACACAACTATCAAGTGTCTGAGGCAGGATTTAAAGACACATCTTCCTGACTCCAAGTCCAGAATCTCTGCAAGAGGCCACCCAGGTGCCTCAGGATTAACTATACCTAAATAATTTTCAGAACTTGATCTTTTCTTGTATTAAATATGATTTATGTTTCAACTGTAAGCCTTGCTCAGAACAGGAACATATTAATACTAGTAATTTCCTGTTCTTAATCTGTTCTCTTTATCTTTACCTTTTCATACATGACCAGCCTCCATTCTTGCCTTTGGATTAGCACCTGTAGAAATCCTTCCTTTCCTTCAAGTAGTCCCATGGAAAACTTCTTCATTTTCCATTTAGAAGTAATCCTTCCATATTTGGTTCTCTAATAGGATTGTGGTAAATCTATCTCTTGCAGTCAACATATTATAATTTTCTTTATAATTATTTGAATTTATATCCCTCCTTTAGGACAGGGAGTGGCTTCTCTAGTTTTAATCCACTCTTCTACTTGGTATTTGTTTTCTGTGTACTCATGTGTAAGTTGATTTCCCCAACCCCATCCCAATAGAATGCAAATTCCTTTGGGGAGTAACTATTTCCTTTTTCTCCTAATATTTCTAACATACAATTTCTATGCCTCTCACATAGGGGTCAATTAATTAAACTGGAATTAAAAATTAAATTTCATTATATCAGTGATTAGCACATTTACTTTCATGTAGTCAATGTTAAAAAAAAAACATGTATTTGTTGAAATGGATTTTATTTATTTGCTGAATTAATTTGGAGGACAAGGACAGCATTCATTCAGAACTTTCCTTCTAAGAAGCATACCTACTAAGGTATAGGTGGGTTGTGATTATGACTGGTGGAGAGGAATCACACACTGAGAAGACCTCACACTGAAATCACATTTCCCTATTATATCGAAGTAATAATAGAGCATTAGGTTTAAAGGGTGAAGCAAATGCTTAGGAACATGAATGACTAGGAGTTCACTGAATTAAAAAAAAAAGCAAAACATATGGTAGGTACCTGTAGTCACTGCTTCAGGAGATGCTAAAGCTGGTGAATTCCTTGAGTTTGGAAATTCTGAGCTTTAGCAAGGCTAACACTGATCAAGTGTCATCACTGTATGTGGAAATAATTATCATTAGGGTTGGTACAGGAGTGTTTACTGTATCTCTAGCCTAGGAAGATAGAGAGAGCCAGTATTTAAGAAAAAAAATTATCATTCAATTTCCCCCTCATGTGGTCATTGTGATTAGTGACCATGCAAGATGAACAGAAAGGCACTGGGTCAAGGTGGACGAAGTGCTGCTGGAAATGGATTCAAAAAGACCTGGCTTCAAACCCTGCCCACTACACCTGACAGTTGTATAATGCTAGGAAATTTTACCCTCTCTGCCTCAATTTCCTTAGAGCTTGGGTGTGTATTACACATTGCTTTAGCATGGTTCAAATAAGGTCATCTAAATTTCTCAGATAAATTTATACATGATAAAAATATTAGTTATTCTTAAAAATATATGGATGGAGAACTTGACCATAGTTGGGCTCTACAGAGCTACTCAGAGTTATTAAGGTTTTTTGAGGAAATAACAACAGCAAAACCAATGAAACATTTAGGGCAAAGTGTTTGGAGTATCTTCCTGATTCATTCATTGATTAACCTGATATTTTATGTGTGACTTTTTAGAGGTGTGTAAGATATGAGAAATATAATCTTTACTGAGGTTTAAAGGAAACCCAGTGGGAAGATGATGGGAGATAATCTTTGGGGAAAAAAAATTCTCTATCTCATAAGTTAGAGACCCTACGTTTGCTTACATATTTGCCTACTTCTCTGAGGAACCAGCACCATTAGCTTATTTAGACATGGAAAATATTCTGGCATTGATTTTATTGAATGAATAATGATATAGTCATATTTTCCCTTTTTATTTATGATAGCTCACACAAATCAAATAAGGCTCTGATGTGACAAAGTGGTTAGAGTCCTAGACACAGAGTGAGGAAGATCTCAATTTAAATCTGGCCTCAGAAATTTATTAGCTGTATGGCACTGGGCAAATTACTTAACATTGGTCTGCTTCTGTTTCCTCTTGTATAAAATGGAGGTAATAACAACACTTACTTCTCAAAGTTGTTCTGAGTTTAAAATATAGTAATATTTGGGGGCGGCTAGGTGGCGCAGTGAATAGAGCGCCGGCCCTGGAATCAGAAGGACCTGAGTTCGGAGCCGGCCTCTGACACTTAATCCATACAAACAAACAAACAAAAAAAAAACCTAGCCGTGTAACCTTGGGCAAGTTACTTAACCCCAACTGCCCTAAAGGGGCGGCTAGGTGGCGCAGTGAGTAAGAGCGCCGGCCTCGGAGTTTGGATGACCCGAGATCAGATCCGGCCTCAGAAAATGAGCACCCACGCATAAATAATGACTAGCCGTGTAACCTTGAGCAAGTTACTTAACCCCAATTGCTTTAAAAAAATATATATAGTAATATTTGAACTTTTGAAAACCTTGAAGTGCTATATTGGTGCTAGTTACTATTATTATTTATCATTATCATGTATTTCTCATAATTTTGTCATTATGAAACATAGTGTTATAAAACATATCACTATCTAAAGAATTTTGTAATTTGCAATTATTTTAGTGCACTAACTTGATGTGAATAAATAATTCAAAAAGTCTTAAGCAAGCAGCTTCATTTCTTTTTGCTGAGTAACTCTACATATTGAATGAGATGATATATGTAAAAACTTAAGACATAGTGCCTGGACCATAATCATCACTTAATAAATTCTTGTTTCCTTCCCCTTCTTAATGACCATTAGGTGAAACAGTCTGTAGAGCACTAGGCCTAGAGTCAAGATGGCCTGAATTCTAATATGGCTGAAGACAATTACTATCTGTGCAACCCTTGGCAATTAATTTCATATTTTTTTGCCTTAGTTTCTTAAACTATAATATGGGGATAATAACAGTACTTCCTTCCCATGTTATTTGTGGGGATAAAATGAGATAATATTTGTAAAGAACTTAGTACAGTTCCTGGAAATATAAGTTCTACATAAATGTAAGGTAGTAGTAGTAACAGCAGCAGGAATAGTAATAGTAGTAGTAGTAGTTGGTTGGTAGGTTGATTGGTGGCTGTCTTTCATTCTCTAAGAGGACCAAAATGACATAACTATGACAGAGTCAAGTTTCAGTGTGTCCAATTGTTGCTGATCAGACCAATACTAGCATGGAATGCTCCACCACATGTCAGACACAAATAGTATTTGTGAACATTTGGAGTCGATACTCTAAATTTGTGCTTCCTGAATTTCCTTTGAGTTTTTCAGTTCTGCTTTGCTCATACTGCACAGTACCTTCTCTGATGAGGACACACTATACTGAGCATTCCTGTACCAGTGTCTCCCATGTCAAACAATCAATTCCAAAGTTCTCTTTTTTTTCCAAAATTCTTTATTAAATTCTGGTTTACATCATTTGTTTCTTCCAGATTTTGAGTTACAATTTTTCCGCATTGTTCCCCTACCTACCACCACAGAATAGCAGTCCCACAGGATATCCCCTCATCCAATCTGCTCTCTCCCATATCTTCTCCCATACCCCCTTCAACTTTTCCACTACCGCAAGGTGAATATCTGTGCACCAATGCCTGTATATCCTATTGCCCAATTGCATGCAAAATAGTATTAATAATAGTATTTATATATATATATATGCATATATATATATATGTATATATTTGAAACATTTAATTTTAAAGCTTAGAATCCCAGATCCATTCCCCTTCTCCTTTGTCACCCACTCCCTCTGGGAAGGTAAGCAATCCAGTATATGTTGTACATGTATAGCTATGCAACACACCACCATAGTAGATATATTGTAAAAGACTGACTATACTTCCCACCCCCCACCTAGTCCATTCCCTACTTTGATCCTGTCCCTTTTCAAAAGTGGGTGCTTCCAACCTCCCCGCACCCCCTGCATGGCCTCCCTCCATTATGCCCCCTCTCATCCCCCCCCTTACTCTCCTACAGGGTGAGATATCCCATTTAGTATGTATGTCATTCTCTCCCTGAGCCAAATCCTATGAGAATATGGTTTTGCCTTTTTGCCTTCCTGTTCTTCCTCTCCCCTACATCCACTTCCCCTTGCCTCTTCTACATGCATGAGACAGTCCAGATCCCCCCGTCTCTCCCCATCTCCTCCTGCCACATTCCTCTCTCACCTCTTAACTTCACCCCCTAAGTATCATCCCTTCCCACCAAATTCGACCTGTGCCCTCTATCCATATAAACCTGTAAACATATATACACACATTCACATATGTATTCATATGACCATACAACCTTCTTCAATTATTTTCATACTGAGAATGGCTTCATCAGTCACAGTTATTGTTTTTCCATGTAAGAATGTAAATAGGTCAACTTTGATAAGTTCCTTTTGATTTCTTTTCCCTGTTTACCTTCTCAAGTATCTCTTGTTTCTTGTGTCTGCATGTCAAATTTTCTATTCAAGTCTGGTATTATTCTCAAGAATGCTTGAAAGTCCTCTATTCCACTGAATGAACATGTATCCCCCTGAAACAAGATACTCAGTTTTCCTGGGTAGGTAATTCTTGGTATTAATCCCAGTTCCTTTGCCCTCAGGAATATCATAGTCCATGCCCTTCGATCCCTCAATGTAGAAGCTGCCAGGTCCTGTGCTATTCTGGTTGTTTTTCCACAATATTGAAATTGTTTCTTCCTGGCTGCTTGTAGTATTTTCTCCTTAATCTGGGAATTCCAGAACCTGGATATAATATTCCTAGGAGTTTTCTTTTTGGGATCTTTTTTCAGGAGGTAATTGGTGGATTCTTTCAACCTCAATTTTGCCCTCTGGTTCTAAAACATCAGGGCAATTTTCCTTGAGAATTTTTTGAAGGATGGTTTATAGATTCTTTCTTTGATCATGGCTTTCAGGTAGACCAATAATTTTAAAATTATCTCCCCTGGATCTATTTCCCAGGTCAGTGGTTTTTCCCGTGAGATATTTAACATTGCCTTCTATTCTTTCAATTGCTTGGATCTGTTTAACAGCATGCTGATTTCTCATAAAGTCACTAGTTTCCATTTGCTCCAGTCTAATTCTGAAGGAATGATTCTCCTCAGTAAGCTTTTGAGATTCTTTTTCCATCTGCAAATTCAGCTTTTTAAGGCATTCTTCTCCTCATTGCCTTTTTGAGCCTCTTTTTCCATTTGAATTAGTCTATTTTTAAGGTGTTATTTTCCTCAGTAAGGTGTCTGTGCCTCGGTTCCTTAGCAGCTTCTCACCCCTAGGGGAAAAACCTGACACAGTCCCAAATACTGGTCCCAAAGTCCATAGGGTACTAACCTCTCACTTTGATCATGGCATCTATGTGATGGTAATTCTGGAAATGCTACAGCTGTTGGTGTTCTGGTGTCCCTCCAGCTGGCTGCTGGTCTGGCTGCCCTGGGGCTAAAACCTGTGACTCACATGGTCCTGCGCTCAGCTCCCAGAGCACTTCACTGGCCACTCCCTGCTGGGCTGCTGGCCTGTCCTCAGCAAGAGGTTAGCTTCTGTGTTTTTCTGTAGGTGCTGGAGCTCCAGAGGCTGTTCAGAGTACCCTTTTACATAATTTTGAAGTGTTTTGGGATAGAGCACAGTGGAAGTGCTGTTTCTACTCTGCCATCTAAGTCCAACATTCTTAAGAGAGATTTTGAGAGTGTCCTTGAATGGTTTCTTCTGACTGCCATGCAAATGCTTCCCCTCTGTGAGTTCTCCATTACATAGTCTTTTTGGCAAGAATATGTTTTGCATGTGAACAATATAGTCAGTCCATAGGAGTTGCACTCTCTGAAGCAAAGTTTGAATGGTTATCAGTTTAATTTGAATAAGAACCTCAGTGTCTGGTAACTTATCCTGTCAGGTGATTCTCAGAATCTTCCTTAGACTATTCAAATGGAAGCAATTCAGTTTCCTGACATGGCCCTGGTAGACTGTGCAGTTTTCACAGGCATACAACAATGAGGTTAGCACAACAACTCTGTACACCTTCAGTTTAGTAGTCAGTCTAATAGCTCTTCTCTCCACTTGTTGTAGCAGCAAAATAGGAGGAGGAGTAGCAGTAGCAGCTGCAGCAGCAGCAGCAGCAGCAGCAGCAGCAGCAGCAGCAGCAGCAGCAGCAGCAGCAGCAGTAGTAGTAGTAGTAGTAGTAGTAGTAGTAGTAGTAGTAGTAGCAGTAGCAGTAGTAGTGATAGTAGTAACATTAGGGCTTGCCTTACCTAACTTAGTCTTCCTTATCTTCCACACCAAAGTCAAGGTCATTAAGAGACAGCTAGTTTACTTAATGACTGGAACAATTTATCTGGAATGAGGGAACCTGAGTTTATATCTTCCTTCAAATATTAACTAGTGAGGTGACACTAGGTAAGTTACTTACCCTCTATCAGCTTCATGTTCCTTATTTGTAAAATGGGATAGATGTTTAATAGTACTTACCCCATAGGGTAATTACAAGGATAAGTGGAGGACTTCTAAGCTATATATAAACCCTAGTTCATTATTATTTTAAATTAGTTTTCCCCATTGTAAAATGTCTACTCGTCTTCTTCATGTGATAATGAACATCTACTCTTTTTTCCCAGTTCCATGTCTGTGGTTCCTTTAGAGAACCAACATAGGTACAACCGGATTTAAAAGGCATTCATTAATGTATTAATTAATTACTTGTTGAATTTGTTGGATCGGTTTATGGATTCGACTCAGGATAAAAATACTATCCACCAGCATTTCTTCCCAACATGAGTTAGGCCCAGGTCTCTTTAACCACCCTGAAACCACGGTCTTTTTTGTTTTGTTTTTCTTTTTAAAATAAAACATTAGTTTTTCCTAAAAGTTGACAAACCTAATCAGCCTTTGCTTCTCTTGAAATAGTTTCCTGCTCACATAAGGGAAGCAAAGATCTATGTATGAGGAGTCTAGGCATTTCGGATTTCATGGTGCTTGAGTCACCCAATCCTGTCCTCCTAAGCTACTGACTACACTGATAAGGTAAGTGCCCTTGTATTCTTATTGCATATTCTTACTGTGTTGGGACAAAGTTAACTTTCCTTTTGTTAACAGTTCAATGATTTATAAGTGTTTCCTTTTGTCTAAAAATTGAACCTGAACCAAGAGTCCTAAAATCCAACCCATCTTCTAACAACAGGAGAGAGAATAGGGGCGATTGTCCAGTCTATAACTTAGCTTAGAGTCAGGAAGACTTGTGCTCTCATGCAGAACCTGCTAGTAATTACTGGTGTGATACTGAGCACAGCACATAATTTCTGTGTATTTCAGAAGCCTCCCTAGGATTTATCTATTAAGAAACAGATGAATCCTGCTTTTGATTTGTAGATAGAGTTGCTACATGGGAACTCCCCACTGAGGATATGACAGCTCTTCTTAGTCCTTGTGTAATAACTAAGTTTAAAGATTGAATCAGATATCAGTACAAATTTGAAAGATAAAGGCCATCACCACCCTTGACAACATCAAAATATTTGAAATCAGTATGAAAGAGACAAAACCACATACAGATACATGTGAACATACATTTTAGATTTAGATATAGATATCTATATACGCATGTGGAGAATTTTGTACCTTCTATACATGATTTAGGACATATATATATATATATATATATATATAGTTATATAAATTCACACATGGGACAAGCTAAGGTAACAAACTAGATAAAGTATGGGACTTAAGTGTTGTTTCAAGCTTTATTAGTCTAAATCTACACTAAGGCTTTTGGAAGACTGTATACACACAAAATGCATTTGTATATAATTCAGCATTAACCTGTATAAGAAAAGGCAAGATATACTCCAAATGTTGAACTAAATATTGCAGAATCATCAGGTCACATGATTTCATTTTTAAAATGTTCAGAAATTTCTCCATTTCCTTCATTTTTGAAGCTGAGAGTTAAGAACAATAATGATGATATTGGATATCCTATGGGATTTGATGAAATGTTACAGAAAATCCTAAATGCCCATTTTGGGTTTTCATTACCTGAACTGTACCCAACCTTTTCAGGCACTTGTAACTTCCTTCCAAGCAATAATAATTTAGTGATTTAAAGCATGCTCTCATTTCTGACTGGGGAAAATGTATCATAAATGATGTCACACATTTTTACAGCACACAGAGTGTTCAGAAAATATTTCCCTTTCCTTACCTCTTGGATTTGTTTGTTCACATGAATTCCCAGGAGGTACTGGCTCAAAGTAGAATTTTCCAGCTTAGATTTTACTGAATTGGTGGAAATACCCCTGGAAGGTTTCTTGCTCAGAACCTCTGTAAGATATGCGGGTGCCCCAGGGCTTCAAGATTTCAAAAAGGTATTCCCAGCTTATTCACTTTTAAGTGAGTCAAAAGGTCACATACATAAACTGAGTAACACCTGTGAGATCTAAAGGGGATTTGTGATCCTTCCTTTATTAACCAAGGAGCTGAATATTTCATAGGTTAAAAACCCCTTGTGTTAATAAAAATGTATTGATCCCTGGGACAGGGCCTTATTTTGTCTCAGATGTATGGATGCCTTGGGTTATTCTTTTTAAAGAGATGCCTATTTTCTTTTTTATTCTTTATTGCAAAGATTTGATCCCTGGTAAGGGAGAAGGAAAGATGCAGTTAGAAATTATTGTGATAAAAAGAAACATAAATAAGTAATATATATAGTATATATGTGTGTGTATACATACATATATACATACATATGTATATATTTATAACAAAACACAAAAAAGTGATTATTTTATTTGAAAAATAAAGCAGAGACTACTGTATATTTAAAGAAATGCTTTATCCCTGTAGGAATTATAGGTCTTTACCAATATATCTAGGGAAGCTAGGTGGTATAATATTTCATGTCCACAGTTAAGAAAATTCATCTTCTTGAGCTCAAATATGGTCTCAGAAACTTAATAGATGTGTGACCCTGGGCAAGTCATTTTATCCTGTTTGCTTCAGCTTCCTCATCTGCATAATGAACTGGAGAAAGAAATTGCAAAACCACTCTAGTATCTTTGCCAAAAAAATTACGTCACAGAATCATACACAACTGAAAAATATTCAACAACATCACCACCACGATGTCTAGTACATTTCTCAGATTTTTTCCAAGTAATAAACAGTGAACTTGTAGACTCTCATTCTATTCTTCCTCTAAAGAATTCAAAATAATACAGAATTGAAAAGTATTAAAGGACATTTTATAAAGCATACATTTTGAGTTGGTGTAAGATGGAATCTATTGGAAATATTGTAAGAGGGAAGATGCATAATTGGAGGGAAACTTGTTAAAATATATTTCAATCTCCTCGTTTTACAGATAAGGAAACTGAGGCACCAAGAAGGGAGGAGAATTACCCCAGAAGACAGAGAGAGTAAGTGGCAAATGAGGGATTTGAACCTAGATCTTCTTTCTCCATATCTACTTTTAACTGCACTGTGCTCCAACTTGTTATAAGAAACTGAAAACAAGGAGAATATGAAAAAAGAAGCATCCCAGATTCATTGGATGCATACCTTGCTTATGCCCCAAGTTGAACATACTTTTATGAGGAGATATGATTCATATTTGGTCACAGAGGCAGACAGATGGCTAAAACATATACATAAGTATAAATAATTAGTCATAGTGTAATAAGGAAAGGCAGAGAGATTAAATTACTGTTTATTCATTCTTTATACTATAGTGAGTTATAGAAAAAAAGATAAAGGACTATGGAAATAAGGTACAATGAAATTTCATAGGGAGTTAAGAATTTATTCAAAACATCTGTTTCTGCCCTCTCTCTCTCTCTCTCTCTCTCTCTCTCTCTCTCTCTCTCTCTCTCTCCATATATATGTGTGTGTGTGGATATGTGGATATGCATATATGTGTGTATATGTGATTGTGTGCATCCTTAAGCAGACATCCTCAAATGTATTTGTGCACACACATACACAGATGTGCAAAACATACATATGTAAATATGTATTGTGTGTCTATATATATGTATACATATACACACACATACATATAATTCAAACTTCTGCTGACTGCATGATATCTTTCTTTTTTTAAAAAAAGGGTCTGAGCCTGTGCTTTTATTCATCCTGAAAGTCTTAGTGAGGAAATTCCCTCTGCCCATATAGTTCAACATCAGCAGTACAATTTATTCTCTTAGGGAGTTGCCTTTATCCGAAAAATTAAAAATAAAATAATTAAAAAAAAGAAATTAAGAGATGTGTCAAACGTCACGGAACCAGTATATGTGAACAGTAGGATTGGAATACAGGTTTTTTTTGTTTTTTGGGTTTTTTTTTTTTGCTTTTTTTTGTGGGGGGGCAGTTGGGGTTAAGTAACTTGCCCAAGGTCACAAGGCTAGGTTTTTGTTTCTGTGTGCTTTAAGTGTCTGAGGCCGCATCTGAACTCAGGTCCTTCTCACTCCAGGGCCAGTGCTCTACTCACTGTGCCACCTAGCCGCCCCAGTACTGGTCTTTTTATTTCTACCCTCTACATCCTTGTGCTTTTCAAGCACATGACAGACTGAGATCACTCAAAAGGTTCATTCAGCATATCTAGCCTTTCATTGTTTTATATTGTTTTTCTTTCAAAAATAATTTTTAAAAAATCGGGCCCAGACCTATGCTTTCTTTGGTTTAGGGCACTCCCTATTGAGGAAATTCGCTACCAATGTAGGTTGAAATATTCTCTGCAACTTTTGATTTTAGAACATTGCCTAGTCACATAGATAATATGTAAAAGAGGCTAGACTTGAGTACAGGCATCACTGGTAATTATCTAGTCCCTTTGTTCCACATTCTCTTTACTAAGAAATCACAACAGCAACAACAACAAAACAGTGACCACTTAGTCTGTTTTCCTTAAGCTTTGTATCTCTTGAAATGTATCAAACACATATCCTTAAATGTATCTGATGAAGTGTTATAGGAATGTAAATTTTTAAGATCTTCACTACCCCTGGGTTAAGTGCCCCTGGAACCAGTGGTGGGAGGCTTGTTTCTCAGGAGATACTTTCTGATTGGGCAGTGGGTCCAGAGGGTTGTTATATTCTCTGAGTCAGGAGAAAACTATATAATCCCTGATGTGAGATTTGGTTTTGCGCCTCACTTTGAGAAGTGTTGTGTGATTTGACCAGATGAGACTCTGGGCAGCTGCTGAGAGCCCCCTGGCTTTGAAAACCCAGATGGTGATGCTTCCCTCTTGTAACTGACTAGATAGGGATGTAATGGTCAAGACAGTTGGAGGCCTGTTTGCTTGATATGTTTTTTTGTTTTCTTGTAACTTCTGTCTGTATACCCTGAAGTTCCTGAACAAGGTAAATTATATATTTTATTGACTAAAGCAAGATTGTTCACCCATTTTGAGTTGCTTTCTTTTAGAAAAGTAGATTTAAGAATCTGTGTTGGCAGCCACACTGGGGATGCTGGGGTGCTTGGTGCGACATGAAGTAATTTTAACTTAAAACTTTAAAGAACTATGTTTTCATGTGAATATCATCTGAAATAACATTTATCACTAGAACTTATTAGAAAGTCTTTAAGTGTTTGTATGGTCAAGCAGTCATGATTAGACTCTTTGAATTTGGCTGAATTAATCACCCTGTGACACTCATGAAATGTGGTCCATACTCAAAGGCTTCCTAGTTTGATTGAGCCTGAACAAAGCCTGAACCTGTGCTTTGTTTGAGAGCCTAGGAAGGAAGCCTTTCAGAGGAACAGAATGATAATAAAATTTCATGCATATAAATGTGTCCAGGAGGAAGTATAATGCCCTAATCTTTGGAAACACAGGGCCTGTTTTCAAATTTTGCTTAGGACAATTATAATTCCTGCAACTTTGTCCAACATATAACATCTGTGGATCTCAATTTCTACATCTGTGAATCAAAGGTCTCAGATTAGATGGTCCTTGAGGTTTTTTTTCCCCCCAAAATCTATAAGTTTTCATGAGTATTTAGGGATATTGCTATTATATATCAATATATTTTCTATGATTAGTCAGGTTTTGATCTTTAGTTTTCTTTGGTGCCCTTTGTCTTTTTCCACAACAGTAGTTACTCATTGTAACTCCCAAAGTGTTCCTTTGTAAAAAAAAAATATATATATATATATATGTACATATATATATATATATATATATGTAATATACATATACAAATGATCAAGCAAAACTGATTAACATAGAAACTACATCTGTACCTTTCACATGATATTCTATTTTCTATTTTCCACATTGGTAGCATTGCATTTCTTTACCAAGAAGAGAGAAATGATGAAAATCATTTGTCCTCTGGATTCAAGAATTTTGCTTGTATTTTTCTCCACTCTCAATCCTTACAGAAACAAAACTCAAGTGACCTCATTTAAGTCTCATTGGCTCCCTATAACCACTCTTATGGTGACTTTTGCAGAAGCTATCCTATATCCTTTTTTCTCAAGATACCTAACTTCTACCCTGCTGCTATCCAAGTGTTCCCTCACACACACACACACACACACACACACACACACACACACACACACACACACACATACACATAATCTTTCATCAGATGATTTCACTTACTCCTTTACTAAGAAAATAAAGCCATCTGTCATTTACAGAGTATATTCATCATCTATCTCCCACACTTCAAATCCTTTCTATGATCTCATATTTTCTCTCCTCCTTTTCTCCATCTGCAATGGAGAGGAGCCCTCCCTTTGCCATCTTGCTATGAATAATAGCTTCAGTTTCCCACTTCATGTGATTTTCTCCTGCTTCATTCATATTTTTCCTAACTTCCTCTCTTTATGAGTTCTTTCTACTGCCTGCAAATATATTCTAGTCTCCTGTATCCTAAAATAAAACACAATCTTCCTCCCCTAAATCCTTCATCCTCATGCTATCATAGGATCGCAGATTTTAATCTTGAAAGAAATGAAAAGATCATCTAATTCCACCATCTCATCTTACATATGAGGAAAGTAGGATCAAGTTATTTGTTTTATACTTGATGTTCTTTCCATTTCTATTGCTATGGCAATTCTCTATAGTGTTTTTGAGGTTTGATCACTTAGTTTTCACTCAGTTTGCATAAATATTTTCATACTTCTTTGTTGTCATCATGTTTGTTATGTCTCAAAGCATATTATATATAAATATACATATATATTATCACTATTAATTATATTCATATAAAACAAATTGTTTGGGCATTCCCCCTATCAGTTGACTTCTATGTTTTCTAGTTCTTTGCTAGCAGAGAAACTCTGACTATAATTTTTTTTGGAATAGATGTGGCTTTTATTTCTGTCATTGATTTTCTCACCTATTTGTGGAATCTCAGGGTCAAAGAGTATGGACTTTATAGTCACTTTATATGCATAATTACAAATCACCTTCCAGAATAGTTGTAACAACTCACCAATACCAATGACATGACAATCTCTCATACTAGTAATGTTCTTTTTATTCCACCTTAAAGTGTTTATGGTATTTCCTCTTTTTGTATCTCCACCTGCAGATTTATTCTCCCTTATTCTCCCTCTTGTTACCTTATATCACAATGTTTTGAGACTCAATAATTTGTCTCTTATCAAAAGATGAAGACACATTCAAAGAGACTCAACAAGAAAGAGATTGCTGCCAAATACAAGATTTATTTAGCCATAGCCACTGTGAAAATGATTTATTAGAGGAGAGATGATTCAGATCTCTTTCTTTTTTCCTTTTTTTTCCTTTTTTCCTTTTTTGCCCAAAACTATTCCTTGGGCCACTCATTCATAGTTTTCTTTTTGTTACCTATGAACACCAGAGCATATTTTTCTTTGATCTTATTCCCTCCTTTTTATCCCCCCCCTTAGTCTTCACATCTATTCACATTATTTACAGCATTACTTTCAGACATATAATTCTGAAATATCTATATCCAGCCCCTGTCACTATATCAAGATCCAGTCCTATAATCACATCTGCCTGTTCAGATTGACATAGACACCTACCTACCCCACAGTACCTTAAACTTATTAAGTCTTAAATGAGTTTATCATATTCCACTTTCCAAAAGAAACCCACCCATCATTCACTATTTCTGTTGAAATATCCCTATGACTCAAATTTGAAATCCAAGTAATATGTTTTTACTCTTTTTTTCTAACATCCAATCAGCTGCAATTGCTGTTAGCTCTCCATTCACAAAGACACTGACATCTGTTCCTTTCACAGGAAACAGATATACACACACTGTGTGTATATACATACACACTGCCATTATCCTATTTCAGGTCTTCATCACCTCTTGCCTATATTAATATAATGAAAGACTCCTAACAGGTCTTCCTCTCTCCAATCTCTCTCTTCTCCAAGAATATAGTATACAATTTCTATTGCAATCTTTTTAAGCACAAGAGCAACAATATCACACACACACACACACACACACATCACCCAGAAATCTTTGGTGGCACCTTATTTTCTCTTCAATAAAATACAAATTTATCATCCTGATATTTGAGAACCCCCACAATTTGTCTCCATTCTGCCATTCTAGCTTTATTTCATAAAGCTCCCCTTTGTACAAACTATTAGTTGTTTTTCAATCTGACTCAATATCTTTTGTCCTTGTGGCCTTGTATTCTTCTATAGTCTTCCTTTCATGCCTAGAATGTACTGTATTCTCATCTCTTTCTATGTGCTGAAATTCTTCTCTTTGCTCAAGGCTCAGCTCAGTTGCAACATCTTTCATGTATTCACTCTTCATTCTTTCAAACTAAAAGTTTGCTTTTCTCCAACATATTTTCCTAGAACACTTGGTCTGTATACCTCCATTATCTATCAAAATGTTTCATATTTATTTATGTGCATATCAAGCCTAAATACTACACTGTCATATGCTCCTAGTAACTAGCTCCTTTAGGTAGTGACTATAACATTTTTATTTTCCTCTTTTACATTCATAGTACCCAGTAGAGTACCTCACACATAGGTTTGTTTAATTAAGTTGTTAAACATATTTTACCATTACAGCAAGGGACAACCATAAAATAGTGCAAGAAATATGCAAATCTCCAATAAATGAGAAAGTATCTCTTTTAAATAATATATAACATCATCAAGCCAGGGTAGAGGTGATATACTGCCCCTAAACAGACTAAATAACAAATATACCTTGGTAAATTTGCTGCAGATATCAAGCAAAAGAAGAGGATGATGACAATTTAATCCTGTGCTTCTATAAACAAAATATATCTAGCTGGATAGTATTTGACACTGTGCAATGGAAAAGAGTTGTTGCATTTCAACAGATGTCAGTATCTATCTTACTTCAGATAAATACACATTCTTGATAATATTTCTCTAAGCATCCTAATTTGAATGTCAAACTGAACAAAAACTGCACTGCTTAAAAGCTAACTTGTACTGATTTCTCTTCTTTCATTACTAGATTTGTTCTGCTGAGAGAAAACATTTATCCCATGAAAATGCAGAAAAAGGAATTTATTCTATTTATGAGATCATTTTTCCCCAAAGCAGTTCAGAATTTAAAATTAAAAAAATATTTTCAAGACAGTCAAGTTCATGTCAAAACATTTAATTTCAACAGAATATTTATTCAATATGCATTCTTTCCCTAAAAGAGAAATATTGCTTTTTAACTTTTAAATGCTGTTGACTTATGTTTCAAAATCCTATGTTCAGGAATCATAAATTTACTTTGGATATGACACATTTTAAATAATTTTATTCCCATTGACTAGCAGTGTGTCCTCAGTCCACTTCCCATCTTTACTGATTCACTAAGAATGCCGTGTCTTCTCATAATGTCACCTCAACTCCACCCCACACAAAAGTTCTTATATAATACATAGTGAAAGTAGGCACAAATATAATTTAGTGACAGGACAATAAATAATAAAATAGAATATTTTAAATATTTGATCAATTTTTCTTGCAGATCTAGGACTGATTTAACTTGCCTTGATTTGGTTTCTTATAAGATTAATGGTCCATTGCCCAGTTGATCAAAGTATATGAATTGGTCAAAGTATATGAACAGGCAGTATTCTGAGCAAGAAATTAAAGCTCTCTATAGTCATAAGAAAATCTCAAGATCACTATTTATTAGAAAAATGCAAATCAGAACAGCTCTGAGGTACTACTTTACAACTATCAGATTGACTAATATAACAAAACAGGAAAATGATAAATGTTGGAGAAGATGTGGTAAAATCGGTACACTTATGCATTTTTGGTGGAATTGTGAAGTGATCCAACCATTCTGGAGACCAATTTGGAACTATGTACAAAGAGCTATAAAAATGGGCATATCCTTTGACCCAACTATACTGCTTCTAGGTCTGTATCCAAAAGAGATAATACAAATATGAAAAAGACCCACATGTACAAAAATATTTATAGCAACTCTTTATGCAGTGCCAAAGAATTAAAAATTGAGGGGATGCCCATTAGTTAGGGGATGGATGAACAAGTTGTGGTATATGAATATAACGGAATACTATTGTGCTGTAAGAAAGGATGAGCGGACAGATTTCAGGAAAACTGGAAAGACTTAAATGAACCAATTCTGAGTGAAATCAGCAGAACCAGCAGTAACAGCCGTAATGCGCAATGTGCAATGTGCAAATAATCTTAGATAGACTTATCTCTACTTAGCCATGCAAGTATCCAAGATAAATGCAAAGGACTCATGATGGGAAATGCTGTTGATATCCAGAAAAAAGACTATGGAATGTGAATGCAAATTGAATTGCTTTATTTTCTCTCTTTTTTGTTTCTTCTTTCTCATCATGTTTCCCCCTCCCATTTGTTCTAATTTTACTTTATAACATGATTAATGTGAAAATAGGTTCAATATGAATGTATATATATAGAGCCTATATCAAATTATAGGTCATCTTGGTGGGGAGGGGGGAGAAAATTTGGAACTCAAAATTTTATGGAAGTTAATGTTGAAAACTAAAAATAAATAAATTAATCTATTTCAGGCAAAATTAACCCCTTACCTTTTTGATGATTCATGGAATCTTTAAAGAACAAATACAAAACATAGTTTGACTAAGTGAACCCTGCAGAAGAAGCAAATATTTTTCTATAGAAGAGAGATATTTAATTTCATCTAGAAAGGTGATGGATGTTAGGGTAAATTATTTCTTTACAATGGCAATAAAAAACTTATGACAAATATAAGAAATGTATCACTCTTTCAAAATGAATGGAATCAGATAAACCTTCCTGGATGCATTAGGTTTTCCATGATGCAAGCTTATGTATGTTTCCTAATTCCAAACTTCCCTGAAAAAGTGGGAGAGATTAATAAAGTTAAAAGAGAACAAAAGAAAAAAAAAGAATTTGATGTCTATTGTTACGACTTCCAGGAATGAAGTATGAAGAGAGTGAGACTAGAATTAAGCATCTTTGAGAATTTCTCATCTAATTAGATCCTATGCAAGTCCTTCTTCTCTTATACATTGTTGAAAATCTCCTCTTCAGCAACTCACAAAATCTAAAGGCAATATCACATGTCTTTCCTGGAATATGGTTTTCCAAATCCATTGGGCAGAAGAGAAGTTGTACTTTTATAAGTGACAAGTCACCTTTAACTCAAGCAAATCCAATGCAGATAAGAGTTAAAGGACATATCCCAGGTGGCCCCACACCTTCACTCACTGTTTATGCTTCCCCATGTCTTTTCAACACTCTTTTATGAGTTGACTTCCTTTGTTAGACTATAAGGTCCAATAGAAAAAGAACTGTCTTGCTTCCTTACATTTGTATCTCAGATACTTAGCATGGTCACTGGCACATAGTAAGAGCTTAATAAATGCATTATTCATCTTTCTTTACTCCAATTACGACATGTAGCTGCTTTTATTTTTCAAGAAACAGCTTTCCTGAGCTAAACAGAAGACAGGTTCCATCTTCCCCCTACGAAAAAGCCAGCAGGCAATATGTGTTATGTGATAGTTCCAATCATGTCTGCAAAGGCAGGATCCTTGTATTTGGGGCATCAGCAAAAGATATGCAATGCCCTACCTCCATTTAATTTTAAATAATGTGCTTTTACAAATTGTGATGGAAGTCCAGAGTGATATGGAAGAAAAAGCTTTGATGTTAGAGCCTTGGAACTTGATTTAATGTTCTCTCCCTTATATATACTACTGAGGGACCTTTGAAAGGGTGTTTAATTTCTCTTGGGCAAATAACTTGTTTTGCATGGGGTGGGGGTTTCTGTGTATCATAAGTTCTCAGCTAGTGTCTGAAAGATTTTAAGCATTTAATAAATGTTTGTTATTGAACTGACTGATTTATCTGGGTCTCAGTTAATCTATCTGTAAAATGGAAAAGGTGAACTAGGTGACCTTTGATGTGACTTTCAGATATAAATATATAATATTTGAATTTATTTCTTGAGAATGGACATATTTGTATTGGATATACCTAAAAATATCTATATAAGTGTATGTTTGCCAAACTGCTTCCTTTGGGGGAGGGGGCATACTTCATCCTAATATAAATATTTTTTTCTTATCACCATGGCTTCTATTTTCTATTTGATAATTTCTTTTCTTTTTTTTTCTTTTAGCTCCTGTTGCTAACACTACAATCTCAGAAACTTTGGCCAAAAAGCAAGACTATGGAACTTAGAAATTTTACCAGTCCTGTGAGAATGGAATGAAGTCATTTCCCTCTTGTGGTTCTGAAATTCCAGTTAGGCAAACTACTTGTGTGACAAAGACATTTCAGTATTATCAGACAATAGCAAGCTACCTAAATGAGCAGATGTCATAGAGGACAATGCATGTTCTTTGTCATACTTCTAAACCACCTGAATCATACTATTGAGATAATAAAACAGTTGCCTTGAAAAACATTTCATTTAGTTAAAGTAATTGAAAAAAAATGTGATGAGTAAAAATTTACTCAAAATAGTAGATGTTCCTGTTTATTCTGCTCCCACCCTCAATGGTCTCTTGTGGGAGCAAAATATTCTGGATCCCCTGCTCCACCTCCCATAGACCCTTGTTCTTTTCCTGTCTGTCTGGAAAACCTTTCAATGTTTGAAAACATCATTTCATCCCTTTAGGGGAAAGAAGTAAGCAGCTCAACTTGTATTAAAGCCAATTCCTTTCAAAAATTACTATAATAACCTCTTCCTTGTGATTTAACTGGAGTTCATGAAGGCAAAGTAATCTAATGGGAATTAACTCCAACTTTTCCACTCACAACTTTGACAAATCACTTAACCTCTGTGTGTCAGTTTCTCCACACATAATGAGGAGATAAAAGTGACTAGCCTTTCCTTGCTGGGATGTTGAAGATAAATGTGATCATTCATAGAAAGGTTCTAAACAGTAGGACTATTTAAAGTAGATAATATGGATCCAAATGAGTATTTATCCTTTAAAAAAGTTACTTTGGGAAGATATATATTTATTGAAGCAATCTTATAATGTTCTCTGCCACCACTCTAAACATTTCTTAGACTCACTCTTATTTTGGAACTGATTGTTAAAACAGATTTATGAAGAAAGAAAGAAAGAAAGAAAGAAAGAAAGAAAGAAAGAAAGAAAGAAAGAAAGAAAGAAAGAAAGAAAGGAAGGAAGGAAGGAAGGAAGGAAGGAAGGAAGGAAGGAAGGAAGGAAGAAAGAAAGAAAGAAAGAAAGAAAGAAAGAAAGAAAGAAAGAAAGAAAGAAAGAAAGAAAGAAAGAAAGAAAGAGAAAGAAAGAAGTAAAAAGCAGAAGAAAGGAAAGAAGGGAGGAAAAGAAAGACAAAGGAAGAAAAATGAAGAAAAGGGAGGAAGAAGCAAGTGAGGGAGTGAGCAAGCAAGAGAGGGAGAAAAGGAGGTAGGGAAAAGGAAGGAAGGAGGTAGAAATAGAAAAAGCAAAAAAAAAAAATTAGTTTTTATGCATTTTAAGCACACCTAACTTTTGATTTAAAATGTCATTATTTGGCTTGTATATCTCAGTTATTCAATGTGACCATTTCCAGAAAATCATACACTCTTAAAGGGATGAAGCTTGGTTACAGTTGATGGTATTCAAAAGAGTGAGTCAAAAATTAAAAGCCATTCTAAAAGAAATGTCTAATATTTAGAGTATGACAGCAGCTTTGGCATAAGTGAATTGCCTCCACAGGTCAATGTTTTCAAGAGTCCCTATTTTTTTTTTGCTTTTTGGAGGGCAATTGGGGTTAAGGACTTGCCCAAGGTGACACAGCTAGTTTTTGTGTTAAGTGTCTGAGGCTGGATCCAAATCCAGGTCCTCCTGACTCCAAGGCTGGTGCTCTATTCACTACACCATCTAGCTGCCCCTGCACCATCTAGCTACCCCTAAGTGTATCTATTTTGAATTAACAAGTCCTCCTGAGAGGAAACTTGTGTATAATAGACAAATGTATAGAAGACTTGAATTTGAGTCACATTTTGAACACATACAATTTTTATTACCACTAGCAAATCCCTTAATCTTTCAATGTTCAGAACAAGTGTCTAATGAAATCCAAAATTATAAATGCTGTGGGAATATGAAAATGGAAATAAAATAATCCTTACATTCAAAGAGTTTTTATCCTAATAGTATCTCTAAAACAAATTTCTAGATAACTTGTACTCCAAATGTAGGGAAATTTCTAACTGGAGTATACTTATCTTGTTGAAATCACAGGTCTTTAAGAACAAGGACAAACAAAACTCTTTAGAGATTGGAAATTATTGGTAGGGAGGGAACTGGAAAATGGAAAGATAACACTGTCCCAGGAGGGTAGGGGCCAGATTATGGGTAACTTAAATGATAAATTTATGAATTTGGATTTGAGCCTATAGACAAGAGGGAGGTTCTGTAAATTCTTGGGTAGGGAAAGGACATGATGAAAATTGGGTTTTAAAAACTGAGTGTGGCAATGACATATAGTTTGGATCAAAAGAGAAAAATGCTAGAAGAAAACAATGACAATTGTCATAATCTGAGCATAGTCTTCAAAAGAATGTTTAGGGATGGACAGAGAGGTTAAAAAGAAATTAAACGAAAACTTTTCTAATAATTATATATATATATATACATATATATACACATATGCATATATATACATATATATAGCTTTTAAATGCATGAAATTTCTCTATATACATTGTAACATTTGACCTTTATAACAACCTTTTGTCACATATACATATCATTATCTCCAATTTACCAATGATGAATTTAAAGCTTAGAAAATTTAAGTGATGTTCCCAGAACAACAGACCCAGCAAGTTTCAGAGGTAGGATTTGAGCTCAAGTCTTTCTCAATCCTTCCAAGTCCTTTATCCATGTTATAGAAGGGAAAATAAGCTGCTTTACTACTGGGACAGTGAAATACTTGGAAAGTGTTCATTTATTTTAGAGTTCTATTGTGAAGTTGAAAGTTAATAATAACAACAGGGATAATACCACAATGTTTATATACCATCAAGGTTTATCATACAGTAAACAGGTCTCTTGGTTAACTAGTATTATTAGTTCATCATTGATATCAACTGCCTTCCAAACTTTTAAGTGCTAGATGAATTTCAAGTGTCATTATCATCATCATCATCATCATCATCATCATCATCATCATCATCATCATCATCATCATCATCCATTTTCTGAATAATCTATGTTATGCCTCTTCTTTCATCCCAGATCATCATTGAAAATATGTTGAAGCCTACCATACGTGTCCCTATTGACTGTCAGACTACCTAGAACTTCAGATGCTTATTGATAAAAGTCATACAGCATCATCATGAGAAATGTTGTGTTAAAAATATTGGGTTCCTGTAGCAGAAAGGAATATGAAATTTTTAAAAGGTATGGTTCATACCTTTAATTGTATATTTCATATTTACTTGGAATATAACCCAAGAAGATAAAAAAATAGATATAAAGGTATCACAAGTACAAAATTATACATAGGAATACATTTTATAAATACCTGGAACCAAAACAGATGTCCAATGATCAGGGAATAAATAAATTAGATTACCTGCAGGTAGTGGAGTATTGCTACCTGACAAGAATTTTATAAACGTGGAAAAAAAACATTAAAAATATATAAGGAATCTCAGATTTAGGGGCAGCTAAGTGGCACAGTGAATAGCACACTGGCCCTGGAGTCAGGAGGACCTGAGTTCAAATTTGACCTCAGACAATATAATGGCAAGCAAAAAAGTGCTTAGTCCCTTGTTTCGTATTTAGCACCTTGTTTCTGTTCAAATTTCTTTTGAGCCTTGCCCATGATTATATCAGATCTTTGTTAAGAAACAGAACTTGTGGGAGGAACTTGCTGATTCAACAGGAAGGGGCAGAAGAAGGAGGAATTAATGACCACATATAAGGAGTATCCCAAGCTGGAAGAGAGCAGAACTGAAAAAGGGAATGGTTGTGGAGGCCAGCACTATGTTTACCTGTTCTGTCTGTGTTGATTTTTGTTTATGATACTTTTCAGCCTTGGGACCTTATTGGAAACCTTAAAAGATGATTTTCTTTTAATCTGTTTAAATAAGTCCTGGAGGAGGTTTTCAGAGGTCCTGCAACCATAGTAATAATTTTGTCTTTAGTTCTAAGACCTTGTTGGTGGGTCTGTGTTGATTTCACAAGCAGATAGTGAATTGATGACAGTGCTGGGAATGAGCATGAATGTTGTTTTGGCTCTATTAAGCTTTGTCTTCCCAGAAACAGAAACTTTGAAGGACTTTAGGTGGACTGGACACTGTAAGCTTTCATATGGAACTGGATGAGTTAACTGGACAAGGAACTGGACAAGGAGCTGAGAGCTGACTACCTGTGAATCCAGGTGATGACTGCATAGGTTCAGGCAGAAGCTGGACCCATGGAAGAGGAACCATGGAATCTGAAAGCCTGCCTCAAGTCAAGATGAAAAGACCTCTCCTTAGGTACTTAGTGCTTACAAAGAAAATCATGATTTGCTGTGGCCTAGGGGTGGGAAAACTTTGTACTCTATATGGTTTGTACCTCTTAAGCATGATTGGAAACTAATCTCCAATCCAGAAGAAAGAAAACTTTTTGACTGAGAGATTAAGACAATGTGATCTAGGGGTGGATAATTTTCACTTTTGTACTTTGTGTCCCTTAAGGAGGCTTGCTCCTTAAGGATGATTGACTTAAGGACTTACTAAATGATAACTTTTGTTTAAAGATATGTGGCCTCTTTGGTAAAAACTATGCGGCCACTTTAGTGATAAGTTGTTATGCTATAACATTGTGAATGCTGTACTTTGATTTTTGTGAATGTTTGTCTAGTTTGTTACTGAATAAATAGAGAGTTCACTATACTATGTGATCAGAACCTCACAGCTATTCACAGCAGCAGTCCTTTGGAGAGCTGCATGTGCTTGGCTTTAAAGACACTTAGCACTTATTAAGCATGTGACCTTGGGCAATTTCCTTAACCCTAATTGCCCTGCCTTACCCCCCTCCAAAGAGCAAAAAAAAAAAAAAAAAGAATCTCAGATCTAATGAAATATTGGAGTATAAGGCTTAAAATACCCTCTTTCAAACATCTCTTTTATGGTAGATAAATTGAGTTGTTTTTCTTTTGTTCTGTTTTTCTCCAAGTTGCACATAAAGAAAGTGAGGTTCAAATAAAGTAAATTACTTGGCTATCCATAGTCATCCATCTAGTGTCAAAATCTAAAATTCAGTCTGGATCTCCTATATTCACTTGATCTTTATTTCTACTATATCACAGTGCATTTCAAATTCAAACAATAAAATTAGAGTAAAAAAAACAGACAAATTTGTGATTCTCACATAAGATATTAAAGTAGTGTCTGAACAATATATTTTTGCTACCTTTGTGGACCATAAATTTTTCATGCATTAACATGTTTATTCAGACACATATCATCAATGCCAGCTTTGCTCTTAAGTGTGTCAATTCAAGAAAACTGAAAGGAAATTTAGGATTTTCAAAATTCTGAAATATATACATAAAACATAATAATATTCTGAAATTTGGAAATAAAACTATGCATAATCGAAAGTTTCAAAGAAAGAGAAAAGGAAGAAAAGAAGAATTATAAGAATGAACAATCAATTATATTTTATCCCCATTTTATAGATGAAGCAACTGAGGCAGATAGGGTAAGTTACTTGCCCAGAATCACACAGATAATGTCTGAAGCCAGATGTGAAAAAGCAGCCCTCCTAGCACTCTATCTGTTTTTTAATAGAGTATAATTTTGTAGCAAATGTGTTGTCACGCATTTGTCACATACATACTTAATATCAAAATGTCAAAGGTATAAAAACAAAGTAAGACATTATTCTTTTTGCCCCAGAACTGTCAGCAGGTTCCTCTTGACAGTGAGACTTTCTAAAACTCTTAAAATAAAATTTAACTTAGAAAAATTTAGTGGACCCACAAACTTCAAATAAGGTGATATTTAAAGCAAATTATTCTTAAATTATTTATTATCTAGTCATTGTTAGTTAACGAAGTTTTATTAAGTGCCTACTACATTCTAGGTTCTATACTAAGTGCAAGGATTCTAAGTTGGGATGGGGAAGACAATAGAGAAAGATAGATAGATAGATAGATAGATAGATGTGTGTGTGCCTGTGAGTGTGTGTGTGTGTGTGTGTGTTGTTCATAATAAGTAACATGGAAGACATAAATTGTTGAAGGAGTGGGATAGAGAAAAATGTTCTGAATTTAGAGTTTGAAGACTTAGATTTAATTCTGCTTTTGAAATTTTCAATCTATATAAGCCAGGGAACATCACTTATCCTTTCTGTACTTACCATAGTGTGGTTGTTGTTGTTTTGTTTTGTTTTTCCATCTAGAAAATGAGGTTTTGGGAATTACTGGCCTCAGAATTCCTTCCTAATTCTTGATCTGTGATTCTACAATGATAATTGGGAGACACAGAAAAGACCTAGCACAGAAGGTGTCACTTGAGTCAGACATTAAGGAAACTTGATTTTCAGAAAGGGAAGTGAAATGGAAATACATTTCAGGCAGGTAAGGGGTAATTTGTGAAGGCAGCAATGTATGACATATGCTGAAACATTAGGCAGGTTAGATGGGCTAGAAATTAAAGTGGCAGAAGGAGACTGATGGCACTAAACTTGAGAAAATGATGTCACTAGATTGAAACTGTGGAAGAGATCAATACCAAATAATGTGTGTGTTTCTGTGTGTGTTTGTGGGTGGGTGTGTGCTCTCATGGGCACATATGTGCATGATTTTTTTTCCCTCCATGGAGACCGCTGGCAGCCAGGGACGTTACTTGATCAAGGGAGGAACACGGTCAAAATTAAGTTTTAGAAATATCAACTTGTCAGTTTGTGTAAAGAATAGAGTAGGAAAGGAATGGAATTAGGACTTAGGTGTCACTTAGGAGATTAAATGTGATTAGCTATTTGTATTGAAATGGAGGTTTATTCTAAAGTATAGGGTCTCTTCTAGCTGCAATACCAAATGTAAAGAACTAACAAGATTTGTTTGTTTTCCATTTTGTGGTTGTGACTCTTCTTTTTCCATTGTGATCAAAGGTAATGTTTATAATTAGGCTTCTGGAAAAGGGACATTGTATACCAATTTAATATTTTATTTTTACCCAATTGCATATAAAAACAAATTTTAACATTAATTCTTTTAAAATTTTGAATTACAAATAATATTTCTTCTTCCCTTCCTCACTCCCTCACTGGGAAGGCAATCAATTTTATATGGATTACTGTATTTCATTGCATAATTGTCACCAATATGTAATTGTCAAAACCTTTTAGTTTTTTTTTATTTTTTTGCTTGTTTGTTTGAACCAGCAACTGATTTATAACTTTTTTAATTGTGTAATGGTTACATGCTATAATTCTGTTCATCATACCATTTAAAAGTTAAATAGAAGAGCAATGGATTAACCAGTGGCATATGGATAGACATCTATCTCTCACACATTACCAGCCTAGAATTCTCCATGCATGTGCATTGTCAGTATATTCCTGAAAGCCAACTTGCTAGTTTGTTAGTACACTGCAGTAATAACAGCATTTTCACTCAAACAAATGAAGAGGCATAGGTTGGGCAGGCAAAACTGCCATGAGTTAAGTTACATAATATGGTAAGACTTGGATCTTCCAATTTATTTTTCTTTTTAAACAAATGTTTTATTAACTTCTGTTTTACATCATTCATTTCCACCAGATTTTGTGTTACAATCAATTCCCCCCCCCCCCGTTATTCCCCTGCCCAACCTCCCAGAATAGCAGTCCCACAAGATATCACTTCCTCCAATCTACTCTCTCCCATACCTTCTCCCATACCCCCTTCGACTTTTCCATTAGAGGAAGGTGAATCTTTGTGTCCCAATGCCTGCACATCTTATCTCCCAATTATAAGCAAAAGAGTATTAATAATAGTATTCAGATATATTTGAAATATTTAATGTTACAACCTCGAATTTCAGATCCATTTCCTTCCTCCCTTGTCACCCATTCCCTCTGGGGAGATAAGTAATTCAGTATATGTTGTACATGTCTAGCTATGCAAAACATTATCATAGTAGATATATTGTACAAGGCTGCTTGTAATTTCCTCCCACTCATTCCACCCCCACCTGGTCCATTCCCTACATGATCCTGTCCCTCTTCTATAGTGGGTACTTCCAACCTCCCCTCCCCCCAAGGATGCCCTCCCATCCATCATCCCTCCTCTCATCCTTCTTCCCCCTATTCTGCTTCAGGTTGAGATATCCCATTTGGTATGTATGCCGTTCTCTCCCTGAACCTAATTCAATGAGAATGTGGTTTTGCCTTTTTTGCCTTCCTTATTCTCCTCCTGCCTTGTAACCACTTCCCCTTGCTTCTTCTACATGAGGTAGTTTACCCTACCCTGTCTCTCCCCATCTCCTCTTGCCACTTTCCTCTCTCACCTCATAATTTCATCCCTTGAGTATTCTTCCTTCCCAACAAATTCAACCTATGCCCTATATTCATATATAACTGTAACCATATACACACACATTCACATATGTATTCATATGACCAAACACCCTTCTTCCATTATTTTCATAGTGAGAAAGATATCATCAGTCACAATTATTGTTTTTCCATATAGGAATGTAAATAGTTCAACTTTGATAAGTTCCTTTTGATTTCTTTTCCCTGATTACCTTCTCAGGCATCTCTTCCTTCTTGTGTCTGGATGTCAAATTTTCTATTCAATTCTGTTTTATTTCCTCAAGAATGCTTGAAAGTCCTCTGTTACACTGAATGACTCTATTTTCCCCTGAAACAAAATACTCAGTTTTGCTGGATAGGTGACCCTTGGGTTCATTCCCAGTTCTTTTGCCCTCTGGAATATCATATCCCATGCCCTTCGATCCCTCAGTGTAGAAGCTGCCAGGTCCTGGGCTATTCTGATTGTGTTTCCACAATATTGAAATTGTTTCTTCCTGGCTGCTTGGAGTATTTTCTCCTTGATCTGGGGATTCTGGAACCTAGCTATAATATTCCTGGGAGTTTTCTTTTGGGGATCTTTTTCAGGAGGTGATCGGTGGATTCTTTCAACCTCTATTTTGCCCTCTGGGTCTAAAACATCAGGGCAATTTTCCTTGAGAATTTCTTGAAGGGTGATTTCTAGGTTCTTTCTTTGATCATGGCTTTCAGATAGTCCAATAATTTTTAAATTGTCTCTCCTGGATCTATTTTACAGGTCAGTGGTTTGTCCCATGATATATTTCACATTGCCTTATAATCTTTTGTTTGTTTGGATCTGCTTAACATCATCTTGATTTCTCATAAAGTCATTAGCTTCCATTTGCTCCAATCTAACTCTAAAGGAATGAATCTCCTCAGTGAACTTTTGATATTCTTTTTCCGTCTGGCAAATTTGACTTTTTAAGGCATTCTTCTCCTCATTGCCCTTTTGGGCCTTCTTTGCCATTTGAGTCAGTCTATTTTTTAAGGTGTTGCTTTCCTCAGTCAGGTTGTTGACCCTCATTTCATACTTTTCCTGCATCCTTCTCATTTCTCTTTCCAATTTTTCCTCTACTTCTCTTATTTGATTTTTAAAGTCCTTCTTAAGGTCCTCTATGGCCTGCAACCTGCTCGTTTTTCCCCTGGGGCTTTTGGAGCAGGACTTCTGAACTCACAGTCCTTTTCCTGCTCTATGCCCCCAAAATAGGAGTCAAGGGTTGCATTTTTCTGTTTCCTTTGCCTTGGCATATTGCCACTTAATTACTTGACTTTTGGGCTTGTTGCCACACTATGGCTTTAAGGCCAGAGAGAGGAATTTTCCTCCCGAACATGTGGGGGGCAACTTCTGTTTCTGGCAAGCTATAAACCCACCCACAACTTCCACCCTAGATCACAATCCAGATCCAGGGAGGTTAAAGCAAGAGCGATTAGCCCCCCAAGACTGATCGCTGGATCTCCCTACAGTTCACAGGACAGGAGCTGGAGTTGCCTCTGAAAACTACAAAATGGTGTGTCTCCTCAGCGGCTTCTAGCCCCCAGGGGAGGGAGCCAACGCATTCCCTAAATACTGGTCCCAAAGTCCATAGGACTCTAACCTCTTACTTTGTCCTAGGCATGGCTATGTTAATAATTCTGGAGTTGCCACAGCTGCTGGTGTTCTGGGGTTCCTCCAGCCGGCTGCTGGCCCTACCACCCTGGGGCTAAAACCTCGGCTCACATGGACCTGGGCTCAGCTCAGCTCCCCACACTCTGCACACTGCATGCTGCAGGCTCCCAGACCACTGCGTTGGTCCTTCCTACAGGGCTGCTGGGCTGTCCTCAGCGGGAGGTTAGCTTCTCTGTGTCGTTCTGTGGGTGCTGGGGCTCCAGAAGTTGTTCAGAGTCCCCTTTTACATAGTTTGGGGGGAATCTGGGGACAGAGTGGCTTGGATGAGCTGTTTCTACTCCGCCATCACTCCCCACCTTTTTTGCAATATGTACTTGGCATAAAAACTGCAAGGATTATGAGGTAAAATGTGGCATACATGTCGAATCAAACATATTTCTATATTGCTTATAATGTGAAAGTAAACATAGACAAAATAAAAAGCAACCCCCCCCAAAAAAAAGAAAAATAAAATCGTTTATAAAAGTTATGCTTCAGGGGGCAGAGTCAAGATGGCAGAATAGAAACAGCACTTCTGGAGAGCTCTCCCCACACCACTTAAAAATTAGGTAAAAGGGGAAATATGAATGACTTCTGGAGCTCCAGAACCCACAAAATGACACAGAGAACCTAACCTCCTACTGAGGATAGCCTGGCAGCCCAGCAGCCTGGAAGGCTGGCAGGGAACAGCCAGCACAGAGCTCTGGGAGGACAGCCCAGGTCCCCTTCAGTAGGAGGTTTTAAACCCAGGGCAGCCAGACCAGGAACTGGCTGGAGGGAATCCCAGAACACCAGCAACTATGGCATTTCCAGAATTATAAATACATAGATGCTGAGGACAAAGTGAGAGGTCAGTGTCCTATGGACTTTGGGACTGGTTGTGAGAGCACATCAGCTTCTGCGCTAGCAGGCGAGAAGCCTCTGTGGAAGCTTGCACAAGCACAGCTTGCACCACATTGCCACATTGCAGCTTCAGCTCCTGGCCTGCAAACTGTAGGGGGATCCGGTGATAAGTCTGGGGGGTAAGCACTCTTGCTTTACCCTTCTTGGATCTGGATTGTGGTCTGGGGTGGAGGTTTTGGCGTGTATGACATGCTTGCTAGAGTGTGTGGAGGTTTCACAGAGGCCACCCAACTAATACCTCCAGCAGCTGAGACCTCCCTAGCATTTGTGACTGAAGCTCCCCTGGCTGATGGCAGAGTCCTACTGTGGCAACAAGCCCAAAAGTCAAGAAATTGAGTGGCAACATGCCTAGGCAAAGGAAACAAAAGAAGCAGAAAAATTCAATATTAGACTCATATTTGTGGGGCAAAGAGGATCAAAGCATGGAACAGGAGAAGGACTGTGAGGTCAGAAATCCTGCACCCACAGCCCCAAATGAAAATACAAGCCAGTTACAGGCCACAAAGGACCTTAAGAATCAGATAAGAGAAGTGGAGGATAAATTGGGTAGAGAAATGAGAAAGATGCAAGAAAATTATGAAATGGGAGTCAACAGCCTGAGTGAGGAAAATAATTCCTTAAAAAATAGACTAACTCAAATGGCAAAAGAGGCTCAAGAAAGCAATGAGGAGAAGAATTCCAGATGGAAAAAGAATCTCAAAAGCTCACTGAGGAGAATCATTACTTCAGAATTAGACTGGAGCAAATGGAAGCTAGTGACTTTATGAGAAATCAAGATGCTGTTAAACATATCCAAACAAATGAAAGAATAGAAGGAAATGTGAAATATCTCATGGGAAAAACCGCTGACTGGGAAAATAGATCCAGGAGAGACAATCTAAAAATTATTGCACTACCTTTAAACCATGATCAAAGAAAGAATCTAGAAATCATCCTTCAATAAATGCTTAAGGAAAAATGCCTTGGTGTTTTAGAACCAGAGTGCAAAATAGAGGTTGCAAGAATCAACCAATCACCTCCTGAAAAAGATCCCCAAAAGAAAACTCCTAGAAATATTGTAGCCAGGTTCCAGAATTCCCAGATCAAGGAGAGAATATTACAAGCAGCCAGGAAGAAACAATTTTAATATTGTGGGAACCTAATCAGGATACCACAGTATCTGGCAGCATCTACACTGAGGAATCAAAGGGCATGTAATATGATGTTCCAGAGGACAATGGAGCTGGGATTAAGACCAAGAATCACCTACCCAGGAAAACTGAGTATCATATTTCAGGGGAAAATAGTCATTCAATGGAATAGAGGACTTTCAAGCATTCCTGATGAAAAAACCAGAGTTGAATAGAAAATTTGACATTCAGATACAAGATGCAAGAGATGCTTGAGAAGGTAAACTGGGAGAAGAAATCATTATGAAATCATCAAAGTTGAACTATTTACTTTCCTACAGGGAAAAGTGATAATTGTAGCTGATGAAACTTTTCTCAGTATGAAAATTGTTGAAGAAGGGCATGTGGGCATATGGATACTTATGTGAATGTGTGTATATATGTTTTCAGGTATACATAGATAGAGGGTACAGGTTGAATTTAATAGGAAGGGATGATACTTAAAAGGTGAAATTAAGATGTGAGAGGAATAAAATGAGAGGAGATGGGGAGTGACAGAATGGGGTGAACTATCTCATATAGAAGAAGCAAGGGAAAATATTTAAAAGGGAGGGGAAAACAGGAAGGCAAAAAGGCAAAATGTTATCCTCATTGAATTTGGATCAGGAAGAGAATAACATAGATACTAAATAGTGTTTCTCACCCTACAGGAGAGCAGGGAAGACAGAGATGAGAGGGGGGCTCAGTGGAAGGGAGAGCAGGCTGGGGGGGGGGGGAGTTGGAAGCACCCACTTTTGAAAAGGGACAGGACCAAAGTGGGGAGTGGACCAGGCGGGAGGTGGGATAGGAGGGAGGGAAATATAGTCAGTCTTTTACAATATATCTACTATGGTAAAGTTTTGCATAGCTACACATGTACAGTATATACTGAATTGCTTATCTTCCTTTTAAAACCAAATTAAAAAATTATAAATACTATGATTAATACTATTGTGCATATAATTGGGAGATAAGATGTGCAGGCATTGGGGCACAAGGATTCACCTTGCCCTACTGGAATAGTTGAAGGGCGTATAGGAGAAGAGATGGAGCACATTGGATGATGGGATATCCTGTGGGACTGCTATTCTGGGGTAGTGGGTAGGGGGAAAATGGGGAAAAATTGTAACTCAAAATCTGATCGAAATGAGTGATGTAAACCAAAAGTTAAATAAAGCATCTGAAATCTGAAAAACAAAGTTATGCTTCAGTCTTATCCTTCAATCTCCATTCTGACTCAATCTGTTCTTTCTCTGGAGGTGGATAGTATTTTTCATCATTAGCCCCTCAGCATTGTCTTAGATAATTTTATTGCTGAGAAAGGGTAATTCATTCACAGCAGATTATTATCCAATATTGTTGTAACTGTGTATATTGTTCTCCTGGTTCTTCTTACTTCAGTTTATAACAGCTCAAGTAAGTCCTTCCAAGTTTTTCTGAAATCTTCCTGCTCATAATTTTTATGATAACACAATAGTATTCCATTACAATCATATACTGCTACTTGGTCAGTCTTTGCCCAATTTATAGACATCGCCTCAATTTCCATTTGTGATCACTAAAGCAGCTGCTATAAATACTTTTTTGTACATATAGGTTGTTTTACATTTGTTTTAATATATTTTGGATACAGACTTAGTAGTTGTATTGCTGGGACAAACAGTATGAATGATTTTATAGCCCTTTGGGCAAAGTTCCAAATTGCTCTACAAAATTGTTGAATCAGTTCACAACTCCACCACAGAGAATTAGTGTCTCAATTTCCCCACATCTCCTCCAATATTTGTAAATTTCCTTTCTTGACATATTACACAATCTGATAAGTGAGTTGTGGTATCTCAGAATTGTTTTAATTTGCATTTCTCTAATAAAGAGCAATTTTATATCACTATAGATAGCTTTGATTGCTTAATCTGAAAATTCCTTTTCATATCCTTTGATTATTTTATCAATTGGGGAATGGCTTATATTCTTATAAATTTAATGCAGTTCAATATATAGTTGAGAAATTATGTCTTTATCATATACTTGATATATTTTTCACACTTATGATTACTAACTTTATTTCCCACCAGTTTTTTTCCTATTCTCTCTGTCTCTCTGTCTCTCTGTCTCTCTGTCTCTCTGTCTCTCTCTCTCTCTCTGTGTGTGTGTGTGTGTGTGTGTGTGTGTGTGTGTGTGTGTTTCTGTCTCTGCTTCTCCTTGCCCATCCAGGAAATTGTTTTGTTTCTAACTGTAGCTTTCTCCATCTGCCCTCCAGATTTAAATCTCCATTTAACCTCTTAATGCTCTAAGCCACTGGTATCAAACTCAAATAGAAATACAGGCCACAAAACCATACTTAAGATACCGGCAAGCTGCATATTGGCATAGTTTTAAAATGCAGTCTATGGATTCCCATCAATTGTGGAATGGCTGGATGATATGTGGTATATTATTGCAATGGAATATCCTTGTTCTATAAGAAATGACTAGCAGGTAACCTAGGAAGACTAGCATGAACTGATGTCAAATGAAGGGAGCAGAACCAAAACTTTGTACATAGTAACAGCCATATTGTGATGATTATCAACTATGAATGATCAAGCAACTCTCAGAAATACAATGGTCCAAGATAATGCCAAAGGACTTTATGATAAAAAATGCTATCCACCTCTGGAGAAAGAACTGATAGATTTGAACAGAGATTGGAGCGTACATTTTTGGAACTTTCATTTTTCTTTTCTTTCTTTTTTTGGGGTGGGTGTATATGTTTTCTTTTACAATATGATTAGAATGTAATATATTTTTGAATGACTGCTTATGAATATTGTATATCAACTTTGTTGTCTTCTCAAGGAGGAAAGAGGAGGGAGGTAGGGACTTTGGAACCCAAAATTTTGAAAAGTGAATTTTAAAATTATTTTTACTTGTAATTGGAAAAATATTAAAAATTTCACAAAACTGGGGTGGCCAGGTGGCGCAGTGAGTACGAGGGCCGGCCTCGGAGTTGGGATGACCCGGGATCGAAACCGGCCTCAGAAAATGAGCACCCACACATAAATCATGACTAGCCGTGTAACCTTGAGCAAGTTACTTAACCCCAATTGCTTTATAAAAAAAGTTTTCACAAAATAAGAAAGATGTGTAATCTACTTTTAAAAATGCTATCAATGTTTCATTGTACTTTATTTTATTAAATATTTGTCAATTTCAATCTTGTTTCCACTGCATCCGGGAGTAACTACATGCTGTCCAGCAGGTCCCATGATTGACACTTCTCCTCTAGGCAACTTCCTAAACTGATCTTTTTTTCTGCACCATGCTATTAATTTATTCCTGTTTTCCACCATGTAATATTTCTCTTCTTATTTTTATTCCTCATTTAACCTTAGTGAAAGTCTCCTAAACCACAGCCAGTTTTTTACCACTTACCAGTATAGAAGGTATATGGATTGAAATAAAGAGCAGCTGAGGTGTTTTCCAACTCTCAACATCTGTGATACTGTGATATTTGCATGATAAAGCCATCATATGTTACTTGAATGCTTATATTCATTGGAAGATTCCTCATTTGGCCATGATGTCAACTTGTATTAGGAATTTGAGATGAGTAAGGACTGGCAGTAGGTCAAAGAATTTGTGGTTCTAGTAACCCATTTGCTGGCTAGCATCTGCTGCAATGGTACTGTTCTTTCAGTGACCCTAATTTGCCTTTTTGCATAAATGCCTGTCTCTTTAACTCAACTATTTCCTGGGATATTACATGGCTATAAATCAGGCAATTGAGCCATAGTCTCAAAGGGATTAAAATTTTATCAATGGAGCTAAGAATGACTGGAGAAACTAAGGCATCCTGCCATTTGTCTTCAACATGTTACCAACTAAAATCTGCATGGTTCTTACACACAGCACTTCATCTCCCATCTTGGTGCTTTTGCTCTGTCAGCACCCCACCTATCCCACTTGAAATGAATTACATCATCAGTTTCCATCTGGTGTCCTCATTTACTTCTCCTATAAGAGGATATACTCTAAATGGAGGATGCGAGAGTGAGCCCAAAGGAGCTACTATACTACCTTCAAAATTCAACAAAAGCAATAACTTTTACATGCATCTTTACAGGCTCCCACCAAAAAAGAACTTTGCCCTCCCTCCCTCCCATTCTTCCTTATGTTTATCAGGCTTTCATTTAGAATTTATTTGTTATGGGCTTATTATCTCTACTCTACCTCACAAATAAGACTTAAACTCTTTGAGAGTGAAACTATTACTTTTTGTATACCCAGTCTCTATCTAGGATATGGTATAGGTTTTATATGTATTTATTAATTAATTGATGAGGAAAGTGATAGAAAAGCAATCAACAAAGACAAATATGATTGATTAAATGGTAAGAGAAAGGGATAAAGGATAGCCTGGCTACTTAACTGGTATTCACAAAAATAATAAAAAAAGAATAAACTAAAGGTCAATCAGGGGGCACAGACCTGAACCTGGGCTCACACTAGACTTCAATTCAATTCTACCACATATACTTACTAGTCATTTAACTTTGAACAAGTCACTCTACCTCAACTTTTTTATTGACAAAATGGGGTATCTACATCCCACAATCGTGGTCAGGTTAAAATGATAAAATGTTCGCAAAACATTTTGTAAATAATACAAAACTATGAAAATACATGATGATGATGATGATGGTGACAATGTTTGGTAGAACCTTGGTGGCAAAATTATAGAGAGAAGTATACAATTGCATAGCATAAAATGCTATAGAGTGGTTGCAATATGTTCTAATAGGAGAATGTCCCACTTTAATGTGATAATTAAAGCATCAAAAATTTCAATAAGGACATGGGAATTAATATTATATTTAATGATGCTGCTAATTCCTAATATATAATTTATGGAATACTATTAATACAATATTTTATATTTTTTCATAGTTTTTGAACTGGAAGGTACTTTAGAAATCATCAAATCCAATGAGGAAACTGAGGCTACAAGAAGTTGGGACTTAATAAAGATCATACAAGAAGTAAATGGTCAAGTCAAAAGATGAAATCACATCCTCCAAATCCTATTCTCTCTCCACATTGCTGTCTCAGTAGCGATTTTGCATAGTAGGTAATATTTCTTTATGTTTAAAAATCATCTATGAATGCAGTGACAGAAAAAAGTCAATAATTTTATAGCTTCCAATACTAGAAAAAATTCTAAATGGCTGGATAAAATTTGTTCTATATCTTTTCTTACTCTCAAAATGCATATTGTTCTTCCTCATTATATTTGATGTGTGGAAGATAAAATTATTATGGATTGATATATGGTAGCATTGGATTTCTAATTTGAAGGTACATATGGAACATTTCATCTCATAATCTTAAAAAAGGCTACAACCACACATAATATGTATGCAAAAAAAACAAACTTATGATTCACACACACCCCGATTATATTATCCAAGGATCTGAAAACCACAAGGATTCTACTTGTACTATATCAGAATCAAAGAAGCCAAAAGAAAAGATCTCTCAATAGCTTTTACCTTCCCATGTGACCTCAGTCCTCTATCACATCTTTCTCAATCTACTCACTTTTTCAAATTATGTACATTTGAGGGAACTGTTTAATTCCTAAGGTATATTACACTACTACCTTCCTTCACATAGGGAAAAAAGACAGAAAAAAAAAGCTAGCACTCTGTTGAAAATGGCTGTTTCTTATTATGTAATGACAGATGAAGGACATCTTACTTTCTCTTAAACAACCTGCCACATCTTAAATGACAACATATGGATTAACAGATTTTTCCAAACACAGCTGGGCCTGCTTCTTTATTTTACTTAGGCATATATAACAAATTTTCCTTCCTACAATTCCTCTCCTTTTGGGTAGAGAAGGCAATAGGAGGAGTAGGCACCAGAGAATAAGTTAAATACCAACTTTCACCATCATAAACACATTTCATTATACAAGGATGTTGAATATGGAGTAGACTTATGATTTCATTGGTATAGGGAGCTTGCAGTGAGGAATTAACTCTACTAATTTAAGCCAGCATCTTCTTTTCCATTTATAAGAGCAGAAAGTTTCCTAGCACACCACAATGCTAAATGACTTGCATAGAGTCACAGAGTTGGTAGGTGTCAGAGCTGGGATTTAAACTTGGGTCACTTTGTCTTTGAGGAGAGCTCTCTACCCACTCCAAAATTCTCCCTCTCTCTCTTCAAAGGAGGCAAACATTAAATCTAACTTGAAATTCTCCTGGAAAATGAGGAAGTCTGATATTCAAGAATTCTGGTGAAAGGGTGATGCCAGAATTTTAGATGGGGGAAAAATCACTTCCTCTGATCAATATGGAAATAACATAATTTGATAAGTGTTATTAAAACATGAGTTTTCTACTTTACTATATCTAAGACTGAGATTCATGTTAATTGAAAAAGCAAGGGGTTAATATAATGGTCACAGTTTTTTGAGCGAGGGGTATTTATGGGAGTATTTTGGTTTTTTGTTTTTGTTCTTAACAGCATAAAAAAAGAGTACAGTATTTGGAAACAGAGGAAGCAAGTATAAATACTGTCTCTGGAACCAATTGCTTTTGCAACCATATGAAAATGTGGAACAATAGGAAGGAAGACTAGATTTAGAGAGAGAGGATCTGGGTTCAAATTCTCTCTCTTTCTTTTTCTTTTTCTTTTTTCTTTTTTCTTTTTTTAAATGCTTTATTAACTTCTGTTTTGCATCATTCATTTCCACCAGATTTTGAGTTACAATCATTCCCCCCCCATTATTCCCTTACCCAACCTCCCAGAATAGTAGTCCCACAAGATATTGCTTCCTCCAATCTGCTCTCTCCTATCATCATTGACTTTTCCATTAGAGGAAGGTGAATCTTTGGTCTCAATGCCTGCATATCTTACCCTATTACAAGCAAAGGAGTATTAATAATAGTATATATATATATATATATATATATATATATATATATATATATATATATATATTTGAAACATTTAATGTTATGACCTCAAATTTCAGATCCATTTCCTTCCTCCCTTGTCACCCATTCCGTCTGGGGAGACAAGTAATTCAATATATGTTGTACATGTCTAGCTATGCAAAACATTATCATAGTAGATATATTGTACAAGGCTGCTTATAATTCCCTACCACTCATCCCACCCCCACCTGGTCCATTCCCTACATGTTCCTGTCCCTCTTCTATAGTGGGTACTTCCAACCTCCCCTCCCCCCAAGGATGCCCTCTCATCCATCATCCCTCCTCACATCCCTCTTCCCCCTATCTTGCTGCAGCTTGAGATATCCCATTTAGTATGTATGTCATTTTCTCCCTGAAGCAAATTCAATGTGAATATGGTTTTGCCTTTTTAGCCTTCCTTATTCTTCCCCTCCTTTGCAACCACTTCCCCTTGCTTCTTCTACATGGGATAGTTTACCCTACCCTGTCTCTCCCCATCTCCTCTTGCCACTTTCCGCTCTCACCTCATAATTTCATCCCTTGAGTATTCTCCCTTCCCAACAAATTCAACCTATGCCCTCTATCCATATATAACTGTAACCATATACACACACACTCACATATGTATTCATATGACCACACACCCTTCTTCCATTATTTTCATAGTGAGGATATCATCAGTCACAGTTATTGTTTTTCCATATTGGAATGTAAATAGTTCAACTTTCATAAGTTCCTTTTGATTTCTTTTCCCTGATTACCTTCTCAGGCATCTCTTCCTTCTTGTGTCTGGATGTCAAATGTTCTATTCAATTCTGGTTTTTTCCTCAGGAATGCTTGAAAGTCCTCTATTCCACTGAATGACCATATTTTCTCCTGAAACAAAATACTCAGTTTTGCTCAGTAGGTGACCCTTGGGTTCATTCCTAGCTCTTTTGCCCTCTGGAATATCATATTCCATGCCCTTCGATCCCTCAGTGTAGAAGCTGCCAGGTCCTGGGCTATTCTGATTGGGTTTCCACAATATTGGAATTGTTTCTTCCTGGCTGCTTGTAGTATTTTCTCCTTGATCTGGGGATTCTGGAACCTGGTTATAATATTCCTGGGAGTTTTCTTTTTGGGATCTTTTTGAGGAGGTGATCTGTGGATTCTTTCAACCTCTATTTTGCCCTCTGGATCTAAAACATCAGGGCAGTTTTCCTTGAGAATTTCTTGAAGGGTGATTTCTAGGTTCTTTCCTTGATCATGGCTTTCAGGTAGTCCAATAATTTTTAATTGTCTCTCCTGGATCTATTCTCCAGGTCAGTGGTTTTTCCCATGAGATATTTCACATTGCCTTCTAATCTTCATTTGTTTGGATCTGCTTAACAGCATCTTGATTTCTCATAAAGTCATTAGCTTCCATTTTCTCCAGTCTAACTCTGAAGGAATGAATCTCCTCAGTGAACTTTTGAGATTCTTTTTCCATCTGGCAAATTCGACTTTTTAAGGCATTCTTCTCCTCATTGCCCTTTGGGCCTCCTTTGCCATTTGAGTTAGTCTATTTTTTAAGGTGTTGTTTTCCTCAGTCAGGCTGTTGACCCTCATTTCATACTTTTCCTGCATCCTTCTCATTTCTCTTTCCAATTTTTCCTCCACTTCTCTTATTTGATTTTTAAAGTCCTTCTTAAGGTCCTCTATGGCCTGCACCCTGCTCATGTTTTCCCCTGGGGCTTTTGGAGCAGGACTTCTGAACTCGCAGTCCTTTTCCTGCTCTATGCCCCCAAAATAGGAGTCTAGCGTTGCATTTTTCTGTTTCCTTTGCCTTGGCATGTTGCCACTTAATTGCTTGACTTTTGGGCTTGTTGCCACACTATGGCTTTAAGGCCAGCTAGAGGAATTTTGGTCCCGAACATGTGGGGGGCAACTTCTGTTTCTGGCAAGCTGTAAACCCACCCACTACTTCCACCCTAGATCACAATCCAGATCCAGGGAGGTTAAAGCAAGAGCGATTACCCCCCCAAGACTGATTACTGGATCTCCCTACGATTTGCAGGCTGGGAGCTGGATCTGCCTCTGAAAACTACAAAATGGTGTGTCTCCTCAGCGGCTTCTAGCCCCCAGGGGAGGGAGCCAACGCATTCCCTAAATACTGGTCCCAAAGTCCATAGGACACTAACCTCTTACTTTGTCCTAGGCATGTCTATGTTGATAATTCTGGAGTCGCCACAGCTCCTGGTGTTCTGGGGTTCCTCCAGCCGGCTGCTGGCCCTGCCGCCCTGGGGCTAAAACCTTGGCTCACGCGGACCTGGGCTCGGCTCAGCTCCTGCATGCTCCACGCTGCCAGGTCCCAGACTGCTGCACTGGTCCTTCCTGCAGGGCTGCTGGGCTGTCCTCAGCGGGAGGTTAGCTTCTCTGTGTTGTTCTGTGGGTGCTGGGGCTCCAGAAGTTGTTCAGAGTCCCCTTTTACATATTTTGGGGGGAATCTGGGGGCAGAGTGGCTTGGACAAGCTGTTTCTACTCCGCCATCTTGTCTCTCTCTCTTTTTTTTTTAAGCTATAATGTTTTTATTACTGTGAATGGTTTGGCCCCAGCTCCCAGTTCCCATCCCACCCTAATACTATTCCTCAGGGCTGCTTTCAAGAGAAATCCTGAAGCTGATCTGGGTTTGGGGGTCTTCATTGCCCATTGGAATGGTAAAGAAAGTCTGAGGATATTCTCTGGCAAACAAATGTAACAAGAGATGTGGTGGCAGGGCACAGTCTAGAGAAATAGGCTTTTACTTTGGAAAATGGAAAATACTAAAGGAAAAACAATTTTCAGTTGAGCAACATGTCCATAATTCAGTTTTACATTATGCTAAAAGGAGTCCTATCTTGGAGAGGGAAATGGGGTAAGAATGGGGGGAAGAGATAGAGAGGAGGGGGACAGGGAGAGAGTCAGAGAACACAGGAGAAAGCTGAATACAAAACTGTCCATTGACCTGGCACTTGACCAGCAGAAATGGGCCTGTATCTTTTCTTCTTAGTATTGGTATCAGGGCAAAGGATGTGCTCCAAAAGTCACAATGATTTCCACAAACCTAGGCTAACTATCCATGTCAAGGTCAGGGTCTTCTTTCCACCACAGGTAGAATGAAGCTGGGGAAAAAATCCCTGCCAGTTGTTTCATCTAGACGGTGCTTGGGCTGCATGGGACCATACTCTCTGCCATAAGGAAGGTGCCATGTTCTTCACCAGTCCCAGAACAGTTTCCCATAGTAAGAACATATAAAAATAAAACAAATGATACCATGTGAGATCAAGATATACAGAATGAGCTTAAATATGGAAAACAACATTTAACCATCCTTTCCATGAAGCAGTCAGTGAGCAGGACAGGAGAGATTGCACAGACACACAAAAGTGGATCTCACACCTTAAGCAGGGCTAAACTGCCCGAGAATCTTTCCAATGCCATCAAGGCTTCATTTTGCTCAACCTGAGGTCCCGCTGAATTTCAAACTGTCTGTGATCCACTCATTCACCAAACTGCTAAAGGGGTCCATGAATGTAAAGCCAAACATAAGCAGCTCTCCAGAGGAATGCTGCTGTAAATATCTTTAAGGTTCTGATCACATAGTATAGTGAGCGCTCTATCTATTCAGCAATAAACAAAGGAAAAACATTCCGAGAAATGAAAGTACAACATCCACAATGATATAACATAACAAGTTATCACTAAAGTAACCGCATAGATTTAAACAAAAGATATCATTCAGTATGCCCTTAACTCCATCATCCTTAAGAAGCAATCATCTTTGAGGGACACAAAGTACAAATTTTTCCCACCCCTAGGCCACATTGTCTTAATCTCTCAGTCAAAATGTCTTCTTCCTTCTTGATTGGAAATTAGTTCCCAATCATTCTATTTTTTTTCTTTTTTTTTTTTTTTTGCTTTTTGGAGGGCAACTGGGGTTAAGTAACTTGCCCAAGGTCACACGGCTAGGTTTTTGTTTGTGTGTGCGTTAAGTGTCTGAGGTCGGATCCAAACTCAGGTCCTTCTGACTCCAGGGCCAACACTCTACTCACTGCACCACCTAGCCACCCCCCCATCATTCTTTACTCAATCATCCATAAGGGGTATAAGGTACAAAGTACAAAGTTCTCCCACCTCTAGGTCACAATAAATCGTGATCTTCTCAGGCAGCACTAAATACCCAAGGAGAGGTCTTTTCTTCACTGCTCAAGGCTGCCTCCCAAATTCCATGGTTCCTTTTCCATGGGTCCAGCTGTAGTCTGAATATACTCAACTGTCACCTGGATTCATAGGCAGGCAGCTCTCAGATCCTCATCCAGATTCATGTCCAGCTCCCATTCCATATTGAAGCTCACTGTGTCCAGTCAACCTCAAGTCCTTTGCAGTTTCTGTTTCTGGGAAGACAAAACTTAACAGAGCCAAAACAACATTCTCACATATTGCTGACACCATAATCAATTCACTATCTTCCTGTGAAATCAACACAGGCCCACAGACAAAGTCCTTTTTCCATCTTTCTAGTTTCTTTTTTTTTTATTTTTAAGGGACATGGATATCACATAAAATATATCTCCCTAGATAAATTATTAAATTATTCGTGACAAAATATACATAGCAGATTTTTCTAAAAATGATGAATTGTTAATGTCAAGTATACTTCAGTAATGGAAATGATATCTTTTATTTGTGACATTCTTGTTGACTCCATGATTTCATTGGTGTGACTCTTCCATCTATGAGTGTTAAATGCAGCCTCTTCCCCACTGTAGCATCTCATCCTGACTGATTTTTTCCCATGGCTTTCCACAAGTCTCCTATAGACTTACCACTAATTCAGTTCTTTTCATATTCTTTTTTTTTTTTTTTTTGGAGCAGGGAAGGAAGGGCAATTGGGGTTAAGTGACTTGCCCAAGGTCACACAGCTAGTAAACATGTCAAGTGTCTGAGGCAGGATTTGAACTAAGACCTTCTAACTTCAGGGCCAGTGCTTTATTCACTGGGCCACCTAGCTGCCCCTCTTTTCATCTTTTAGAGAAGCCAATGATCCAGAATCCCAAGATATTAATTTGGAATGATCTCAGAGTTTTTCCACAACAACCTGTTCCTGAAGTGGACTCTTTTAAAGAAAATGCCTTACAAGTGGCCTCCTAGTCTTTGATAGTATACCCTATTTTGAGAGAACACACTATTCTCCCAAACAGCCCATTCTACTTTAGGATATTTCTAAATGACTAAAATATTCACAAGTTGGTGACAATTGTTATCATTGTTTCTTTTTGGCTTGAGTCAAGCTGAAATCAGTGTTTCTGGAAATTCCATTCATTCCTTCCAGTTCTGCTCTCTTAATCTAAGCAGAACAAGTTTAATCTATTTTTATATGAGAGCCTTTCCACTATTTCAATCCAGTTGAAGTATTTCTTAAATGTCCACTATGTGCAAAACACCAACATAAGCTCTGTGATGGGACTTAAAATTCTTACAGAAATCAAAGTCAAGCTCATTGGCTTATTGTGAGATTGAATTTATTTTTGCAATTTGTTTTTGCATTTATTTATTTTTTTTAACTTCAGGTAACTATTTGCCCTTATCCAGTAGCTGTCTTGGGTATATTGATGGCACAATGGATAGGGTACTGCACTTGGAATTAGGAAGACTCAATTTCATTTCAATTCTGGCCTCAGACACATACTAATAGTGTGACCCTGGGCAAGTCAGTTAACCCTATTTTTTTATCAGTTCCTCATCTGTAAAAATGAACTGGAGAATGAAATGACAAACTACTCAATTATCTTTGCCAGAAAAACCCCAAATGGGGTCACAAAGAGTCAGACATGACTGAAAACAACTGAATATCAAATTAAAATTCATTAAGTTCCTATCACATTTTCCAGCAATATTTCATCCTTTAAAAAAAATAACCCCTAGGGGCAGCTAGGTGGCGCAGTGAGTAGAGCACCGGCCCTGGAATCAGAATGACCTGAGTTCGGAGCCGGCCTCCAACACTTAATCCCCACAAACAAAAACCTAGCCGTGTAACCTTGGGCAAGTTACTTAACCCCAATTGCCCTAAAGGGGCGGCTAGGTGGCGCAGTGAGTAAGAGTGCGGGCCTCAGAGTTGGGATGACCCGAGATCAGATCTGGCCTCAGAAAATGAGCACCCACGCATAAATAATGACTAGCCGTGTAACCCTGAGCAAGTTACTTAACCCCAATTGCTTAAAAAAAATAATAACCCCATTCTGCTTAATCTTCCTTACAGTTTTGACACATTTATTTAATAATCTCAATTAACAGCTAACAGTATTACTAATAAGTTTTTGTATCTAAACCCAGCTACTTTTTTTTTTCCTCAAAATGACAAGAAATGTGCAGAAAACAAACAAAACAACAACAACAACAACAAAAAGTACAACAATAATGAGCAATGAGGGGATAGGAAAAATATCCATCACAAAGAGAACTTCACAGATAACCCAAGAGATGGAAAAATGCCTATTGTCCATAAGCATATTTGTTAGTGAAATGTAGCCTTTTTGTTGATTCATCAATACATTTATGTTCAACATAATGCTAAAGATGAAATGAACTGGTCCCAGAATTAAATGAGAGGGAAACACTGGGCTGAATTGAACTCAGCAAACTGGGTAGTGCTTTTTATGATACCAAGCATCTTACTGAAACAAAAGCTGATATTTTCCATATCAACTTGTAATTCTATGCTGCTTTCTCAAGAATGAAAATTTCATCCTACCCAAAGAGCAACAGGGAAATACTTAGTGTATGAGAAGGAGAAACATATTAGGAGGAATGAAATGTGTGCATTTACTTCATTAGCAAGAGATAAAAAGTAACCTGCCATTATCTCTATGGTGGTCTGTTTACTTATATTCAATGTGAGCACTCCAGGGCAAAATGCTTAAACATCATATAAAATCAAGTGTTCTATGAAACTGACTCTACTAACTCCTTTATATCTCTTTCCAAAGTGAACCTGCATTTATCTTCTCATTTACTATAATATCTTTGTCTTCTGGTTTTGTTAATGTCATGAATGGCAATGTTAAACCATGTCATTACTCTATTAGTTAACATATTAACACATATTATTAAACAAAGAATGTTCATATTTCCAACAGTAAAATCAACGTCTATGGATAATCTAAGAAAAGTGCCAGCATCATAAGTGCATATATGAAAGGAAGTCATACAAGACTGGGCATGTCTTGTAATTTTATTAATTTCATGGCTTTCTACAATGAAAACCATTTGCACAGACAAACACACATATTCATATATACACAGATACATACATATATTAGAAAAACTAAAGATTTTATATACTAGGCTTGCTTAAAGTAAATCAGAAAATGGGAGTTACAGAAGTGAAAGTATGAATTATTTTGTGTATTTTTATTTCAATTAAAGATATTAACAGTATGTGTATTTGATCACATCCTTTAGATATTGATACTCACATTGTATCGAACCATTTATTTTTATCTGCTCAGAATTATTTCAGATCTCCCAAATAAAGTGTGATAATCAAGTAAAGGAATTATCTAACTCTCCTTCTGGTTAAGTTCAGGAATGAATTTTAGTGTATGGAATAAAATGTTATTGAGGGGGAAGGACAAATGCAAAATCATAGCTTTTGCATAGCTCATGTACACTTATGTGTAGTGACTTGATTTATGTGTATTTATACTAAATAAAAAAAATGGGACACCAGAGCTAAGCAAAAACAAAACATAATTCAGATCCTAAAGGTAAACGTGATGAAATGCTGTGACTATATGCTCTAGTGCTTTGAGTTATTCCCTTTTTAAAAATAAAACTAACAAAAGTTTGTTTTTTTATTTATAATCTATATCTTATTTGTTAATGGAATGCAAAAGTGAATGTGTGGGAGAATTTTTCCAACTATAAAAAAATAAACCCTCCCACACAGAGATTAGGCTGTGTATGCTATAGAAAGAAGTGACTATCTTTTAATTATGTTAAATTGCCCTTACCAACTCCTATCATGCTCATCTTAAAGCTAGTATTTTTAAATTTGGCTCAAATGGCACATTTTTCATGAAGCCTTTCCTCATGTTACCTACTGAAAATTATTTAGCCTTCATCTGATTTCACTCCATTTTGTTCTTCTTCTCATGTTTTTTTTATCATATGTGAGTCTTCATTATCTGTATATCTAGGGAGAATATGCCATCTCCAGCCCAGTCTGACATGAAAGTGATACCAGTTTGTTGAAGGAGATGCCAACAGATTAAAAGATCTGATAGACTTTACACATTATAAGAGCTTCAAGGAAGGATATGAAAATGGACCTCAGGCCTTTTCACTAAGGAATAACTGACCTAAATACAGAGAAGCTCACCATACTCATCAGAAAATTGGTCTCCAGTTAATTCAAATGTTGACCAGGGAAAGTCATAAAATGGGACTTGTGGTTGTGTGTGTGTGTGTGTGTGTGTGTGTGTGTGTGTGTGTGTGTAGTATGCACCCTAATCAAATGAGGAATCTTTCAAAGAGTTCAAATTTTATTAAAAATGACTCATCTCTTTCAAATAGTTTGGAAGCTCCATCAGGAAAGAATACATGTTTTATTTATCATTGTACTTCTACCAGCACCTAATACAGTGTTCTTCATTTAAAAGGCACTTGAAAAATGTTGCTGAATGGAAGAAAAGGCCTATTCATATATTTCTAAATTGTGTTTTATGCAATTCATTTTTACTGTTATATTTTAATTTTGAATAGTTCATTGTGTTAGGCACGAAACATGAATAGGACATATCACTTGCTCTAATGGAGTTTGTAGCCCAGTAGTTCAATGGTGTCAAACTTAAATAGAACTGGAGGCCACTAAACCTTATGTTAGGATTTTTATAGGCTGCATAGTGACATAGAAAAGCATGTGTTAACATTATCTATGATCTATTATATTTGCATTTTGTTAAACATTTCCCATTTCCATTTTGATATACTTCAGATTGAACTTCTGAATGTTATGGGCTGCTTGTTTTGAAACACCTATAGTAGAGAAATACAAAAAATACTCAAATAATTATAGGCATCTTAGCCCTGCTCCATAGATTCCAGCCCCACTCCCCTGCAAAGGGTTCATAGATCTGTGCATCAGTGAACTTGCATCATGAAAAACATTCTCTTTATTTTCACTATTCTTCAATTTCTTCTGTAGTTCTATGCATTTTTGTGTATTTAAAAACATTTTAGATGGGCTTCACCAGATGGACAAAGGGGTCTATGACACATAAAAAGAATTAGATGAGGAACACTGGACTTATGATTTTATTAATCATAGGAGTTCCTCTCCCAAAGAGTTCAATTCTCTACAATTTATAGAGAATGAGAGAAATACATGCTGAGCCCACATGTATAGAGAACATTCAGAAGTCTCTCGGCTTTGCTAATGAAATGTTCCCGTCCCCCTATAGTATTATCTGAAAGGCTAGAAGGCAGGCAAGCAGGAAGATGTATTATGCAGGGGACGTTCTGGGGTCCCTTGACCTTGCTGAGGTATATTCCTCTGTCCTATATAGTTACCTGCAAAGGTTACTGGGCAGATAAGCAAGAGAGAGTGTAATCTTTTTGTTTATGCCTTCAGATATGGTCCTAAAATAATACCCTAATAAATAACTAACCTTAAACAAGAGTAAATAATGAACAGGATTAAGGGAGGCTCCTTATACATTATCTGCATTCTTTTGGTGGAGGATATTTTTATATTGTCTGCATTCTTTTGGGGTGTCTACATTCTCTTCAGGGGGGAGGCTAAAAACTCTGGGAGCTCCTTGAATCTTTGGCTCTGTATGAAATTGTCCTGTAATAAACAGACTATTGATTACACCCACATCTCATTATTCTCACTGCTCACTAGCCTGCCAAATGTGCTGGATGGAGTACACTAGGTAGTTAAATGACTATCTTGGGATCACACTGAATATTTATTTTAAATCAGAAGGGGAATTTTAACCAAGATCATTCTATTTTCAATGTTGACTCTCTATCCATAATGCCATTCTGCTTCTTTTAGGAGTAAACATTTAATAAATGTCAAATTTCTTAGACTGGGGGGGAGGGGCAGTTGGCAGAGCCAAGATGGCGGAGTAAAAACAGGACTTCCCCATGGCTCCAACTTCCACCTCCTCCAATACATGTAAAAAACAACTCTAAACCAATTTTAGAGCTACAAAACCCACAAATTGAAAGAGATAAATAAATCTCCCACCTAAGGCAGCCCAGCAGGCTAGCAGGAAGAGTTTATCACAGCATTCTGGGAACCAAGCCCAGCCCTCCATGTGTGGTTTTGGCCCAAGGGCAGCCTTGACCAGTCAGAGCAGACTTTATGAGAGTAAAGCACCAGCAGCTGTGGCAGTTTCCAAACTTTATAAGCCATAAATGCCAAAGACAAAGTAGAAGTCAGTGTGGAACTGTTTTGGAACAGGGGGTGGACTAAAGAGCCAACCTGGACACTGTCTCCAGGGCAAGAAGTGGCAGAGGTGTGATGACTGCACCATGTGACTGCCTTAGGAGCTCCTGGCCTGAAGATTTTAGGGGGACCAAGAAACCCTTCAAAAGGTAATTGCTCTTGGTTTGACCTCCTTGGATCTGGATCTTGGTCTTGGGTGGAGGTTCTGGGGTGTGTGGCTAGGAGCCAGAGACAGTGGGGCTACAGAGAGTGTTGAGTGATAATTTATCCAGCAGCTGTAAAAACTCCAGGAATGTGGGACAAAGATCTCTCCATTCTGAAAGCAGAGGTCTACTGTGGCAAAGAGTTGAAAAATCAAGTAATTGATTGGCAACAAGAGCAAGCAGAAGAAATGCAATCCTACTATAGATTCCTTTTTGGGGGGACAAAAAGGATCAATCCATGGAGTGGGAGGAAGACAATGAAGTAAGAACTACATCAATAAAAGCTCCCAAGAAAAATATGAATCGGTTAGAGGCCAGGGAGGAGCTCAAGAATGATTTTGAAACCCAATTAAGAGAAATGGAGGAAAAATTGGGAAGAGAAATGAGAATGATGCAAGAAAATCAAGAAAAGCAAGTAAACAGCCTGACTGAAGAAAATAACACCTTAAAAATAGACTAATTCAAACAGCAAAAGAGCCACAAAAAGCCATGAAGAGAAGAACACCTTAAAAAGCCGAATTTGCCAGATGGGAAAAGAATTTCAAAAACTCCCTGAAGAGAAAAATCCCTTCAAAATTATATGGGAGCAAATGGAAGCAAAAGACTTTATGAGAAATCAAGATACTATAAAAGATAAAAACAAAAAAATGAAAGAGAAGAAGGTGATGTGAAATATCTCACTGGAAAAACCACTGACCTGGAAAATAGATCCAGGAGAGATAATTTTAAAATTATTGGACTACCTAAAAGTCATGTTCAAAAAAAGAGCCTAGACAACACGTTTCAAGAAATTATCATGCAAAATTACCCTGATATTCTAGAACCAGACAACAATGTAGAAAATTTGTAACTCAAAATTTGGTGGAAATGTATTATGTAAACCAGAATTTAATAAAGCATTTGTTTAAAAAAACAAATAAATAGAAAAAAATGAAGTGAAGTACAACTAAAAAAAAAAAAAGAATGCTTGAAAGTCCTCTATTACACTGAATGACCATATTTTCCCCCTCAAATATGATACTCAGTTTTGCTGGATAGGTGATTCTTGGTTTTAATCCCAGTCTCTTTGCCCTCTGGAATATCATATCCCAAGCCCTTCGATCTTTCAGTGTCAAAGCTGCCAGATTATGCTCTATTCTGATTATATTTCCACAGTATTCAAATTGTTTCTTCCTGGCTGCTTGTAATATTTTCTCCTTGATCTGGGAATTCTGGAACCTGGCTATAATGTTCCTAGGAGTTTTCTTTTGGGGATCTCTTTCAGGAGGTGATTTGTGGATTCTTGTGACCTCTATTCTGCTCTCTGGTTTTAAAACATTAGGGAAATTTTCCTTGAGAATTTCTTGAAGGATGATTTCTAGGTTCTTTCTTTGATCATGGCTTTCAAGTAGTCCAATAATTTTTAATTTATCTCTCCTGGATGTATTTTCCAGGTCAGTGGTTTTACCCATGAGATATTTCACATTGCCTTCTAATCTTTCATTTGTTTGGATCTGCTTAACAGCATCTTGATTTCTCATAAAGTCACTAGGTTCCATTTACTCCAGTCTAATCATGAAGGAATGATTCTCCTCGGTGAGCTTTTAAGATTCTTTTTCCATCTCGCCAATTTGGCTTTTTAAGGCATTCTTCTCCTCATTGCCTTTTTGAGCCTCTTTTCCATTTGAGTTAGTCTATTTTTTAAAGTGTTAAAATCCTTCTTAAGGTCCTCTATGGCCTGCAACCCGCACATGTTTTCCCCTGGGGCTTTTGGAGCAGCCAGCTGGAGGAACCCCAGAACACCAGGAGCTGTGGCGACTCCAGAATTATCAACATAGACTTGCCTAGGACAAAGTAAGAGGTTAGTGTCCTACGGACTTTGGGACTGGTATAAGGGAATGCGTCGGCTCCCTGCCCTGGGGGCTAGAAGCCACTGAGGACAAACGCCATTTTGTAGTTTTCAGAGGCAGCTCCCGCTCCCAGCCTGCAAATTTGTAGGGAGATCCAGCGATCAGTCTTGGGGGGTAATCGCTCTTGCTTTAACCTCCCTGGATCTGGATTGTGATCTAGGGTGGAAGTCGTGCGTGGGTTTATAGCTTGCCAGAAATGGAAGTTGCCCCCCACACGTTCGGGATGAAAATTCCTCTATCTGGCCTTAAAGCCATAGTGTGGCAACAAGGCCAAAAGTCAAGTAATTAAGTGGCAACTTTTAAGCATTCTTGAGGAAAAAAAAAAGAGCTGAATAGAAAATTTGACATCCAGGCACAAGAAGTAAGAGATGCCTGAGAAGGTAATCAAGGAAAAGAAATCAAAAGGAACTTATCAAAGTTGAACTATTTACATTCCTATATGGAAAAACAATAATTGTGACTGATGAAACTTTCTCACTATGAAAATAATGGAAGAAGGGTGTATGGTCATATGAATACATATGTGAATGTGTGTATATATGTTTACAATTATACATGGATAGAGGACATAGGTTTAATTTGTTGGGAAGGGAGGATACTCAAGGGGTGAAATTATGAGGTGAGAGAGGAAAGTGGCAAGAGGAGATGGGGAGAGGCAGGGTAGGGTAAACTATCTCATGTAGCAGAAGCAATGAGAAGTGGCTGCAAGGGAGGCAAAGGATAGGAAGGCAAAAAGGCAAAACCACATTCTCATCGAATTTGGCTCAGGGAGAGAATGACATGCATAATAAATGGGATATCTCAACCTGCAGCAGAACAGCGGGAAGGGGGATGAGAGAGGGGATGATGGAAGGGAGGGCATTCTTCACAGGACGGGAGGTTAGAAATACCCAATATAGAAGAGTAGGAGGGAATTATAAGCAGCCTTGTATATCTACTCTGGTAATGTTTTGCATAACTAGACGTGTACAACACATACTGAATTACTTATCTCCCCAGAGGGAATGGGTGACAAGGGAGGAAGGGAATGGATCTGAAATTTGAGGTCTTACAATTAAATGTTTCATATATACATATATATATATATATATATATATATATATATATATATATATATATATATATGTATATATGAAATATTTAATTGTTAATTCTTTTTTGCTTGTAATTGGGAGATAAGATGTGCAGGCATTGGGGCACAGAGATTCACCTTGCTCTAATGGAAAAGTCTAAGGGGATATGGGAGATGATATGGGAGAGAGCAGATTGGAGGAAGTGATATCTTGTGGGACTGCTATTCTAGGAGGGTGGGTAGGGGAAAAACGGGGGAAAAATTGTAACTCAAAATCTGGCGGACATGAATGATGTAAAACAAAAGTTAGCAAAGCATTTGTGTAACAACAACAAATAAAACACAATAGGGAGCCATGAATTGCTTTGAGCTAAGGAATAACATATTACATTAAATCAAAGAAAATCAAGATGAAACTTGAAGATGAATTAGAGTCAAAAGGAATTGAAAGTAGGAAGGCCTGTTATTATAGACTTAGAAAAACCCTGAAGATGATAAATGAGATCATAAATGAGAGTCTATATTAACAATAGCTAGGTATTGTGAAGTTAAATTTCAGAGGATTTGGTTACTCATCAGCTATGAGAGTTGAAAGATAGATAAACCCAAGGTGAAAATCAGGTTTCATATTTGACAATCTGGGTTAATAATTGGATCACTTAGAGAAGGCAATGGGTCTTTGTGTGAGGAAAAAGATAAAGAGGTAAATTTTGAACATGTGGAATGTAATGTACCAATGGGACAAAACAGCAAATTATTATGTGAAGTTGTAAATGTAAACTAGGTACCACTATCAAAGAATAAGAAAATATCAACTGAGAATTAATATATCTACCTAGCTATCTTTTTATACTATATTGGACAAAATAGGACTATCAGAGAAAATTACATTACATTGATCCATGAAATAAAATGTGCAGAGGACAATAAAAAGGTTCATGCTTTTAATGTAACTTTCACTGCTGCCTTTTCAAAAAATATAATATGCAAACACATCCTTGGAACCGGTCCCAGTTGTGGTAGAAAGATGGCAGGCCAGACTAAAATAAAGGATGGTATAGTTAAAGAATCTTGTGGAAAACAGGATGTTTAAACCAGAAAGGTTTAAGGAGAGGCACCCTGGGGCACCAAGGGAATTGGCAGGTGGTATTATAATGGCACTCCTTGTAAAGAGGAAATCCTCAAGGATTTTGAGGACAAAACTATGCCCAGTTTTTAAAGAAGGAACAAAAGACTGAGCATGAGCATTTACACATTAATCAGTTTAATATGAAATCTAGCAAACTGAAGAATAATATAATTTAGTAGAAGATAATTGTTGGAGAGAAATAAAGACATTTCAGAAATGTGTTAAATGGCATGAAGACTGTATTCCTATGTTTCTGATGCTAAATATCTGTTGCAATGTGGTTGTGGAAAAAGGAACAAGAGCATTTATTTTACTTAATAATTTAAATGAAAGTCTCATATAGTAGCAGTGACAGTGCTGAATATTTTTGCTATTTCTTAAAAAAAAACTTATTGTGCGACATAATCACATTCAATAACCATAAGTTCCAAAATTAGCATATGTACCTGGTATCTCTCTCTCTCCACATTCTGCTCATGCAATTACCCACCCACCTATCTACTGTCAAGGCTTTTGACAAAGTTCGAGGTGGAAACAACAGAGGCATGTACAACTGGAAGTGAAGAGAGATTCAACTGGGGAGGGGGAAAGGGATGTCATTTAAGAATAAAAGGTACTTCAAAGGTTAGAAGGCATAAAGTTAGATACCATCGACTCATAAGGCAGCTAGATAGTGCAGTGGGGGAAGTGTTTTACTTAATCAAAAATACCAGAGTACAAATCATGTTTCAAACACTTATTAGCATATCACAGCCTTAGTTATCTCATGTATAAAATGGGAATAATAATGGTGCATATCTCATAGTGCTGTTTTGAGTTTCAAATGAGATATGGCAAAATGTAAAGTAATTTGTAAACTTTAAAGTGTTATATGAGTTATTTTTTTCTTCAGTGTATTTACTTTAGTAGGCTGTTGACTTGCTTTTCCTGATTTTCTTGCATCATTCTTGTTTCCCTTCCCAATTTTTCCTCCACTTCTCTTATTTGATTTTCAAAATCCTTCTTGACTTCTTCCATGGCCTGTAACTAGTTCATATTTTTCTTGGAGGCTTTTATGCAGGAGTTCTGACTTCAGTGTCTTCCTCCTGCTCCATACCTTAAACCTTTTGTTCCCAAAAGAGGATTATATGGTCTGTTTGTGCTTCCTTGGCTTGCTCATGTTGCCAGTCAATTACTTGACTGATGTTTGAGCTCTTTGCCATGGTAGAACTCAGCTTCCAGAATGGAGAGACCATTGTCCCAAATCCATGGGGCTTTCACAAATGCTGGAGCTATTAAGAGGGCACCCTCTCTACAACTCCCACAAGCTCTGGCTCACTGGCTACACACCCCAGGACACCACCCAAAACCATGATCCAGATCCAAGCAGGTTAAAGCAAAAGAGATTACCCTTTGATTGGTCACTTCATCCCCCTACATCTGTAGGCCAGGAGCTCCTGAGGCAGCCACATGGCAGTGGCAGCACAGCCACTGCATGTCCACTGCTTCTTGCCCCAGGGACAGGGGCTGGACCCAGTACTTCCATCCCCCACACCTGTTTCAACAGAGTTCCCCACTCATCTTTTACTTTCTTTTTGGCTTTTATGGGTTGATAAGTCTGGAAACCTCCACATGTGCTTCACTCTCCATAAGTCTGTTCTGCAGTGCTACCTCCAGCAGGAGATTTGTTTCTCTCTGTCACTTTGTGGGTTCTATAGCTCTAAAGTTCATTTAGAGTAACTTTTTTACATGTAGTGGAAGTGATTGGAGTGGAAGCTCATGCCGCTTCAACTCCCCCATCTTGTCTCCACCCCTTTATGAGTTTTAACTAGCTATTTTGTTCCATGATGAGATAAATGAGGCCAAGAGGAGTCAGAAACCCATAAGAACATCTGAATAGTGAACACTGGGTAAAAACACTGACCTTCACCAGTTACAGTTTGCAAATAAAAAAAAAAACTGTAAGGTCAATGCTCAGGCTGAGTATATAGTCCAAAGTTTCAGTGTCTTTGACTCTACACTTAGTCATTACAATAGTAATTAAACTTAATTTGAGCACTCATTTTAAATCACAGGAACTGGGCATCAGGAAATGGAGAGATTATAACTATCTTCTAGATCTTCTACATTTAAATCAATCATGTAAACATTCTAGAATGTTCAGGAATCTCTGACAGCATTGATAAACAACTAATACATGGTTGAATTAATGTACTTTTCATTTCTTCTAAGAGAAGAATAAACACTATCCACAGTATCCAACTATATCTTTCTATTCTATGGAGCTTCAAATTCATTATTAAATTAAACATAGTGAGTTCTAGAAGTGAAATTTACCAGAAGATGAAATCACAATTTTTTTTAGGAAATCTAGAAAGTCACAGACATCTTTAAAAAGTTTCTCCCATGAAGAAATGCAGCAACTGGAGAATACAAGGTAATTGTCTCAGGGAACTGTACAGAACATTCTCCAACATTTCACTCACCAGGGTGTATACATATAAGCAGAAATGTGACCAAGGGCCCTAGAATCACATCCTTTTATTATTAACTGCATTAGATAAAAGGTTAGCAATGCCATTTGGTGGTTAAATGCACAATAAGATTGGGAATATCAAATAATTAAATTGAAATCTCAAAAGTATTAGAAATCAACATCAATTTCCCTCTATCTACAGGACATGAAGGGAAAAAGAAACACATTTATTGCACTGATTTTTATTATATAAGCATGTGGGTGCTGTGTAGAGTAATATCTGACTGATTCCATAGGTATCAGTCTTTGATATCTACCCTCTTGCTCCATCGGCAAACGGCAAAATGTAGGATCAAAAGGGGGGATAATCAAGTATATTAGGCTGTAACCTTCCTCTCCTTTGCTGCTAGTACCTTCCCTCTAAGTTTACAGTGTACATCGTGCATATATGTTGTTACACATGTATTATCTTGCACATGTATGTGAGGTCCTTTCTTCATATATACAGAGGTTAGCACAGGAGTGGTATATAATAGATAGTTAATAAACACTTCTTATTATTGCAGCTGCTGTTGATGATGTTACTGTTGTGAGCAAAAAAATGAAATGAATGAGGAAAACAGAGGCTTGATCTTCTGAGCATATTGATTTATTAAATGCATGCCAATTGCCTAAAAAATTGGGACCAGACCTCTTCAAATTAGTTCTGGACTCCAAATATAGGGAAAAAAGAGACTTTTATTCAGTAAAAATAATTAGGCCAAAAAGCCAATTAATGAAAAAAAAAAAAATATATATATATATATCTTTAGATAATATGATTTTTAATTGGGTGAGAGATTAGAGACTTTCTTAATTGAGAGAGGCAGAGTAAATAGGTGCAATTCCTAGAATTTAGAAAAAGTGTTACACTCCCCAAGCAATGGTAAACAATGAAGAGAACATGGAAATAATAGGCAATGGACCAATAAGGTGCCAGTTTCCAGATAAGACATTAATTTCTTGAGATGTATAATTATGAGAAAACTTTATTTTATTTTTAATATTAAATTTATTTTTAGTTTTCAACATTCATTTCCACAAGATTTTGAGCTTCAAATTTTTCTCCCCATTTTTCCCCTATCCCCAAACCAAGATAGTGAGCCTACAGCATATGCCTTGCCCTAATCTGTTCTCTCCAATATACACCCCATACTCTCTCTAACTTTCTAGTAGGGAAAAATGTATTTCTATGCCCCAGTGCCTGCATATCTTATTTCCCAGTTGCATGCAAAATATATATTTATTTATTTTTTAGAAGCGAAACCTTTATTGGCACCATGTTGTCTGGTTGGGGTTGTTGTACCCCAATAAAGGGAGACAGAAGATCCCTGAGATTAAATTTTTTTTAAAGCAATTGGGGTTAAGTAACTTGCTCAAGGTTACACGGCTAGTCATTATTTATGCGTGGGTGCTCATTTTCTGAGGCCGGATCTGATCTCGGGTCATCCCAACTCCAAGGCCGGCGCTCTTACTCACTGCGCCACCTAGCGCCCCTTTAGGGCAATTGGGGTTAAGTAACTTGCCCAAGGTTACATGGCTAGGTTTTTGTTTGTGTGGATTAAGTGTCAGAGGCCGGCTCCAAACTCAGGTCCTTCTGACTCCAGGGCCGGCACTCTATTCACTGCGCCACCTAGCCGCCCCCTGAGATTAAATTTAAAAAGTGCATTTTATTACCACGGGACTATCAGGGTGCATGGTCACCCAAATTAGATAGTGCTTTGGCAAAGACATTGTTCTGGTTTTATAGAGGTTCCATAGCCAGGTTACTAAGCTGAAACTACAGTGATTGGTCAGTGTACATTTGAATTTCCCACCAGCAAGAAACCCTAGGCTGAGACTCTGGCCCATGGATCAATTAGGGGAAAGGAAGGGGTAGGGGTTGTGCTTGTTTACAGAACAATTAGGGGAGAGGAAGGTGGAGTTGTCTATTTTACAAATTAATGAAGGGAAGGGCAAAGTGGAATTGTGTCCAACATTCCCTACTCTTCCTTGTAGGTATGTCAAATTTTGACATGTCTGGTGTCATATCACCCACATTACCCAATTCTGTTCCTAAAGGATGGTAGTGGGGGTCCCTGATAATTAACATTTTAACAGAGTTAACAAGGGACTTGACAAATTGTAGTAAGCAATTAATAAGATAGGGTCCTACAATTAGGGTTATGCTCAAGAGGAGGAGAGGTTAATACCAATACTAATACCAAGGCTGATAAAGATTTAGTGAGTTAGGGGGATGTCCCAGGGAACAGGGACTTATACCTATTCTCAGAATTTTTCAGCTCCCTCTGTCTATTAGCAATACTCTAGTGTACCAGCTTCTTTCTCCCTCACCACTCCAGAGTTGTTTACATAGAAGCAACAAGCCTCACCAAGGGCTGCACACAGGCCACCCTGTTTAAGAAGGTCAAGGCCTCTGGGGCTCTGAAGAACCACTTCTGCCAGCCAGTCCACCTGTCTTTCCAGGGTTGAGATGGACTGCTCTATGTCAGAGAGGTCAATATTTAGCTATGTACTTAAGGCCTGATAGTTGGCCTCCCCCTTAACCAAGGCTGCCATCCCAGTCACTGCAGAACCCACAAGGTGTTCTGATATGGGAATGAGGAGTGGTACTGCCTGCCTTTGGTGGTGGCTCAGTTGCTCTTCTGGGAAAAGTAATGCCAACCTTGTTCACCTGGGAGAAGGGTGACCCAGGGAATTATGGCCACTAGGATACACAGGGGGCCCTCAGTGTGTTGTTGTCTGAGCAACACTGTAGCAGAGACACACCGGGTAAGGCCGTTGTGTCATGCCCACCAGGCTCCTAGAGCAGTGGGGAAGTAGTATGAGCTAGAGACCAGAATCCCGTGGGTTTGCCCACAACTTGAGCTATGCTGAGAGCTGGATAAAGGAGCGCTGCATATGAGGCAGAAAATTTCCCTGTACATTCCCAAGGGAAAGCCTTGGGTGGTCCCACTCACAATTCTGTGTTGGAAATAGGGGTGACTAAGGCATTTATTGCCACCCCTAAATAGTAAGGAGCCTGGGGGTTCAACACAGATCCAGCAATCTTTTCCCAACATGTGGTTAGAGTTGTTAAGTGTTTTATGAACACCTGACAGAAGCGTAATTTAGGGGACCTGATAATTTCGAGATTCTTAAATCTTTGAAGATGGGGTTTGGGGCTTATGACCTGACTGGGGCCCATGTGGTGACAGCTGGTATTGTGATTTGGACATCGGGGTTCTCTATTGGGGCAGGGATAGCTAAGCAATGGGATGACGATGGGGGAGGGGCACAGGAGGCTTCTTGGCACTTGCCCTCCCTCCTCTTCCTCAGGGATTATGATTCCCAGAACCCGAGAAACAGGGATTCCCCAGGCGGAATCAGAAGGGTTTTGAATGGTGAGATTGAGCATGGGTTGCCAGAGGTCAGACCTCATTGTATGGATTCGGAACAATGGGTCCAATCCCTCACTACCACATGCCTTGTAGCACAGGGAGGCACCAGGGCTAGGAGAGAGGAAGTGGTAAACTGTGACACAAGCAAAGGCGCATGGGTATCCTGTGTCTGAACAGGGCAGGTATCCTGAATCCGCTGGTGGGGCCCCAAATAGTCTAGTTCCGGGAATCATGAAATTGAGGGGGAGTTGTGTGTTCCAGATTCTGTTAAGTACAGGATTGCCTATTTCCTGTGGTTACCACCCAGGTATAGCTTGGTCTGGGGGCATGGGGATTGTGGTGGACCAAGCATGGAGGTAAAAGGAAGATCAGGAAGAGGATCAGATAAGTCTTAGCTTTAGGGGGTCCTCGTGGACTTCTGCTTTCCATTCTTAGGTGACAGCAGGTTTCACTCTGGTGTAATGGAGCCACATGGGAATAGAGTCCACTTTGACTGCAGTAGGTGTAGTGAGGATCTTAACGTGTGGTCCCTTCCACCTCAGATCCAGACTGTGAATTTCTTTTTACCAGCACAAAATCCCCAGGTTGAAAGGGGTGAGCTGAGGCTGAACTGGGGATCAGGATTAGGAGGGCTGAGGGGAGGAGTTTTTCTGAGTTACCTGTAGACCCTGTAGGAACTTGATGAGGGAACAGTTAGCGATTTCAGCTTTTAGGTATTCCCAGATTAGAGGAAGAATGGGTGGTGGTCTTCGAAATATATGTTAGAGGATGGTCTGGACTTTCTCAGCCTTGAGTTCTGAGCTCTGAGAAAATTTCAGATGCCGGCTGCTCAAGGAAGTCAAACCTGAGAGTCCGAACATCTGATCCAATTCTCATGGGGAAGCCAAACCTTCTTATCTGCTTTGCTCAGCTTTTCATAAATAGACTTTAAAGACAGTTTGAATTAACCTGGTATTAAAAATGGTATCTTTCTTTTCTCTCAACTAATGTATCTCTGATTAAACGAAGTATCAGGCACCCAAGTACCCCATCATTCTAAGCACCTGATCATTCCTTTAAACAGCTGGGTAGATATGTCTGTTTCATTGGGGCTGAATCTGTATTCTCTCTGGAAGAGATAATTTAGAAATTGAATCCTTAACATATATTCAGTGACAAATGTTAACTTTTGCTTAGAGCATGAAAGGACTACAAGTTCAGATCAAAACAACCAGTTCTCTTCTGCCTTTACAATCTCACTAAATGAACTACCACTCACTTGATGAAGAAAGTTAGTTGAAAAATGTTAAAATGATCTCAAGCAGATTGCATAACTCTTTGCACATGTTCTAATTCTAGATGAGAAATAATATTAGATTTTCCACTAAGCTAACAAAAAAAAACCTCACAAATGTAGAGATTCTATTATTAGGGGTGTGTCTTGAAGTCTGGGTCTGATCAACAACCTGAGGGCAATCATAGACAGCCAGAGAGAAAAAAGCCAGTGAGTCTCCACAGAATGAGGGGTGGAGATGGAAAGGGAAAAGCTTATCAGCTTCCTTAACAAGGAGGGCCCTTGCAGCAATGGCCTGAAGGCAAAAGGCCAGCCAGCAGCCACTGAATCTAGTGCCCAGGGTTGTTTTTTGTTTTGTTTTGTTTTGTTTTGTTTTTGTTTCTGTTTCTGTTTTTTAAATAGCTGTAATACCATTTCTACTTCAAAAATGTTTAAGTTCACTTAGCTTAATACACCTTTAGAGACACAACACAGTCTCTGAAATATGATAACAAGATAACAATGAGTATCAAATGACATCAGATGACTTATACAGTAATAGACCTTGTCAATTCTGGCATGGATTCAAAGTAAGAGAGATACCAACATATGCCAGTCATTATATTTTATAATCACTATACAATTCTGATTACAAATATTTCACAAATACTATTAATTTTCCTTTTACAAATTCAAGGAATAAGTGAAGCTGAGATAGCAAAAAAAAAAAAAAATCTTCTGTCTTTTTTTTTTTTAAACAATCCCAATATCCTATTTCCAATTTTTTAAAGATTAATTCATATAATTTGACCAGGACTATAAAGAAATTGTAAATTTCCCAAATTAAAAATTTCAAAATATTACAACAGGGAGAATTTTGGTGGACCTTTTGAAACAGCTTTGAATCTGCCAATCTCAAAGCTACACACTTAATTGGCTTTAATTGTTCAGACAGGAGATTTTTTTTTTAATTTGATGGGGGGATGAGAGGGGTTCCCAAAGAGGGGCCCACCTCCCTACCTTCCCCAGTGCTCATGATGAGGGCTCTGAGGGGCCTTCACCTTCTCTTGCCTTCTCTTCCCCACCCTGAGCTGCTGCTGGGTCAGGCAAAATATATTTTTTAACATTTGTTTTTAAAACTTTGATTTCTAGATTCTTTCCCTTCTTCCCTCCTCACCAACCACCACTGGGAAGATAAACAATTGAATATAGGTTGTATGGGTGTAATTACACAAAATGTTTCCATAGTAGTGATATTGTGAAAGACTAACCACATTTATCTCCATCCTATCCTGCCCCCCACCAATTCCATTCTCTATCTTGACCCTGTCACTTTTCAAATGTATGTGCTTCTGATTACCCTCTCCCCCAATTTGCTCTCTCCTGTAGGCAAAATACAAAAATGAGTGTGTATGTTATTCCCTCCTTAGCCAAATTCAATGAGATCATAGTGGACCCATTCCCTTTCACATTCCTGCTCTTCCCCTCCATTCTAACAGTTTTCTCTTGTCTCTATTGTATGAGATAATTTATCCTATTTTATCTCTCCCTCTCTCCCATTATATTCCTCTCTTACCTTTTAATTTTAATTTTTAGATATCATCCATTCTTATTCAACTGATCCTGTATCCTCTGTATATACATGTACATACATATACATACACTCACATATGCATCTATACATACGCCCTCCTACAAATACATATGTGTATATATGCATATATACATATATACATTTATATTCCCTTCAACTATCCTCATACTGAGAAAAATCTCATGAATTATAATTATCATTTTTTCATAAAATAATGTAAATAGTTCAACTTTAGCAAGTTCCATGGAACTTCTTATTCCTGTTTACCTTCTCTTGCTTCTTGTATTTGAAAGTAAATTTTCTGTTCAGCTCTGTTTTTTTCATCAAGAATGCTTGAAATTCCTCTATTTCATTGAATGACCATATTGTCCTCTGAAGCATTATACTCAGTTTTGCTGGGTAGGTGATTCTTAGTTTTAATCCTAGATACTTTGAGCTCTGGAATATCATATTCCAAGTCCTTCAATCCCTTAATGTAGAAGCTGCTATATCTTGGGTTATCCTGACTGTGTTTTTGCACAATACTTATATTGTTACTTCCTGGGAGCTTTTAATATTTTCTCCCTGACCTGGGATCTCTGGAATTTGGCTATAATATTCCTAGGAATTTTTTTTCAGGATATTTTTCAAAAGGCAATGGGTGAATTCCTTCATTTTCTATTTTGCCATCTGCTTCTAGAATATCAGGGCAATATTTCTTTAGAATTTCTTGAAGGATTATTTTTTTTATCATAGCTTTCAGGTAGTCCAATAGTTTTAAAATTCTCTCTCCTGGATTTATTTTCCAGGTGAGTGATTTTTCCAATGAGATATTTCACCTTACCTTCTATTTTTTTTTTTCATTTGTTTGGATTTGTTTTATAATATCTTGATTTCTCATAAAGCCATTAGCTTCCATTTGGTCCAATCTTTTTTTGAAGGAATTATTCTCCTCAGTGAGTTTTTTACATTCCTTCTCCATCTGGGCAATTTGAATTTTTAAGGCATTCTTCTCCTCATTGGCTTTTTGTGTCTCTTTTCTCATTTGAGCTAGTCTATTTTTTAAAGTGTAATTTTCTTCAGTACTTTTTTGGGTGTCCTTTAGCAGGCTGTTGACACAATTTTTTGTGATTTTCTTGTATCATTCTCATTTCTCTTCCAAAGTTTTCCTTCACTTTCTCTGTTTCCTTGTCTGTCTCTATCTGTCTCTCTCTCTGTCTCTCTCTTTCTTTCTCTCTCTCTCTCTCTCTCTCTCTCTCTCTCTCTCTCTCTCTCACTCTCTCTCTCTCTCATGCTGGGGGATGGAAGGTCAATTGGGGTTAAGAGCCCAAGGTCACACTGCTATTTTTTTTGTTAAGTATCTGAGGCTGGACTTGAACTCAGGCCTTCCTGACTCCAGGGCTGGTGCTCTATTTGCTGCACTACAAAGCCACCCCCTCCACTTCTCTTACTTGGTTTTCAAAATCCTTCTTGAGCTCCTCCATAGACTGTAATCAGTTCATATTTTTCTTGGAAGCTTTTGACGCAGGAGTTTTGACTTCATTGACTTCTGGTTCCACATTTTGATCCTTTTTGTCTCTAAAAAAGGATTCTATCATCTAATTGTGCTTCCTCTGCTTGCTCATCTTGCCAACCAATTACTTGACTTTAAGCTCTTTGCCATGGTAGAACTAAGCTTCCATAATGGGGCGAACTATGTCCAAAATTGCTGGCATTTTCACAAACGTTGTCAGAGGTCTGAGGAAGGCTCCCTCTCCAAAGACACTCCAAGCTTTTGCACACTGTCACACACCCAAGGACTACCACCTAAGATTGCAATCCAGATCCAAGCAGATTAAAGCAAGAATGATTACTATCTGAATGGTTGCTTGGTCCCCCTAAGATCTTCAGGCCAGGAGCTTATGAGGCAGCCAAGGGGCATCAGCTGCAGCCTCCACACCTCTGCCACTTCTTGCCCTCAAGGCAGGGGCTAGACCCTGATCTTCTGTCACCTGGGTCCAATAGAGCTGCCCAATGACCTTTCACTTTCTCTTTGGCATTTAGTGACTGAGAAGTCTTAAAACCACCACAGCAGCCAGTGATTCACTCTCCTGAACTCTGCTCTGGCCATTCTGTCCTGCTGGTTGTGTGGCACACAGGGGATTGCATGTGACTCACCAGGGACTTTGATCAGGTCCCAATTGGTGCAATGGCCCCTTATCATTGGCCTGCCAGGCTGCCTTCAGCAGGAGAATTATTTCCCTCTGTACCTTTGTGGGTTCTGTAGCTCTAAAATTTCTTTTTACAGGTATGTGAGGTAGTTGGAGCCAGAGAGCAGAAGAATTATTTTGCCATCTTGGCTCACCCCCCGCCCCAAGAAAACTCTTTGCATCAATCTTTCCATCTGTCTGGATATCTGGTCAGACAACCTAGGTCCTTAGTTAAGTGTCTCTAAGTAGTTGGGAGAGGTGGTCCAGTTTTTCAGCAAAAAAGGGCTATCTTTAAACCCTGTAATAAGGTTTTCTTCCAGTTCCAATAAGAGAATAAAATTTTCTTAAAGACAGAACTTGAATTAAATCCATAATTAAATAGAAATGAAATTAGCTCCAGAACTGAGTCACAAGATGGGTCAGTGTAATTCACTCAATTCTCATAATTAACTACTTGGTGCTTTAATCTCCTCAATACTGATGAGAATAACTGAGGGTTGTAGGAATGGAATGAGGAGATAGGGAAAAATGGAAAATGAAAGAGTTAGAGAGAATGAGGAATTGATTGAAGGGAGAGTAATAATCTACTGTTGAAAATTGAAAGGGGAGGAATAAAAGATTCATATAGTGGAGCTCCAATTGATAAGGAAAATAATAATCTCATTTTCAGACTGGTAGACATGGGGAGAAAGTAGAGTATTATGTCAAATCATTTTGAATGAAGTAAGTGGAGGTGAGAGGGGAGCTTATAGCAAATGACCTCTATTTTCTTCTTCTTCTTTTTTTTTTAGCTTTTTGGAGGGCAACTGGGGTTAAGTAACTTGTCCAAGGTCACATGGCTAGGCTTTTGTTTGTGTGTGCGTTAAGTGTCTGAGGCCAGATCCAAACTCAGGTCCTTCTGACTCCAGTGCCGGTGCTCTACTCACTGTGCCATCTAGCCGCCCCCTTTTTTTGCTTTATTAACTTCTGGTTTACATCATTCATTTCCACCAGATTTTGAGTTAAAATTTTTTCCCCATTTTTCCCTACCCACCACCCCAGAATAGAAGTCCCACTAGATATCCCCTCATCCAATCGGCTCTCTCCCATATCTTCTCACATAGCCCCTTTGACTTTGCCAATAGGGCAAGGTGAATCTCTGAGCCCCATTGCCTGGACATATTATGAAACATTTCATTTTAAATCTTCAATTTTCAGATCCATTCCCTTCATCCCTTGTAACCCAGTCCCTCTGAGAAGATAAGCAATTCAGTATGTGTTGTACATGTATAGCTATGCAAAACATTACCATAGTAGATATATTGTAAAAGACTGCTTATATTTCCCTCCCACCCATCTCACCTCCCACTTGGTCCATTCCCTACTTTGATCCTGTCCCTCTTCAAAAGTGGGTACTTCCAGCCTCCCCTCCCCCTAGAATGCTCTCCCCTCCATCACCCCCCCTCTCATCCCCCTTTCCCCTACACTCCTGCAGGGTGAGATATCCCTTTTAGTATGTATGTGATTCTCTCCTTGAGCCAACTTCAATGAGAATATGGTTTTGCATTTTTGCCTTCCTGTTCTTCCCCTCCCCTGCAATTACTTCCCTTTGCCTCTTCTGCATGAGATAATTTGCCCTACCCTGCACTGCACTGTCGGTTCCAAGCTCACTGTGCTGCCTGCTCTCAGAGTGCTGCGCTGGCTGCTCCCTGCAGGGCTACTGGGCTGTCCTCAGCAGGAAGTTAGTTTCTCTGTGCCGTTCTGTGGGTGCTGAGCCTCCAGAAGTTCTTCAGAGTCCCCTTTTACATGGTTTGGAGGTAATCTGGGGGCAGAGCACCTTGGAAGTGCTGTTTCTACTCCCCTATTTTCTCATTAAAGTAAGAGAGAGTGCCCTCAGTTACAAAGGAGATGAAAGGGTATATGAGAAGCGAGAAGAGAAAAGAGAAAGGATATGTAAAGTAATCAAGGACTTACTGCCTCTATATCCAAAATAATCTGAAGAAAATAAGGTATAACAATACTTAAATATAATAAAATTTATTAAGTGCCCATTATGCCTCAGGCACTAGGGTAATAACTAGGGTTATAAATAATAAAGAGAGAAAAATATCATTGTCCTCTAGGATCTTACTGTTTAAAGGGGAAGACACAACACAATATTAGTCAGGTAAGGTAGTGGGAGGCAATGTTTAGACACACTAGAGATTATTCTTTTCAGTTGAATTGAAATCAGGGACTGAAGCAGATGCAAAGGGGAATGAGTTGATAGTCAACGTTCTGCTCTTTTTAAAAGAAGGCATTGGGAGGAGCTGGAACTCTACCAGCTCTCTGATAAGAGGGGAAAGGAGACTGATGGAGATGAAGTCAATTAAGGTTTGATTTAGCAGCATAGTTATGGGTATAGAAGTGATTAAGATCAAAATGGCAGAGTACAAACAGCTCATCCAAGCCACTCTGCCAACAGATTCCCCCCAAACTATGTAAAAGGGGACTCTGAACAACTTCTGGAGCCCCAGCAACCACAGAACGACACAGAGAAGCTAACCTCCCACTGAGAACAGCCCAGCAGCCCTGCAGGAAGGACCAGTGTAGCAGTCTGGGACCTGGCAGCGGGCAGCGCACAGAACACGGGAAGCCGAGCCAAGCCCAGGTCCGCGTGAGCCGAGGTTTTAGCCCCAGGGCGGCAGGGCCAGCAGCCAGCTGGAGGAACCCCAGAACACCAGGAGCTGTGGCGACTCCAGAATTACTAACATAGACATGCCTAGGACAAAGTAAGAGGTTAGTGTCCTATGGACTTTGGGACCAGTATTTAGGGAATGCGTTGGCTCCCTGCCCTGGGGGCTAGAAGCCACTGAGGAGACACGCCATTATGGAGTTATTAGAGGCAGCTTCAGCTCCTGGCCTTCAAATTGTAGGAAGATCCAGCGATCAGTCTTGGGGGGTAATTGCTCTTGCTTTAACTCCCTGGATCTGGATTGTGATCTAGGGTGGAAGTTGTGGGTGGGAATACAGTTGCCAGAAACGGAAGTTGCCCCCCACACGTTCGGGACAAAAATTCCTCTATCTGGCCTTAAAGCCATAGTGTGGCAACAAGCCCCAAAATCAAGCAATTATGTGGCAACATACCAAGGCAAACGAAACAGGAAAATTCAACCCTGGACTCCTATTTTGGGGTCATAGAGCGGGAAAAGGACTGTGAGGTCAGAAGTCCTGCTCCAAAAGCCCCAGGGGAAAACATGAGTGGGGTGCAGGCCATAGAGGACCTTAAGAAGGACTTTAAAAATCAAATAAGAGAAGTGGAGGAAAAATTGGAAAGAGAAATGAGAAGGATGCAGGAAAAGTATGAAATAAGGGTCAACAGCCTGACTGAGGAAAACGACACCTTAAAAATAGACTGACTCAAATGGCAAAGGAGGCCCAAAAGGGCAATGAGGAGAAGAATGCCTTAAAAAGTCAAATTTGCCAGATGGAAAAAGAATCTCAAAAAGTCACTGAGGAGATTCATTCCTTCAGAGTGAGACTGGAGCAAACGGAAGCTAATGACTTTATGAGAAATTAAGATGCTGTTAAGCAGATCCAAACAAATGAAAGATTAGAAGGCAATGTGAAATATCTCATGGGAAAAACCACTGACCTGGAAAATAGATCCAGGAGAGACAATTTAAAATTTATTGGACTACCTGAAAGCCATGATCAAAGAAAGAACCTAGAAACCACCCTTCAAGAAATTCTCAAGGAAAATTACCCTGATGTTTGAGAACAAAAGGGCAAAATAGAGGTTGAGAGAATGCACAGATCACCTCCTGGAAAAGATCCCAAAAAGAAAACTCCCAGGAATATTATAGGCAGGTTCCAGAATCCCCAGATCAAGGAGAAAATACTACAAGCAGCCAGGAAGAAACAATTTCAATATTGTGGAAACACAATCAGAATAGCCCAGGACCTGGCAGCTTCTACACTGAGGGATCGAAGGGCATGGAATATGATATTCTAGAGGGCAAAAGAACTGGGAATGAACCCAAGGGTCACCTACACAGAAAAACTGAGTATTTTGTTTCAGGGGAAAATATGGTCACACAGAGGAATAGAGTACTTTCAAGCATTCTTGAGGAAAAAACCAGAATTGAATAGAAAATTTGACATCCAGACACAAGAAGCAAGAGATGCCTGAGAGGGTAATCAGGGAAAAGAAATCAAAAGGAACTTATCAAAGTTGAACTATTTATATTCCTATATGGAAAATCAATAACTGTGACTGATGATATCTTTCTCGCTATGAAAATAATGGAAGAAGGGTGTGTGGTCATATGAATACATATGTGAATGCGTGCGTATATGGTTACAGTTATATATGGATAGAGGGCATAGGTTGAATTTGTTGGTAAGGGCGAATACTCAAGGGATGAAATTATGAGGTGAGAAAGGAAAGTGGCAAGAGGAGATGGGTAGAGACAGGGTAGGGTAAACCATCTCATGTAGAAGAAGCAAGGGGAAGTGGTTGTAAGGGAGGGGGAGAATAGGAAGGCTAAAAAGACAAAACCACATTCACATTGAATTTGGTACAGGGAGAGAATGAAATACATACTAAATGGGATATCTCAACCTGCAGCAGGATAGGGGGAAGGGGGATGAGAGGAGGGATGATGGATGGGAGGGCATCCTTGGGGGGAGGGGTGTTTGGAAGTATACACTATAGAAGAGGGACAGGATCATGTAGGGAATGGACCAGGTGGGGGGTGGGATGAGTGGGAGGGAATTATAAGCAGTCTTGTACAACATATATACTATGATAATGTTTTGCATTCCTAGACATGTACAACATATACTGAATTACTTATCTCCCAAGAAGGAATGGGTGACAAGGGAGGAAGGAAATGGATCTGAAATTTGAGATCAACGTTAAATGTTTCAAATATATATATATATATATATATATATATATATATATATATACACACTATTATTAATACTCTTTTGCTTGTAATAGGGAGATAAGTAGTGCAGGCATTGGGACACAAAGATTCACCTTCCTCTAATGGAAAAGTCGATGGGAGTATGGGAGAAGGTATGGGAGAGACCAGATTGGAGGAAGTGATATCTTGTGGGACTGCTATTCTGGGAGGTTGGGTAGAGGAATAATGGTGGGAAAATGATTGTAACTCAAAATCTGGCAGAAATAAATGATTTAAAACGGAAGTTAATAAAGCATTTGTTTGAAAATTAAAAAAAAAAAGAAGTGATTAAGATATTCTGGGAGGCGAATCATGTTCAGTGGAGTTGAAACCAAGGGAGTTAGTAGTGAACTGAGTAGAGTGAACTGAGAATCCAATTTCTGCCCTGTATAAAGAAAGGCATTGAGAGAATTTGGGTATTCATTCCTCAAACCATCCAATTAGACAGGAGAGGCGGTTTAGTTCAATCAAATCTTTAGTAGCATGTTGGTGAGTTTAGAAATGATGAGACTAACAGATATTGTTAAAGTTAAAATATTTAGAAAGCTAACTTTCCTTTTATTTGTTAGGAATCCATTAAATTCCTGTCAGCAAAGGGAAGCATTTAAATTCTTCAGGGTTCTTAAAATATCATTGACAGTATCAAAGATGCATATGACAAAACGAAAATTTGGTTACATAGAAACTGATCACTTTTATGTTTTTAATATCTTGTGGTATTAAAAATAAGACTTTTGAATAGGGTGGAGGGGAAGAGACAGATAGTCATCATTACTGTGAATGTGAATGGGATGAACTCTCCCATAAAACAGAGGAGTATAGCAGAATGGATTAAAAACCATAATCCTACAATATGATTTCTACAAGAAACAAATTTGAAACAAAGGGATTCCCACAGGGTAAAGGTAAAAGTTTGGAGTAAAATTTATTATGCCTCAGCTAAAGTAAAAAAAGCAGGGGTAGCAATACTTATCTCAGATAAAGCAAAAGCAAAAATAGATCTAATTAAAAGAGATAAGGAAGGAAACTATATCCTACTAAAAGGCACCATCGAGAATAAAGCAATACCACTACTTAATATATATGCACCAAGTGGTATAGCATCCAAATACCTAGAGGAGAAGTTAAAGGAATTAGAGGGAGAAATATACACCAAAACTATACTAGTGGGGAACCTTAATCTCTCCCTCTCTGAACTCGATAAATCTAACATCAAAATAAACAAGAAAGAAGTTAAGGAGGTGAATAGAATCTTAGAGAGACTAGATATGATGGATCTCTGGAGAAAAGTGAATGGGGATAAAAAGGAATTTACTTTCTTTTCAGCAGTGCATGGTACATACTCAAAAACAGACCATGTACTAGGGCATAAAAACCTCACAATCCACTGCAGAAAGGCAGAAATATTAAGTGCATCATTCTCAGATCATGATGCAATAAAAATTATATGCAATAAAGGGACAGGGAAAGATAGACTAAAACCTAATTGGAAATTAAACAATTTAATCCTAAAAAAAATCGGTGGGTCAAACAAGAAATTATAGAAGCAATCAATAATTTCATTCAAGAGAATGGTAATAATGAGACAACGTACCAAAATTTGTGGGATGCACTAAAGGCAGTTCTCAGGGGAAGTTTTATATCCCTGAGTGCAAACTTAATTAAAGCAGAGAGAAGGGAGGTCAATGAATTGGACATGCAATTGAAAAAGCTAGAAAAAGAACAAATTGAAAATCCCCAATTTAGTACTAAATTAGAAATATTGAAAACCAAAGGTGAAATTAACAAAATTGAAATTAAGTAAACTATTGAATTGATAATTAAAACTAAGAGCTTGTTTTATGAAAAAATCTACAAAATTGATAGACCCTTAGTCAATATAATAAAAAAGAAAGAAGAAAACCAAATTATGAGCATCAAAAATAAAAAGGGTGAATCTACCTCTAATGAAGAGGAAACAAACAAAAAAAATTTTGAGGAATTATTTTTCCCAATTGTATGCACATAAATATGACAATCTTAGTGAAATGTATGAATATTTACAAAATCACAAATTGCCCAGATTAACTGAAGAGGAAGTGAATCACCTAAATAACCCCATCTCAGAAAAAGAAATCAAACAAGCCATCAAAGAACTCCCTAGGAAAAAATCTCCAGAGCCAGATGGGTTCACTAGTGAATTCTATCAAACAATTAAAGAACAATTGATTCTAATACTCTACAAACTATTTGGGAAAATTAGTGAAGAAGGAGTCCTACCAAACTCTTTCTATGACACAAATATGGTACTGATGCCTAAATCAGGAAGAGATAAAACAGAGAAAGAAAATTATAGACCAATTTCCCTCATGAATTTAGACGCAAAAATTCTAAATAAAATATTAGCCAAAAGACTCCAACAACTTATCACAAAAATAATACACTCTGATCAGGTAGGATTCATTCCAGGAATGCAAGGATGGTTTAATATTAGGAAAACCATCAGTATAATTGAGCACATCAACAATAAAACTAGCAGAAACCACATGATCATCTCAATAGATGCAGAAAAGGCTTTTGACAAAGTACAACATCCATTCCTATTAAAAACACTAGAAAGTATAGGAATAAATGGAGCCTTCCTTAAAATAGTTGATAGCATCTATTTAAAACCATCAGTAAGTATCATATGCAATGGGGATAAACTAGAAGCCTTTCCAATAAGATCAGGAGTGAAACAAGTTTGTCCACTATCACCCCCCTTATGCAATCTGGTACTAGAAACACTAGCAGTAGCAATTAGAGAAGAAAAAGAAATCAAAGGAATCAAATCAGGCAAAGAAGTGTCCAAGCTGTCACTCTTTGCAGATGATATGATGATATACTTAAAGAATCCTAGAGAATCAAGTAAAAAACTACTTGAGACAATAAATAAATTTGGCAAAGTTGCAGGATATAAAATAAACCCACAAAAATCCTCAGCATTCCTGTACATCTCTAATAAAAATCAATAGCAAGAGATAGAAAGAGAAATCCCATTTAAAGTCACTGTAGACATTAGAAAATATTTGGGAATCTACTTGCCAAAACAAACCCAGAATCTATATGATCACAACTACAAAACACTTCTCACACAAATAAAAACAGATCTAAATAGTTGGAAAAATATCAGTTGCTTGTGGCTGGGTCAAGCCAATATGATAAAAATGACAATTTTACCCAAACTAAACTATATATTTAGTGCCATACCAAACAATTTACCAAAAAAACTACTTTGTGGAGTTAGACAAAATAATAACAAAATTTATTTGGAAAAACAAATGGTCTAGAATATCAAGGGAATTAATGAAAAGAAATGCTAGGGAAGGTGGACTAGCTATGCCAGATCTTAATCTGTATTATACAGCAGCAGTCGTCAAAACTGCTTGGTACTGGCAGAGGTGTAGAGTAGTGGATCAATGGAATAGATTAGGCGCAGGAGACCCAGCAGTTAATGAATATAACAATCTATTTTTCTATAAACCCAAAGACCCCAGTTTTGGGGATAAGAATGCACTATTTGACAAAAACTGCTGGAAAACTGGAATACAGTATGGCAGAAACTGGGCATAGACCATTATCTAACACCATATACCAAAATCAAGTCCAAATGGATGCATGATATAGGTATAAAGCATGATACTGTAAGCAATCTGGGAAAGCAAGGAATAGTTTACCTGACATATCTGTGGAGAGGGGAAGATTTTAGGACCAAACAAGAATTAGAGAGCATTATAAAATGCAAAATGGATAATTTTGATTACATTAAATTGAAAAGCTTCTGCACAAACAAAGCCAGTGTAACCAATATCAAGAGGGAGGTGGGAAATTGGGAAAGAATTTTTACAACTTGTGTCTCTGATAAAGGACTCATCTCTAAAATCTATAGAGAATTGAGCCAAATCTATATGAATACAAGTCATTCCCCAATTGAGAAATGGTCAAAGGGTATGAATAAGAAGTTTTCAGAAAAAGAAATTAAGATATCTATAAGTATATGAAGAAATTCTCTAAATCACTATTAATTAGAGAAATGCAAATCAAAACAACTCTGAGATACCACATCCCTCCAGTCAGATTGGCTAAGATGACAAAACAAGAAAGTGACAAATGCTGGAGAGGATGTGGACAAATTGGAACACTAACCCATTCCTGGTGGAGTTGTGAACTTATCCAACCATTCTGGAGAGCAATCTGGAATTATGCCCAAAGGATTATAAATAATTTCATACCCTTTGACCCAACAATACCACTTCTAGGGTTATATCCCAAAGAGATCATAGAAGTGGGAGGAAGACCCATATGTACAAAAATATTTTTAGCAGCTGTTTTTGTGGTTGCAAAGAATTGGAAACTAAAGGGGTGCCCATCAATTGGGGAATGGCTAAACAAGTTGTGGTATATGAATGTAATGGAATTTTATTGTGCTATAAGAAAGGAGGAGATGACGGATTTCATAATAACCTGGAGAGAGTTATATAAACTGATGCTGAGCGAGAAGAGTAGAATCTGAAGAAATTTGTATACAATCACAGATATACCATATCTGTGACGACCAACTATGACAGACTGGACTCTTTTCAGCAATGCAGTGATATAAGTTAATCCTGAATGACTCAAGAAAGTGAGAAATGCACCATCCAGAGATATAACTAGAAAGAACTGAGCCTGAATCTTGATGGAAGCAAACTAAATGATCTTGTTCTTTTCATTGTTTGGTTATATTTCTTCCTTACCATCTTTCATCCCACCTAATACAATACGCCTTTGTAATTGGAATAATGTTTAATATGAATGCATTTGCAGACCCTATACTATACTATATGCTGTCGTGAGGAGAGGGGGGAGGGAAGTAAAGGAAATTTGAAAATCAAGGAACTATGGAATTGAATCTTAGTAACTGAAACTAAACTAATAAATTAATAAAAAAATAAAAAATTAATTAATTAATTTTAAAAAATAAGACTTTTGGGGGGGTGGAGTCAAGATGGCAAAATAACCCCCCATAACCAACTTGAATACCTATAAAATATGACTCTAAACAAATTTTAGAGATATAAAACCCACAAAGTGACAAAGAGAAAAAAATCTCCAACTAAAGGCAACCCAGCAGGTGGACAGGAAGTGTTCATTGCAGCATGCAAGCAGCTGAGCCAAACCTCCCACCCACCCACCCTGAGACCACTGTTTTAGCCCAAGGTGGCTTCAACCAGTGGCTGCATTGGACATCAGGAGAGTGCATCACCAGTGGAAGTGGTGGTTTCCAGAATTATCAACCCATGAATACAAAGAAAAAGTGAGAAGTTTGAGCGGCTAGGTGGCATAGTGAATAGAGCACTGGCCCTGGAGTCAGGAAGACCTGAGTTAAAATCTGGCCTCAGACACTTAACAACTAGCTGTGTGACCTTGGGCAAGTCACTTAACCCCAATTGCCCTCAAAAAAGAAAAAAGAAAAGGTGAGAAGTCAGTGTAGATCTAGGTTGGAAATGGAGGGTGTGGGAGTGGGTCTGGCCTCTGTCCCTGGAGCTGGAAGTGGCAGACTTAGAGCCCTGCAGCTACCTCCACATGGTTGCTTCAGAAATCCTGGCCTAGAGATTGTAGGGGGAAAAGCAAATATTAAGAGGACACACCTCAGGACCACCACCCAAAACCACAGTCCAGAGGTGTGTGACCAAGTGAGCCAAAGATTGTGGGGCCTGCAGAGACAACACCTTTCTAATAGCTCCAGCAGCTGTGAAAACCCCAAAATTTGGGCCAAAGCTCTTCCCTCTGGAAGTAGATTTCAACTTTTGCAAAGAGCTCAAAAGTTAAGTAATTTGAGTGACAACATGAACAAGCAAATGAAACAAAGCAAGCACAGCCATCCAACATTAGATTCCTTTTGGGGGGGACAAAAAGCATCAAGGCATGGAATGGGAGGAAGACAACAAAGTCAGAGCTCCTACACCAAAACCTTCAAAAAATATGAACTGGTTATAGGCCATATAGGAGCTCAAGAAGAACTATGTAAATCAAGTAAGAGAAGTGGAGGAAAAATTGGGAAGAGAAATGCGAAAATGGAAGAAAATTATGAAAAGAGAGTGAATAACCTGACTGAAAAAATAGCACCTTAAAAAATAGATTAACTCAAATGGCAAAAGAGGTCCAAAAAGCCAATGAGGGGAAGAATGCCTTAAAAATCCAAATTGTCCAGATGGAAAAGGAATTTCAAAAACTCACTGAAGAGAATCATTCCTTCAGAATTAGACTGGAGCAAATTGAAGCTGATGACTTTAAGAGAAATCAAGATACTATTAAACAGATCCAAACAAATGAAAAAAATAGAAGATAATGTGAAATATCTCATTTTAAAAACCACTGACCTGGAAAATGGATCCAGGAGAGATCATTTAAAAAATTATTAGACTACCTGAAAGCCATAATCAAAAAAGAACCTAAAATCATCCTTCAAGAAAATCTCAAGGAAAATTGTCTTGATGTTTTTGAACCAGAGGGCAAATATAGAAATTGAAAGAATTCACTGATGACCTCTTTAAAAAGATCCCCCCCAAAATCTCCTAGGAATACTATAGCCAATTCCAGAGTTCCCAGATCAAGGATAAAATATTACAAACAGCCTAGAAGAAACGCTTTGTATATTGTGGAAACAGAATCAGGATAACATGACATTTAGCAGTTTCTCTATTAAGGGATCTAAGGGCTTGGAATATTATATTCTGGAAGTCAAAGGAGCTAGGATTAAAATCAAGTATCATCTACCCAGCAAAACTGTGTATAACATTTCAGGAAAAATATGGTCTTTCAAAGAAATAGAGGACTTTTAAGCATTTTTGATGAAAAAAAACAGCTGAATAGAAAATTTGAAATTCAAATACAAGAAGAAAGAAAATCATGAAAAGGTAAACAGGGAAAAGAAATCATAAGGAATTTATAAAAATTGAACTATTTACATTCCTACATGGAAAAAATGATAATTGTATCCTAAGAAACATTTGTCAGTATGAGGATAATTGAAGGATATATATATGTGTGTGTGTGTGTGTGTGTGTGTGTGTGTGTGTGTGTGTGTGTGTGTGTGTGTGTGTGTGTGTGTATCTATATAGGAGGGTATATGTGCAAATAAATACATGTGTCATTGTGTTTATATATGTGTAGAGGTATCAATGGGCATAGGGCACAGGATCAATTGAATAGGAAGGGATGATATCTAAAGGTGAAATAGAGAGGTTAGAGAGGAATATAATGAGAAGAGATGGGGAGAGAAAGAATGGGGTAATGTATCTCATATAGAAGAGGCAAGGGATAACTATTACAATGGAGGGGAAGAACAGGAAGGCAAAAGGGAATGGGTCAACCTTACTCTCATTGAATTTGGCTTAGGATGGGAGTGACATATGCACTAATTTGGATACCTTGACCTATCGGAGAGTAGGGAGGAAGGGGATGGGGGGTGATGGAGGGGAGGGCAGTTTTGGGGGAGGCTAATTAGAAGCACACACATTTGAAAAGGGACAGGGTTAAAGTAGAAAATAGAACAAGTAGTGGGAAGGATAGGATGGAGGGAAATATAGTCAGTATTTCACAACATATCCACTATGGAAATATTTTGCATAACCACACATACACAAACTATATTGAATTGCTTATCTTCCCAGTAACAGTGGGTGATGAGGGAGGAAGAGAAAGAATCTGGAATTCAAAGTTGTAAAATCAAATGTTTAAAAAATTAATATTGGAGTGAAGTCAAGATGGCAGAACTAAAGTAGTGACTTTTCTTAGCTCCTTCATGAATCCCATCACTAAACTTTAAAAAGTGAATCTGAATGGATTTTGGAGTGACAGAATCCACTGGGAGACAGAGAATGGCAGAATCCATCCCAAGAGAGTTCCCACATGATTCTGGGCAGGGGGAGCATGGAGCACATAGGGGCTGCAGCAGGGTAGACTAGAGAGCAGTCTACAACACAGCAGAGTGAGAAGGAAACCCAGCCAGCAGATTCATCCAGACCAAGGGTGATTTGCAGACATCTCACCAGCCTCTCACCACAAGATGGGAAGATCTATCATGGATAGGTAAGAGAAAGCAGAGGGCACACAGCAGAAACAACAGCTTCTCCTGGGCCTATCAGCCCATAGCCTGGATGTTTAAAAATAACCTACCTGATTTTCTAGAAGCCAACATGGCAAGGTAAACTCTAGTTGATCCAATCCCCCCTCCTTGACCCAGAAAACCCAGAGATAAATGTACTACCTAGAGGAAAATCCTGGAATAGGGGAAATAGCATCAGGCTTAGGAGCCACTCAGAAAAGGCATAACTGAGGCAATAAGGAATCTGAAGTTAGTGGGGGTCAGGGGTCCCAACAAGCCCCACCTCATCTGAGAAGCAAGAGACTGCCTCAGGTATAACCCAGGGACATAGAAGCAGATATATGAAACAGAAAGACCACACCTCCCTGAAAGATTACTCTGTAAGCCTCAGAGTAACTCAGGGGAAATGCTGAGATTCCTGGCCTTAGACTCAGTCTAGACACCCAGAGGCTAGAGCACACAAAGTCAAGAAACGGGCACCTTGTTCCCAGCCAGAGAAGCATGGGTGAGAGTCCTCAGTACCACAGAAGCAAAAATACACTTTAAAGATCAGGAAATAGGCAAATACAATGGGCCAGAAGAAACTTGCAAAGGCAAGAGCAAAGATAATAGAATCCTATTATGGTGAAAGAGAGGAATTACTTTCAGGACACATGGATTCTATATCCACACCTCGGACCACAGATGAAAATATGAACTGGCTTCAAGCCCAAAAAGCATTCTTGGAGGAGCTCAAGAAAGATTCTAAAAGCCTAAGTAGGGAGGTAGAAGATAAATTTAAATCCACAGTGAACAAAATGGAAAAAAAAAGTCTCACTTAAGAAAACAAATTCTTAAAAAGTAAAATTTGCAAACTAACTGGAGAAAATACCTCCCTAAAAAGGACCTTCAAAAACTAACTGAATCAAATAATACACTAAAAGGCAGAATCAATCAAATTGAAGCTCACAACTCTATGATGCCCCAAGAGTCAATCAAACAAAATTTGAAGATTAAAAAATTAGGAGAAAGTGTAAAATATCTCACCAGAAAAACAACTGACCTGGATAACAGATCCAGGATAGATAACCTAAGAATTATTTGTCTACCAGTAAGCCATGATGAAAAAAGCAGCCTGGACAACATACTCCAAGAGACTGTCAAAGAAAACTGTCCTGAAGTCCTAGAATCAGAAGGTAAAATTGTTATTGAAAGAATTCACCAGACTCCTCTGGGAAGTGATCCCAAATTCAAAAGTCCACAAATAATAATAACAAAATTCCAGAATTACAATGTTAAGGAGAAAATACTGCAACAAGTCAAAAGGAAAGAATTCAAATATCATGGAACTACAGTCAGGATTACACAAGACTTAGCAACTTCTACATTTAAAAATTTGAGGCATTGGAATTTGATATTTCATAAAGCAAAAGACTTAGGACTTCAACCAATGATCAACTACCCAGAAAAACTGAGAATAATCTTTCAGGCAAGGAGATTGTCATTTAATGAAATAAGGGACTTCCAGACTTTCCTGGTGAAAAAGCCAGAGCTCATTGGAAAACTTGATCTTCAATTACAAGACTCAAAAAAAAAATAAAAAGTTAAACAAGGAAAATATACACTCACACATACACACACGCACACATACTCATGCACACACGCACATAACTTTGAATGCAATAAGAGTAAACTGTTTACATCCCTGTATGAGAAGTCAAGGCCTGTCAATTTTGAAATTTATATGATTATCACAAACTTTAAAAGGGATATACATAGATAGAGGGTTTAGATACAAATGAACCAATTTGATGACTATAATGCGATAAAAGATAAAGATTAGGCAAAAAAGGTAAATTATGCCATGTGAAGAGGCATAAAAACATACAATAGTAGAGTGGAAGGATAGAGGGAGATGAACATCATTTGAACATTATTCTCATTAGTTCTGGTTCAAAGAAGGATCAACATAATCAGTTAAATTTAAGATTCTAACATGAAAATGCATAAAACTCATTAAATAAAGGGAAAGGAGAGAGGGAGAGGAGCACTGTATGAAATTTACTCTCATTGGTTTGGGGTCAAAGGGGGAATAACATACTCTGATAAGTATAAAAATAAGTATAAAAATATAAGTATAAAAAAAGCACTAAAGACAGTAGTAGGAGTAAGGGGGGAGAAGAAGGGACACATTAAAAGGGAAATGGTAGTAGGGAAAAGGTAGGTAAACAAGGAGGGGGGTCACAGGGAGGGAATACTGAGGGAGGTGGTGGTCAAAAGGGAAACCTTTAAGGAAGGGAAGGGAGAAGGAAGAAACAAAAACATAAACAGGGTAGGGAATAGGATGGAGGGAAACATACATATAGTCATAATTACTGTGAATACGAATGGGATGAACTCTCCCATAAAACAGAGGCAGATAGAAGAATGGGTTAAAAACTATAATCCTACAATATGCTGTCTACAAGAAAAACATATGAAACAAAGGGATAGATAAAGGGTAAAGGTAAAAGAGTAGAATATATTATACTTCACCTAAAGTGAAAAAAGCAGGGGTATCAATCCTTATGTCTGATAAAGCAAAAGCAAAAATGGATCGAATTATAAGAGATAAGGAAGGAAACTATATCCTTCTAAAAGGCACTACTGAGAATAAAGCAATGTCATTACTTAACATATATGCAACTAAATGGTATAGCCTCCAAATTCCTGGAGGAGAAGTTAAGGGAATTAGAGGAAGAAATAGATAGCAATACTATACTAGTGGGGGACCTTAATCTCCCATTTTATGAACTTGATAAATCTAACCTCAAAATAAGCAAGAAAGAAGTTAAGGAGGTGAATAGAATTTTAGAGAGGCTATATATGATAAATCTCTGGAGAAAACTGATTGGGGATAAAAAGGAATATGCTTTCTTCTCAGTTATTGATGGCATATACTCAAAAATTGACCATGTACTAGGGCATAAAAACCTCACAACTCAGTGTAAAAAGGCAGAAATATTAAATGCATCATTCTGAGATCATGATGCAATAAAAATCCTATGGAATAAAAGGCCATGGAAAGATAGACTAAAAATTAATTGGAAACTGAAATTTTAATCCTAAAAGATGAGTGGGTCAAATAAGAAATTATAGAAACAATCAGTAATTTCATTCAAGAGAATGACAATAATGAGGCAACATATCAAAATTAGTGGGATGCATTAAAAGCAGTTTTTAGGGGAAGTTTTATATCCCTGAGTGCATACATTAATAAATTAAAGACAATGGAGGTCAATGAATTGTACATGCAATTGAAAAAGCTAGAAAAAGAACAAATTGAAAATCACCAATTAAATATTAAATTAGAAATTATGAAAACCAAAGGAGAGATTAATAAAATTGAAATTAAGAAAAACTATTTAATTAATAAATGAAACTGAGCTTGTTTTATGAAAAAAAAACAATAAAATTGATAGACCCTTAGTCAATGTGACAAAAAAAGAAATGATAAAACCAAATTATGAGTATCAAAAATGAAAAGGGTAAATCTACCTGCAATAAAGAGGAAATTAAAATTATAATTAGGAATTATTTTGTCAAACTGTATGCCCATAAATTTGACAATCTTAGTGAAATGGATGAATATTTACAAAAATAAAAGTTGTCTAGATTAAATGAGAAAAATTAAATTATTCAAATTACCCCATCTCAGAAAAAGAAACAAACAAGCTATCAGTGAACTCCCTAGGAATAAATCTCCAAAACCTAATGGATTTGCTAGTGAATTCTATCAAACATTTAAAGAACAATTGACTCCAATAAGCTACAAACTATTTGGGAAAATTAGTGAAGACAGAGTCCTATTGAAATAATTTTATGACACAAATATTGTGCTGATAACTTAAATCAAGAAGAGATAAAACAGAGAAAGAAAATTATAGACCAATTTCCCTCATGTACATAGATCAAAAATTCTAAATAAAATATTAGCAAAAAGACTACACCAACTTATCACAAAAATAGTACACTTTGATCAGGTAGGATTTATTCCAGGAATTCAAATATTAGGTTTAATATTAGGAAAACCATCAGCATAATTGATTGTATCAACAATAAAACTAGCAGAAACCACATAATTATCTCAATACATGCACACAAGGCTTTTGACCAAATACAACATTCAATCCTATTAAAAACCCTAGAAAGTATAGGAATAAATGGAATTTTCCTTAAAATAAGAGGTCACATCTCTTTAAAGCCATCAGAAAGTATTGTATGTAATTTGGATAAGGATTTCCAATAAAGGATTTGCAATAAAACCGGAGGTTAAACAAGGGTGTCCACTATCACTCCTCTCATTCCATCTGATATTAGAAATGTTAGCAGTATCAGTTAGAGAAGAAAAAGAAGTCAAATGAATCAAATTACGCAAAGAAGAGACCAAGCTATCACTCTTTGCGGAAGATATGATGATAGAGAATCCTAGAGAATCAAGTAAAAAACTACTTGAGATAATAAGTAAATTTGGCAAAGTTGCAAGACATAAAATAAACCCACATAAATCCTCAGCATTTCTATATATATTTTTTTATGAAATCCAACAGCAAGAGATAGAAAAAGAAATCCCATTTAAAGTTACTGGAGACATTATAAAATATTTCTGAATCTATGTGCCAAAAGAAACCCAGGATCTATATGAACACAACTATAAAACAATTTTCACACAAATAGTCAGATCTATGTAATTGGACAAACATCCATTGCTTGTGGCTTGGTTGATAAACAATAGTAACAAAATTCATTTGGAAGAAAAACAGGTCCAGAATATCAAGGGAATTAAAGAAAAGAAATGCTTGGTAAAGTGGACTAGCTATATCAGATTTTAATCTGTATCATAAACAGTAGTCATCATAATTACTTGGTACTGGCTAAGGAATATAGTAATGGATCAATAGAATATATTGGGTACATGAGACACAGCAGTCAATGACTATATTAATCTACACTTTGATAAACCCAAAGACCCCAGTTTTTGGGATAAGAACTCACTATTTTACAAAAAATGCTGGGAAAACTGTAATATAGTATGGCAGAACCTGGGCATAGATCATTAGCTAACAACATATACCAAAATCAAGTCTAAATGGGTGGGTGATATAGATATAAAGGCTGATATTGTAAACAATCTGGGAAAGCAAGGAATAGTTTACCTGTCAGATTTATGGAGAGGGGAAAACTTTATGACCAAACAAGAATTAGAGAGCATTATAAAATGTAAAATGTATCATTTTGATTACATTAAATTGAAAAGCTTCTATACTAACAAAGCCAATGTAACCAAGATTAAGAGGGCAACAGGAAATTGGGAAAATATTTTACAACTAATGTCTTGGATAAAGGATTCATTTCTAAAATATACAGAGAATTTAGTCAAATCTGTAAGAATACAAGTCATTCCCCAATTGATAAATGGTCAAAGGACATGAACAGGAAGTTTTCAGAGGAATATATTAAATATATCTATAAGCACATCAAAACTTCTCTAAATCACTATTTATTAGAGAGAGGCAAATCAAAACAATTCTGAGGTACCACATCTTACCAGTCAGATTGACTAAGATTACAAAACAGGAAAATAACAAATGCTGGAGAGGATGTGGAAAAATCGGAACACTAATGCATTGCTGGTGGAGTTGTGAACTCATCCAACCTTTCTGCAGAGCAATCTGAAATTATGCCCAAAGGCATAATAGCCAAAGGGCTATAAATAATTTCATACCCTTTGACCCAGCAATACCACTTCTAGGGTTATATCCCAAAGAGATCATAGAAGTGGGAGGAAGACCCATATGTACAAAACTATTTCTAGCAGCTCTTTTTGTGGTGGCAAAGAATTGGAAATTAAGGGGATGCCCATCAGTTGGGGAATGGCTGAACAAGGTGTGGTATATGAATGTAATGGAATATTGTTGTGCTATAAGAAATGAGGAGCAGATTGACTTCATATTTACCAGGAGAGGCTTATACAAACTGATGCTGAATGAGAAGAGCAGAATCAGGAGAAATTTGTACACAATTACAGACACAACGTATGTGTGACAACCACTTTTGATACACTGGACAATTCTCAGTAATGCAGGGTTATAAGTGAACTCCAAAAGCCTCATGATGGAGAGAGATGTATATATTTAGAGAAAGAACTAGAAAGAACAGTTTGAATGCAGATTGAAGCAAACTACCTGCTCCCTTTCTTTTTCTTTTTGGTTTTGTTTCTTCTTTCCCATTGTTAATTCTGTCTGATACAATCCTTTATAACCTTACCTCTGTCTAATGTGAAAGTGTTTGCAGATGCTATACTTGATTGTATGTCACCATGGGGGGAAGGAGAAAGAGGGGAGGTGAAAATTTGAAACTCAAGGAATTGTGGAATTGAATCTTGTAAACTTAAAGTAAACAAATACATTAATAAAGAACAGAAATTATTTTTACCCACAACTGGGAAATAAGATATACAGGCACCGGGATATGGAAATCCTCCTTGCCCTACTAGAAATTTGGAGGATGGCTAGGGGAGGATATAGGAGAGGGCAGATTGGGTTAGGAGGTATACGGTGGGATCACTGCTTTGTGGTTGGGGGTAGGGGAAACATGGGGAGAAATTTGTAATACAAAATTTTGTGGAAATGAAAGATGCAAACTTAAAATAAAATTTAAAAAAGACTTTCAATACTAGCAGGTACTAAGTCTAACACTGTATAAATTATTTAAACTTGGGCAGAGCCAAGATGGCACAGTATAAACAGCTCATCCAAGCCACTCTGCCACCAGATTCCCCCAAAACTATGTAAAATGGGACTCTGAATAACTTCTGGAGCCCCAGGATCCACAGAATGACACAGAGAAGCTAACCTCCCGCTGAGGACAGCCCAGCAGGCCGGCACGAAGGACCAACTCTGTGCTCTGGGAACCGGCAGCTCACAGTGCGCAGAGTGCAGAACTCAGGGAGTTTTCGTGGTTTTAGCCCCAGGGCGGCAGGGCCAGCAGCCGGATGGAGAGACCCCAGAACACCAGCAGCTGTGGCAATTCCAGAATTATCAACATAGACATACCTAGAACAAAGTAAGAGATTAGTGCCCTATGGACTTTGGGACCAGCATTTGGGGAATGCATCGGCTTCCTCCCCTGGGGGCTAGAAGCCACTGAGGAGACACGCCATTTTGTAGTTTTCAGAGGCAGCTCCAGCTCCTGGCCTGCAAACTGTAGGGAGTTCCAGCAATCAGTCTTGGGGGGTAATCGCTCTTGCCTTAACCTCCCTGGATCTGGATTGTGATCTAGGGTAGAAGTTGTGGGTGGGTTTACAGCTTGCCAGAAACGGAAGTTGCCCCCCACACGTTCGGGATGAAAATTCCTCTAGCTGGCCTTAAAGTCATAGTGTGGCAACAAGCCCAAAAGTCAAGCAATTAAGTGGCAACATGCCAAGGCAAAGGAAACAGAAAAATGCAACCCTAGACTCCTATTTTGGGGGCATAGAGCGGGAAAAGGACTGTGAGGTCAGAAGTCCTGCTCCAAAATCCCGAGGGGAAAAGATGAGTGGGTTGTAGGCCATAGAGGACCTTAAGAAGGACTTTAAAAATCAAATAAGAGAAGTGGAGGAAATATTGGAAAGAGAAATGAGAAGGATGCAGGAAAAGTATGAAATGAGGGTCAACAGCCTGACTGAGGAAAACAACTCCTTAAAAAATAGACCAGCGGCAGCTAGGTGGCGCAGTGAGCAGAGCGCCGGCCCTGGAGTCAGAAGGACCTGAGTTTGGTTCCAGCCTCAGACACTTAACACACACAAACAAAAAAAACCTAGCTGTGTGACCTTGGGCAAGTTACTTAACCCCAATTGCCCTCCAAAAAGCAAAAAAAAAAAAAAAAATAGACCAACTCAAATGGCAAAGGAGGGCCAAAAGGGCAATGAGGAGAAGAATGCCTGAAAAAGTCAAATTTGCCAGATGGAAAAAGAATCTCAAAAGCTCACTGAGGAGATTCATTCCTTCAGAGTTAGGCTAGAGCAAATGGAAGCTAATGACTTTATGAGAAATCAAGTTGCTGTTAACCAGATCCAAAGAAATGAAAGAGTAGAAGGCAATGTGAAATATCTCATGGGAAAAACCACTGACCTGGAAAATAGATCCAGGAGAGAAAATTTAAAAAATATTTGACTACCCGAAATCCATGATCAAAGAAAGAACCTAGAAATCACCCTTCAAGAAATTCTCAAGGAAAATTGCCCTGATGTTTGAGAACAAAAGGGTAAAATAGAGGTTGAAAGAATCCACAGATCACCTCCTCAAAAAGATCCCAAAAAGAAAACTCCCAGGAATATTCTAGCCAGGTTCCAGAATCCCCAGATCAAGGAGAAAATACTACAAGCAGCCAGGAAGAAACAATTTCTATATTGTGGAAACACAATCAGAATAGCACAGGACCTGGCAGCTTCTACACTGAGGGATCGAAGGGCATGGAATATGATATTCCAGGGGGCAAAAGAGCTGGGATTGAAGCCAAGGGTCACCTACCCAGCAAAACTGAGTATTTTGTTTCAGGGGAAAATATGGTCATTCAGTGGAATAGAGGACTTTCAAGCATTCTTGAGGAAAAAAAAAAGAATTGAATAGAAAATTTGACATCCAGACACAAGAAGCAAGAGATGCCTGAGAAGGTAATCAGGGAAAAGAAATCAAAAGGAACTTATTAAAGTTGATTTATATTCCTATATGGAAAAACAATAACTGTGCTGATGATAACTTTCTCACTCTGAAAATAATGGAAGAAGGGCATGTGGTCATATGAATACATATGTGAATGTGTGTGTATATGTATAGTGGGCATAGGTTGAATTTATTGGGAAGGGAGAATACTCAAGTGATAAAATTATGAGGTGAGAGAGGAAAGGGGCAAGAGGAGATGGGGAGAGACAGGGTAGGGTAAACTATCTCATGTAGTGGAAGCAAGGGAAGTGGTTGCAAGGGAGGGGGAGAATAGGAAGGCAAAAGGCAAAACCACATTCTTATTGAATTTGGTTCAGGGAGAGAATGACATACATACTAAATGGGATATCTCAACCTACAGCAAAATAGAGGGAAGGGGGATGAGAGGAGGAATGATGGATGGGAGGGCATCCTTGGGGAGAGGGGAAGTTGAAAGTACCCACTATATAAGAGGGACAGGATCATGTCGGGAATGGACCAGGTGGGGGGTGGGATGAGTGGGAGGGAATTATAAGCAGCCTTATACAATATGTCTACTATGATAATGTTTTGCATAGCTAGACATGTATAACATATACTGAATTACTTATCTCCCCAGAGGGAATGGGTGACAAGGGAGGAAGGAAATGGATCTGAAATTCGAGGTCTTAACATTATATGTTTCAAATATATATAAATACTGTCATTAATACTCTTTTGCTTGTAATGAAGAGATAAGATGTGCAGGCATTGGGACACAAAGATTCACCTTCCTCTAATGGAAAAGTCGAAGGGGGTATGGGAGAAGGTATGGGAGAGACCAGATTGGAGGAAGCGATATCTTGCAGGGCTCCTATTCTGAGAGGGCAGGTAGGGGAACAACAGGGGGGGGGGATGATTGTAACTCAAAATCTGTTGGAAATGAATGATGTAAAACAAAATTTAATAAAGCATTTGTTTTAAAATAATATTTAAACTCTCTGCACCTCATTTTCTTCATTTGTCCAACAGGTAATTTGAACTTGATAATCTCCCTTCCACCTTTAAATTTTTGAAGTCTTAGGAATGAATCTCTGTAACTTAGTGGATAAGAATTAGATCTGTGTTTATCTTCATATATACTCTATAGAGAGATAAATGCCAGAGGAAGAAACTCCTATCAGTACAAGTAAAGGCCTTCCCTGCAATCCATATGTTACAATTACAGTGGGAGTTGAAATGGCTTGCCCAAGGTAACTTAGGCTGCCTTTATGAGAGGCATACCTTGATCTCAAATCTTTCTGATTCCAAGAAAGTCATGCTACCTTGCAAATGATTGTTGCCTAATTGCTGACAATAAAAACAGCATGCAACTAGGGGACAGTGTTTGAGAAACTATAATTAGGTCTAATCAAAAATGTCTTAAATATTGAAACAAAGAACTTTTAGCTTTGAGATATGGGGTATCTAGAGAAAACCAAGAATACATTTACTTAAATACTGATTTGTTTAAGAGAACTTTAACACATAAAGGAAGGGGATAAAAAAATGATTCTAGCTACTTCTAAGCCAGATTTTATAGAATTCTTTCAGCCAGTATTAAAAAAGATTAAGTATTTAGCTATGGTAGGGACCTTTAAAAATCATCCTTTCAACCATTTTAGGTGGCGCAATTAATATAGCTTTGAAATAATAGTAAATAATTTAAATAGTAAAGAAACAATAATTACACATCTATAATTTGCTAGCCACTGTTCTGGGGGAATGACAAAGAGAAACCCTGATCTTGAGGAATTCATATCTAATAGAAATAACAAGTGAGTTACTATGTATAAATAATACATATGAATGATAAATTTAGTGTTGTTGTTGAGCCGTTTCGGTCATGCCCAACTCTTTGTGACCCCATTTGGGGTTTTCTTGGCAAAGATACTACAGTGAATTTCCATGTCCTTTGTCAGTTCATTTTATAGATGAGGAAAAAAAAAACAGGCTAAGTTTTAGTGTGCCCAGGGTCACACATCTAGTAAGTTGTCTAAGCCTGGTGTTTGGACTCAGGCCTTCCTGACTCCAGGGCCAGTGCTAGATTTGGTGTACTACCTATCTACCCACAAGATATATTAGAGATAATCAATGGAAAGGAAGGCATTATTAGCATTAAGGCGGAACCACTAAAGGCTTTTTAACTGATACTTGAAGAAAGGAGATGGAGATAAGGAAGGAAAGAATTCTGGGAATGTGGCAACAGTGATGCTTGGAGCTGGGCAGTGGAGGAGGAATGGAGTTGGGAGATGGAGTATCTTACTTGAGAAATAGCATGTAACCTATTGTCACTGAACTGAAGTGTATGTGGGAGGGGGTAAATTTTAAGAAAATTTAAGTAAATTTTAAGAAAACTGGAAAAGTAGGAGAGGAGCAGGTTATAAAGAGATTTGAATACAAAGCAGAAGGAATTTTATAATTTATACTCAAAGTTATAGGAAGCTGGGGGGAGGAGCCAAGATGGTGGAAAGGAAGCAGTAACCTCTCTGAGCTCCTCAGTCACTAAGTCTCAAAGGGTGAATCTGAGCGGATTCTGGAGTGACGAAGCCCACTGGAAGGAGCACAGAGTCCAGCCCAGGAGGTTGCCCAGTGTGTCCAGACAGGTGTAGTGCAGAGCGTGTGGTGTCTGCACAGCTCAGACCTAAGAGTAGACAAGCAGACTACACCAGAGAGAGCAAAAGCCCCAGCCTGCAGATTTGCCGAGGACAAATCTCAGTCATCTCGCAGACAGGAAGGATCATTGGAGCCAGGTAGGTGATTCTAATGTGAATAGACACATAAATTCATTTAATAGATGAAAAGGAGGGAGGAAGAGGAGCACTGTTTGAAATTTACTCTCATTGGTTTGGAATCAAATGGGGAGCAACTTACTCTGATAAGTATAAAAACTCATTGTGTCCTATAGATAGTGGAAGGGTAATTGGGGGGTGAAAAGGAGGAGATCAAAGGGTGGATTAGAAGTAGTAAGGGGAGAGGGTAGGTTAAGAAGGGGGATCACTGGGTGGGAACACTGAGTGATGGGGTGGTCAAAAGGGAAACCTCAAGGAGGGGAAGGGAGAAGGAAGAAAATAAAAAAACATAAACAGGAGAGGGAATAGGATGGAGGGGAAGAGACAGATAGTCATCATTACTGTGAATGTGAATGGGATGAACTCTCCCATAAAACAGAGGTGGATAGCAGAATGGATTAAAAACCATAATCCTACAATATGCTGTCTACAAGAAACACATTTGAAACAAAGGGATACCCAGAGGGTAAAGGTAAAAGGTTGGAGTAAAATTTATTATGCCTCAGCTAAAGTAAAAAAAGCAGGGGTAGCAATACTTATCTCAGATAAAGCAAAAGCAAAAATAGATCTAATTAAAAGAAATAAGGAAGGAAAATATATCCTACTAAAAAGCACCATCGAGAATGAAGCAATATCACTACTTAATATATATGCACCAAGTGGTATAGCATCCAAATTCCTAGAGGAGAAGTTAAAGGAATTAGAGGAAGAAATAGATAGCAAAACTATACTAGTGGGGGATCTTAATCTCCCTTTCTCTGAACTCAATAAATTTAACCTCAAAATAAACAAAAAAGAAGTTAAGGAGGTGAATAAAATCTTAGAGAGACTAGATATGATGGATCTCTGGAGAAAACTGAATGGGGATAAAAAGGAATTTACTTTCTTTTCAGCAGTGCATGGTACATACTCAAAAATAGACCAAAAAACCTCACAATCCACTGCAGAAAGGCAGAAATATTAAATGCATCATTCTCAGATCATGATGCAATAAAAATTTTATGCAATAAAGGGCCATGGAAAGATATACAAAAATGTAATCAGAAATTAAACAATTTAATCCTAAAAAATTGGTGGGTCAAACAAGAAATTATAGAAACTATCAATAATTTCATTCAACAGAATGATAATAATGAGACAACATACCAAAATTTGTGGGATGCACTAAAGGCAGTTCTCAGGGAAAATTTTATATCCCTGAGTGCATACTTAATTAAAGCAGAGAGAAGGGAGCTAAATGAATTGGACATGCAATTGAAAAAAAAAACTAGAAAAAGAACAAATTGCAAATCCCCAATATAGTACTAAATTAGAAATATTGAAAACCAAAGGTGAGATTAATAAAATTGAAATTAACAAAACTATTGAATTAATAAATGAAACTAAGAGCTGGTTTTATGAAAAAAATCAACAAAATTGATAGACCCTTAGTCAATATGATAAAAAAAGAAAGAAAAAAACAAATTTTGAGTATCAAAAATGAAAAGGGTGAACCTACCTCCAATGAAGAGGAAACAAAAAATAATAATAATGAGGAATTATTTTCCCAATTATATGCACATAAACATGACAATCTTAGTGAAATGGATGAATATTTACAAAATCACAAGTTGCCCAGATTAACTGAAGAGGAAGTGAATTACCTAAATAACCCCATCTCAGAAAAAGAAATCAAACAAGCCATCAGTGAACTCCCTAGGAAAAAATCTCCAGGACCCAATGGGTTTACTAGTGAATTCTATCAAACATTTAAAGAACAATTTATTCCAATACTCTACAAACTATTTGGGAAAACTAGTGAAGAAGGAGTCCTACCAAACTATTTGTATGACACATAATATAGTACTGATTCCTAAATCAGGAAGAGATAAAACAGATAAAAAAGAAGATCATAGGCCAATTTCCCTCATGAATTTAGACACAAATGTTCTAAATAAAATATTAGCCAAAAGATTCCAACAACTTATCACAAAAATAATACACTCTGATCAGGTAGGATTCATTCCAGGAATTCAAGGATGGTTTAATATTAGTAAAACCATCAGTATAATTGAGCATATCGACAATAAAATTAGCAGAAACCACATGATCCTCTCATTAGATGCAGAAAAGGCTTTTGACAAAGTACAACATCCATTCCTATTAAAAACACTAGAATGTATAGGAATAAATGGAGCCTTCCTTATAATAGTTGATAGCATCCAATAATTGGAAACTAAAGGGGTGCCCATCAATTGGGGAATGGCCAAACAAGCTGTAGCACATGAATGTAATGGAATATTATTGTGCTATAAGAAACGAGGAGGTGATGGATTACTTAATTACCTGGAGAGACTTTTATACAAACTGATGCTGAGCGAGAAGAGTAGAATCAGAAGAAATGTGTATACAATCACAGACATACCATATCTGTGATGACCAACTATGACAGACTGGACTCTTTTCAGCAATGCAGTGATATAAGTCAATCCCGAAAGACTCAAGAAAGAGATAAATTCGCCATCCAGAGATATACCTAGAAAGAACTGAGCCTGAATCCTGATGGAAGCAAACTAAATGATCATTTTCTTTTCATTGTTTGGTTTTATTTCTTCTCTACCATCCTTCATCCCACCTAGTACAATACACCTTTGTAATTGGAATAATGTCTAATATGAATGTATTTGCAGATTCTGTACTGGACTATATGCTGTCATGGGGAGAGGGGGGAGGGAAGTAATGGAAACTTGAAAATCAAAAAAAATAATATCATTGTATAGATATTCCAATCCACTATAAAAAAAAGTGATAGGAAGCCACAGGGGTTTGTTGAACAGGGGGTGACATGGTCCAATCTGTGCTTAGGAAGAGTATTTTGACAGCTTAGTGGAAGATTTATTACAGTAGAAAGAGATTTCAGGTAGGAAGAACTCCCTTACTAGTAATGTGATCCTGAGAAAGTCAATTAAACTTTTTATCCTCAGTTTCTTTATCTGTAAATTAGGGACAAAATGGGATAATATATGAAAACAATTTGCAAACATTATGACATTGTTTATTTTTTTCCTATTAATGCTATGTAGGAAAGCAAACCAAACACCTGAGAAACTATTTATCTTCTTAAGTTCAAATGTGCAGTACAAATCTTCTATAATGCCAAATCCAGCATTCGGTCCACTTAACCATGCTTCCTGCCTGCTCAGAAATCTATAGGATGCTGTCATCAGCTCAGGAATAGAGATTTCAGTGCCAGCTGGTAGATATAAACTATGGATCTTCTCAAAATGCAGAAGATTGTAATTCAGAATTAGAATACAAGAATAAATATTAAGGCACATCTTATTCACATGAAACTGAAGGGATTTAAAGAAAGGCAAGATGATATTGCATAATGAGAAAACATTCACCTAAAAGAATGAATGAATACTTTTTATGCACCTACTATCTGTCAGGCAATGTGTCAAATGCTTTAGTGAGAAATTTTCTTTTCTCAGGGACTTTATATTCTGATATAGGGAGACAACGCATAAAAGAGAGAGAAAACCAAGCATTGGAGTTTTTGTTTGAAAAGTAAAAAAAAGTAACGAAGTAGAGTGATAGGCCAAACCATTGTCATGAGCCTTTGAGATGTGAAAGTGAGACTGATGTGGTTACTCTTACAGGGAAATAGGTACAAAGGAAAGTGAAATATATGTGTCAGAAAGTCAGATTTTAAAAATACCCCCGAAATATTTGAGACAGAAAAATAAGATAGATGTGAAACATCACCTTGGGCCAACTAAATCTGATTCGTTAAGTTCATTGTCACTCATCCAATCAATAATCAAACTTCAATCTTAAGGAACAGCTCTAAGTTCAGTGTCTTAACTCAGGGAGTTAGTCTAAATCGGGTTATTTCAGTTGGAGAATAGAAGGGCAAATGGCAACCAATCCCAAGGTATCTTGAATGGAAATCTATATATTTGAGTGAGGAGATATGGTGAGAAGCATTTAGGCAAAGAGATAACAGAACTTTATCTAGCAAGTAAGTTTCCCAAAAAAGTGATGCTTAAATGCAATGATTATTGACCAATTATGATCTTATCATAGAAGATGAAAAGGACTGAGATATGTAAGGTAATTTAGAGATTATATAATCCAATGTATTACTTTCACACTTTGGATTGGGGTACTGAAATTCAAGAAAGTTTATGTCAATAAGGTAATAAGTGAATATCTAAATTTATAAACCTTTTCTAATTACCATTGGAAAATAATTACTTCAGTTGTTATAAGAGGGACACCCTGAATCAAGTCAATGGTAAAGTAAAAGTATTGATTTTGCACTCATAGAATTAGTTGCTCAGACTTTCTAAGTATTTAATGTTTTTGACTGGTTGATAGTGAAAATGATTAACTAAAGCATATTCCTTGTATCAATGATAGTAATATCTAAATAAGTTGTGGTGTCTGTATATAAAGGAGAAGTAACATTGTATAGTGGATATAAAATATGGCTTAAATTTATAAAGATAACGATTTAAATCCTGCCTCAGACATTATTTGTAGTGTGACATTTTACAAGTAATTTTTGTCTCTCAGTATCACAGTCAACTGTATAATAGTGGTAAATTTTAGAGCAATTACCAAATTTGTTTTGGGAAAGAGGATTTCTTCCCTTGGAATTCCCTATACCACTCAAATTGCAAATTAGGACCCTCATAACCCAAATATGAAGATTTAAGAGAACAATAGAACAAACAAGATTATAATAATAATAAATTAAGATGATTGTAACAATAATATATACACAAAATACAATAAAATAAAATGAAAGGAGTGTTAAGAAACAACAGAACTCAGTTCAAATAAAATGAATGGTCAGTGCTCATTCAAGATGACTGATGTTAGGGACTACTTCCTTTCTATTAAGAAAGGGTGAGCTCTAAGAGCAGAATATTATGTGTGCTGTCAGTTCTGATATTAGACAGCTTTGTTTAACTGTATATTTCTTTTTTTTTCCTTTAAGGGACATACAATAGGGTAAGAGTAGGTTTGTTTATAAAGAAGTGATTGTTCTGTCAAAACAAAACATACCAATAAAATACAATACATCAGAAAAATACTGGGAAGCAAAAATCATCTCTTCTATTCTACTTACAACTGGAGAATAGTCAGTTCTGTCTTTTATCCAAGTAATTAATTTATATATAAATGAGAAGAGATTCTTTTAGAGGCACCCCCTGCCCTAACCTCCACCTGAATAGTTTAGGTTAGTTGTGAAAGCTAAGCACTCATCTAGGTGTTCTTGACAAGTAACAGCTTTTAAGTGTCTGCCTGAAAAGTCACAGGGCATTTGTAGCATTGGGGTTGATGGGAGTTCAGTCAAAGATCCTTGTTTGGGAGTACAGGGGAACATTCCAGAGTAAATGTGAAAAACAGCAGAGCCTATATGGCACAGTACAGATGATTTTAACAAATGGGCCCCTCCTCCCCTTCTCTCTCCTATCACAACATGCACACCCTTTTACTTGGAAAGGAGCAGATGTAAAACTACATTTTAAACTGTAAGAATGAATTAATAAAGGCCTCAAAATGTCTTTTGTTTGTTATTGTGAATGTGCTTTTAGAATCCTATGGACAAATACATTTTGTAACAGAATTTTGAAGTGTTGTACCATGAAAAAGGCTTTGGATTTCAGGTTTGATCATCCATGTTCAAATTTCTGTGTTTCCACTGACTTCCTTCGGTTGTCACTTATTATTTCTCCGTCTTAGTTTCCTCATTTGTAACATAGGAGACTTGAGCCTAAAGTTGTCTGAAATCTGCTCCATACCTAAATCTATTATCTTAAGATCCTATGAACTGCTAAAAGAACTCCTGCTAATTGAATGCTTCTTAAGTCATAGATTTAATAGGACTAGCAGCATCAGAAGGGAAATTGATATTGAACAGAAGTTTTGTTAAACAATTTTAAAAATTTATTTTTCAAAGGCAAACTTTTCTTACTCTGAACCATCTAATTTCTCTAATTAGATATAAGCTCTTTTGAAACCAGAAAATATAAAATACCCCAAACCAGGTAAATATTAAAAATGTGAAGATTAAAATGTATGAGAATTAAAACTTATGATATAGGGGTAGGAGTTATTTTGGTGCTTTCAGAAGAATTTAGGATTCCTACTGGACTCCATAAGCCACTGATCTATATCACTTCCTGATACAGAGAGCAGATATACCAACCCTTACATTTTGCAGAGAGAAACTAAGGCCCAAAGAAGTTTGAGAGACATGTCCAAGGACAAGCAGAGAGTATACAATACTAAATATTTCCTATGCTACTTCCATCACTAAAGGTTTTCCAAACAGATACATGTGGTTACTTGAAAGGATCATAAAAATAAAATTGGCTGGGACCTCAGAAACAATCAAGCCTTCTCATTTTACAGATGAGAACACTGAGGCCAAGTAAAGTAGTGATTTGCCCAAGTTCACACAGTAAATGTCAGAGGTCAGATTTGATTTTAGATATTCTGCTCTCAGTAAAGTGATTATATTAATTCAAATTAAAACTTAATAATAATTTTTAAAAATTTCAATAAATGTGAGAAGACATTAAAAATTTTAGAGTAAAATGTTGCACCAGGAAATAAAGTATTTTTTTAAATTCTTGATAATTTAGATATTGTAAATATCAACTTAAATAATGCAGACACTTCAGTTTAACCTTTTGATTTAAGTTTCCCCCTTTCACGGTACTTTAGAGCTCTGATTTAACACTTTTTTTAGAACAGTATTCCCTTCACAGATACATGTGTAACAAATTCCATCATTCTTATGTTATCAAATTACATTTCATATTTACCCTCTGTCTAGGTAGGCATTGATAAATAAATTATAGCTCACTTGTACCTATCCCTCTTAAAATAAAGAATATTTCCTTTTATGTCTTCCTAATTTCATGATTCTTAACATTAATTTGAAAATAACTGCCCCATAGTATTGTCAAACGCATTTTGAAAGAATGTTACTGAAAAACTGAAGAACATATAAATAAAATTTTAAGTATGGCAAATATGCCCTATAACAATTATTTAAATAATTTTGTATGTTCAAAAGGAAGACAAAAATAATCAAAAAAATCCGTAACTTTGTTATTATTGTTATCTCATTTATCTTATCTTGTTCAATGAAGTTTTCATGGAAATGGTCTGGGATAAGTATCTATTTTGCGGTTCCTTTCTTTTTAAAAATTGCATTATCATTAGGTATTTTGTTGAGTTTCATATAAAAATAGTCTGAGGAAAAGCTGATATTGCATTATTTTTCCTTAATATTTGATGCCCTTTACTTATTTCTTAATTAACAGAAATCTACTTTTTCTCCTTCCTACTCTATTTCCTATGAAGAAAACAAGGAAATCAAAGTCCTTGTAACAAATGTGCATGGATAAGAAAAAAAATACTATTGGCAGTGTTCAAAAATAAGTGTCATTATACTTACTTAAACAATCAAATGTCCTTCATGATGAATATTGGACAGGTGGGTAAAATGGTTGCTCTTTTCTCCATAAATAAAAAAAAATGTATTATGTAAGTTCACATTTAGTAGACTCAAAGGAAAGCATTTTGTGCCAATCCCAGTGACAGGCAGGGTGATAAGGATTACATATAACTCATTTTTTCCATATAAATTAAATCTACTCTCCTAAGGTTTTTATCTGGGATTTTGTCTTAAATGTATAGAATGAAGATTGCGAGCATTTAGTATGTGGACATCTGTCAAATTCATAGTTCTTACACTTAGTACTTAAATTTATATAGGTCAATTTTTTATATCTGGACATTTGTGGGCAATAGTTTTGGCCATTAAAACCTTCCAGTACCAGGAGTTTATTGGAATAATTCTAATAAGTATTTTGGGTTTTGGGTTTGCAGTACAGAAGCATTTTTCTATCAGTTTACAAATGACAGAAATTTTCTAATGTATGATTCAAGCTACCTGTATGTGCAATTCTATGCATGTTCTTCTTTCATACTTTTACTTGGTAATCTCAACACCTCCCCTATATTTATCTCTCATCTCATGCATATGATTTTCACTTAGAAAATCTGGGGTGGCTAGGTGGCGCAGTAATCAAGCATGCAGGCCCTGGAGTCGGGAGGACCTGGGATTGGTTCTGGCCTCAGAAAATGAGCATATACACATAAATAATGACTAGCCCTATAACCTTGAGCAAGTTATTTAACCCCTATTGCTTTGAAAAAAAGAAAATAAATATTAAATCAGAGATAAGGGGTTGGAGCAGAATTTATTAAAGTTAAATATGAATATATGAATGGCAATCATGGTTTCAGCTAAAGTAATAATAAAAATATAGATGGATAAAGAAATGAACAGGGATATTACATTAATATCAATGCCACAATATATAATTAAATAAAATTAACAAATAAATATGTATTGGATGCATAGCATCTAAATATTAAAAGGAAGAGTTCATGGAAATAGGGAATAATAGAAAGCAAAACAATAATTAAAGGGGACTTTAATGTGACCTTTGTGGACTTATGCAAATTTAATCAAAATGTAAATAAGAAAGAAGTTCAAGATTCAAGTGAATCTGGGATTCGAAGTTTTAAAATTAAATGTTTCAAAAATATATATATACGTATATTATTATTATTATTAATACAATTTTGCATGTAACTGGGAGATAAAATGTGCAGGCATTGGGGCACAGAGATTCACCTTGCCCTAATGGAAAAGTCCAAGGGGGTATGGGAGAAGATATGGGAGAGAGCAGATTGGATGAGGGGATATCTTTTTTTTTTTTTTTTTTAAGAACAAACTTACTTTAATCAAACAAACAACATTACCTAGTTCAGGGGAAAAAGGTCAGCACCCCGAACTTCAGAGTTACAGAACTTACAGATCAAACAGACAGGCTTCCAAACTGTCCAACCATTATATCAATACCAAATCACAGTTACCAGAGAGGGAAGCATCAACATCTGGGTTTTCAAAGCCGGGGGGCTCTCAACAACGGCTTCCCAGAGTCTCATCTGGTCAAATCACACAACACTTCTCAAAGTGAGCCCCAAAGCAAAGCCTCTCATCAGGGTTTATATAGTCTTCTCCTAGCTCAGAGATTGTAACAACCTCCTTGACCCACTGCCCAATCACAAAGTATCAAGGTGTGGGCTTCCCTGAAAAACAAGCCTCCCACCACAGGCTCCAGGTGCACTTAAGCTAGGGGCAGGGAAGATCTTTAAATTTGCATTTCCATTACATTCGGCCCCAAGATCTTTCATGCCCATAGCATACACAATTTACATTTGAATTAGCACTAAAACATCTCTTAGGTCACATTTTCCAGGTACATAAGAAAATCACAATATAATCTCAAAATACAATAGTTCAAGTCTTCCACTCATGGGGCAAATGTTAACTCAGTCACTTATAAGTAAAATCAAAAAATAGTCACTCTTAAGTTAACTCGATCAGTTACATCAGTTTTCAAAGTACAAGTCTTCCACTCATGGGGCAAAGTCTTGATTAGCTCAATTAGATTCTTATCTGTAACAATATCTCAAAGTACAATTAGTCACTTATTCAGTAAAGTCTTACTAAGTATGCCCATAGCATAGACAATTTACATTTCAATTATCACTAACCATCCCTTAAGTCATATTTTCAAGGTACATCCAAAGTTACCAAAGTGGCCACTGGGTCTTAAACAAAGTACATTGCATTTTCACATCAATTCACAAAATACAAAGCATTATCACATAAAGTACTCTTGGGAGGGGGCGGTGTCCTTCCCATAACACTGCTCCAGCCCCTGCTTCCAAATCCAGAGAGGGAACTAGGCAACAAAACCAAAGTGGGGTCCTTGGGGTCCATGGCACTTCACCCCACCCACCATTCACAAGTCCATCCTCCCCCTGGGTCCCAAACTGTGGGATGCAACAAGGAAACACATTCAGTGCCCCTGCTTTGCCTCACAGTCCTTATCTTGTCCTGTGGCTGAACTCCAAACTCCTGGGTTCCTTCTCCTCCAGCAGAAGGCAGCGGCTCCAGGTTTCTCCACAGATCTCCATGCAGGCAGCTCACCACTCCTGCTCTCAGCTCAGTGAAGTCAGCATGCAGGTCTTTCTCTCCTGCTCCATGGCTCCACAGAATCACAGCTACCACAACTGGGAAACAAACAATTATCCCAGCCCCCATACTTTCCTTTTACTCAGCAGATCCCATCCCTCGTCGCCATTTTGTAGCAGCAAGCACCCCAATATCCCCAGGGTGACTGCCAACACAGGTTCTTAGATCTGCTTTTCAAAAGGAAAGCAACTCAAAATGGGTTAACAAACTTACTTTAATCAAACAAACACACATTACCTAGTTCAGGGGAAAAAGGTCAGCACCCCAAACTTCAGAGTTACAGAACTTACAGATCAAACAGACAGGCTTCCAAACTGTCCTAACATCATATCAATACCAAATCACAGTTACCAGAGAGGGAAGCATCAACATCTGGGTTTTCAAAGCCGGGGGGCTCTCAACAACGGCTTCCCAGAGTCTCATCTGGTCAAATCACACAACACTTCTCAAAGTGAGCCCCCGGGGATATCTTGATATATGACAGACTGCTATTCTGGGGTGGTGGGTTGGGGGAAAAACGGGGAAAAAATTGTAACCCAAAATCTAGCTGAAATGAATGATGCAAACCAGAAGTTAATAAAGCATTTGGAAAAAAAAAAAAACAAGATTCAAGTGATATTTTTTCCCAAATGTGATGTGTGTCAAATATGATATATCTTACATAACTAAAAAAAGAGCAATTATAAAATATATGCCCATTTCTCATACTTTCATAATTCCATTAAAATATATTCCAAGCCAATGGAAAACATAATGAAATAAAGAATGGGGTGGAGCCAAGATGGCAGGAAAACTCCTGAGCTCCCCCCAAAACCACCTCAACTACCTATAAAATATGACTCAACAAATTTTAGAGCTACAGAACCCACAAAGTAACAGAGAGAAACAAATCTCATGCTGAAGGCAGCCTGGAAGGCCTACAGGAAGGTTCCACCACAGCATGCTTGGGGCCAAGCACAGCCCCACACAAGTCCATTGTTTTAGCTTCAGGGCAGCCCTGAGCAGCAGTGACTGGAGCTGACTTCAGGAGAGAAGTAAAGCAGCAGCTGTGGCAGTTTCCAGAATTATCAAACCATAAATGCCAAAGATAAAGTAAAAGGTCAGTGTGGAACATTGTGGGAACAAGTGGACCAAGAGTTTGGTCTGGACACTTCCCCCAGGGAGAGAAGGCGAAAGGCAACAGAGGTGCTGAAGCTATGCAACTGTCTCCATGTGGCTGCTTCGGAGCTCTTGGCCTGCAAATTATAAGGGGACCAAGCAACTATTCAGAGGGTAATAATTCTTGCTTTAATCTGCTGGGATCTAGATTGCTGTTTTGGGTGAAGGTACTGGGTTGATGGCCAGTGGCTCAAAGCTAGTGGTAGCTGTAGAGAGGGCACCCAACTAATACCTCTGGCTGGTTTGAAAACCCTAGCAATTTGGGAAAAAGCACTCCTCTCAGGAAGCAGAGTTTTATGGTGCTAAAGAACACAAAAGTCAAGTAATTGAGTGTCAACCTGAGCAAGCAAAAGAAGCAAAGCAATCACAGCAATCAAAACAAAAAGGATCAAAGCATGGAACAGGAGGAAGTCAGTGAGGTCAGAATTCCTGCACCAAAAGCTTCCAAGAAAAATATGAATTGGTTACACATCATAGAGGAGCTTAAGAAGGATTTTGAAAACCAAATAAAAGAAGTGGAGGAAAATTTTGAAAGAGAAATGAGGATGATGCAGGAAAATTAGCAAAAGAGTGTCAACAACCTGACTGAAGAAAACAACAGCTTAAAAATAGATTAACTCGGGGTGCCTAGATAAGGCAGTGAGTAGAGTGCTCGCCCTGGCATCAGAAGGACCTGAGTTTGAATACAGCCTCAGACACTTAACACACACAAACAAAAATCCTAGCTGTGTAACCTTGGGCAAGTTACTTAACCCAATTGCCCTCCAAAAAGCAAAAAAAAAAAAAAATAGACTAACTCAAACCAAAAATCACATACCCAGCAAAATTTAGCATAATGTTTCAGGGGAAAATATGTTCATTCTATGAAATACAAGACTTTCAAGGATTCTTGATGGCAAAAAAAAAAAAGAGTTGAATAGAAAATTTGACATTCAAATGCAAGAAGCAAGTGAAGCATGAGAAGGTAAACAGGGAAAAGAAATCATAAGGAACTTATCAAAGTTGAAATATTTACATTCCTATATGGAAAAATGAAAATTGTAACTTATGAAACTTTTCTCAGTATAAGGATAGCTGAAGGTAATATGAATATATACACATATGTATATATGCACACATACATACATATATATGTCTATATAGGAGGCAATATGTATGTATGAATACCTATGTGAGTGTGTAGAGGTCTATGTATACAGGTACACATAGACAAAGGGCACAATATCAATTGAATAGGAAAGGATGTTATTTAAAAAATAAAAGTAAGAGGTGAGAGAGGGGAACATAATGAGAGGAGATGGGGAGGGACAGAATAGGGTAAATTATCTCATATGAAAGAGGCACAGGAAAACTGTTACAATGGAGGGGAAGAACAGGAAGGCAAAAGGTAATGGGCCAAGCTTACTCTCTTTGAATTCAGCTTAAGGAGGGAATAACATACACATTGAATTGGGAATCTTCTCCTAGAGGAAACTATGGGGGAAGGAGATAAGAGTGGGGAATGATAAGAGGGAGGGCAGATTGGGGGTGTAGGGAAGTTAGAAGCACAAACTTTTGAAAAGTGACAGGGTCAAAGTAGAAAATAGAACAAGTAGGGCGCCGGATAGGATGGAGGGAAATATAGTCAGTCTTTCACAATATATCTACTGTAGAAATATTTTGCACAACTACACATGTACAACCTATATTGAATTGCTTTATCTTTATCTTTCCAGTAAGGGTGGGTGACAAGGGAAGATGGGAAAGAATATGGAATTCAAAGTTTTAAAATCAAATATATGTATGTGTGTGTGTGTGTGTATGTGTGTGTGTGTGTGTGTGTATATATATATATATATGTATGTATGTATGTATGTATATTTTACATGCAACTGGGAAATAAGATATATGGGCACTGGGATATGGAGATCCATCTTGTCCTACTGGAAAGTTGGAAGCAGAATGGGGGAGAATGTCTAAGAGAGCAGATTCGGGTCAGGTAGTCAGGGTTATTGCTGTTTTGGAGTGGTGCTTAAGGGACAGACGGGTATAAAATTTGTAACTAAAAAGTTTGTGAAAAGAATATTGTAAACTAAAAATAGACATAAAATTTATAAAAAAAATGAAGAAAAAAATGAATAACAAACGTTATATTAACTGTAAAAATTAAAGTTTATCAATAACATGTTTTATTAACTACAAAAATTAAAGTTTATCAATAAGCTATCTAGATAAAGTCAAACTCAATTAGAAATGAAATAATACAATAAAAATAACTAATGCATCAAAACAAGTCATAAAGTGATAGTTTTATAAAGAAAATGATAACGATGAAACAGTCTTAGAAAATATTTAATATTTGAAATGGAGACAAAACAGTTTATTTTCCCAATCATGCTCACCACCAAAAGAAGCAAGAGATCAATGAATTAGGCAGGCAACTTAAAAAAGGGTAAAAGAGCAACAAATCAAATCTGCCAAATAAACACAGAAGAAGCCCAGTTTCCAAAAATAAAAAAAAAAAATGAAGTCAATTGAATAAGAAACCAAAGACATATGTTTAATTATGTTTATATTAAAAACTATACAAGCTGAGAGATAATTTACTTTAGATATTGGGAAAATCCCCACACACTGAGAGAGTAGTACAAGAAATAATACACCAAGGTTCTCTTATCACTTAAGTTGATTTTAATTTCTTACTTTCTCTATCACTACTATATTGTTCTCTTATATTTCTAATATCAGAATCAAAGACCACATTTCCCACTTGTAATCTATAAATGATCACCCCATCAAAATTGCTTTCCTTATCTAGGTAGTACTTATGCTCACAAACTGCTCCTCTGCCTTCAAGAATTCTCCTCGGGGGGGATAGGTGGCGCAGTGAGTAGAGTGCCGGGCCCTGGAGTCAGAAGGACCTGAGTTCGGATCCAGCCTCAGACACTTAACCCACACAAACAAAAACCTAGCCGTGTGACCTTGGGCAAGTTACTTAACCCCAATTGCCCTAAAAGGGGTGGCTAGGTGGTGCAGTGAGTAAGAGCGCCGGCCTCGGAGTTGGGATGACCCGAGATCAAATCCGGCCTCAGAAAATGAGCACCCACGCATACATAATGACTAGCCGTGTAACCTTGAGCAAGTTACTTAACCCCAATTGCTTAAAAAAAAAAAAAAAAAGAATTCTCCACAAGGGCGAGGAGCCAAGATGGTGGAGCAGAAACAGCACTTCCAAGGCACTCTTACACCAGATCACCTCCAAACTATGTAAAAAGGAACTCTGAACAACTTCTGGAGCCACTGCACCCACGGACCAACACAGAGAAGCTAACCTCCCACTGAGGACAGCCCAGCAGGCCTGCAGGAAGGACGAGAACAGCGGTCTGGGAGCCGGCAGCCCAGGTCCACCTGAGCTGAGGTTTTATCCCCAGGGAGACCTGGCCAGCAGCCAGCTGGAGGGACCCCAGAACACCAGAAGCTGTGGCGATTCCAGAATTATCAATACAGACATGCCTAGGACAAAGTGAGAGGTTAGTGCCCTATGGACTTTGGGACTAGTATTTGGGGAACACGTCGGCTTCCTCCCTTGGGGGCTAGAAGCCACTGAGGAGACACACCATTTTGTAGTTTTCAGTGGCATCTCCAGCTCCGGGCCTGCTAACTGTAGGGAGATCCAGCGATCAGTCTTGGGGTTAATCACTCTTGCTTTAACCTCCCTGGATCTGGATTGTGGTATGGGATGGAGGTCATGGGGTGGGTGTCCAGCTTTACAGAAATGGAAGTTGTCCTCCCACACGTTCAGTACCGAAGCTCCCCTGTCTGGTGGCAGAGTCCCACTGTGGCAACAAGCCCAAAAGTCAAGTAATTAAGTGGCAACATGCCAAGGCAAAGGAAACAAAATAAGCAGAAAAAAATGCAACATTAGACTCCTATTTTGGGGGCAAAGATGATCGAAGCATAGAACAGGAGGAGGGCTGTGAGGTCAGAAATCCTGCTCCAAAAGCCCCAAAGGAAAAAAGGAGCGGGTTACAGGCCATAGAAGACGTTAAGAAGGACTTGAAAAATCAAATAAAAGAAGTGGAGGAAAAATTTGGAAGAGGAATGAGAAGGATGCAGGAAAAGTATGATGAGGGTCAACAGCCTGACTGAGGAAAACAGCACCTTACAAATTAGACTAAGTCAAATGGAAAAGGAGGCCCAAAAGGGCAATGAGGAGAAGAATGCCTTAAAAAGCCAAATTTGCCAGATGGAAAAAGAATCTCAAAAGATCACTGAGGAGGTTCATTCCTTCAGAGTTAGACTGGAGCAAATGGAAGCTAATGTCTTTATGAGAAATCAAGATTCTGTTAAGAAGATCCAAAAAAAAATATGTAAGAATATAAGGCAATGTGAAATACCTCATGGGAAAAACCACTGACCTGGAAAATAGATCCAGGAGAGACAATTTAAAAATTATTGGACTACCTGAAAGCCATGATCAAAGAAAGAACCTAGAAATCACCCTTCAAGAAATTCTCAAGGAAAACTGCCCTGATGTTTTAGATCCAGAGGGCAAAATAGAGGTTGAAAGAATCCACAGATCACCTCCTCAAAAACACCCCCCAAAAAAACCTCTCAGGAATATTATAGCCAGGTTCCAGAATCCCCAGATCAAGGAGAAAATACTACAAGCAGCCAGGAAGAAAAAAATTTCAATATTGTGGAAAAACAATCAGAATAGCCCAGGACCTGGCAGCTTCTACACTGAGGGATCGAGGGGCATGGAATATGATATTCCAGAGGGCAAAAGATCTGGGAATGAACCCAAGGGTCACCTACCCAGATGAACTGAGTACTTTGTTTCAGGGGAAAACATGGTCATTCAGTGGAATAGAGGACTTTCAAGCATTCTTGAGGAAAAAAAAAAGAATTGAATAGAAAATTTGACATCCAGACACAAGAAGCAAGAGATGCCTGAGATGGTAATCATGGAAAAGAAATCAAAAGGAACTTATCAAAGTTGAACTATTTACATTCCTATATGGAAAAAACAATAACTGTGACTGATGAAACCTCTCTCAGTTTGAAAGTAATGGAATAAGGGTGTATGGTCATTTGAATACATATGTGAATGTGTGTATATATGTTTACAGTTGAATTTGTTGGGAAGGGATGATACTTAAGGGGTGAAATTATGAGGTGAGAGAGGAAAGTCGCAAGAGGAGATGGGGAGAGGCAGGGTAGGGAAAACTATCTCATGTAGAAGAAGCAAGGGGAAGTAGTTGCAAGGGAGGTGTTGAATAAGAAGGCTAAAAAGGCAAAACCACATTCACATTGAATTTGGTTCAGGGAGAGAATGACATACATACTAAATGGGATATATCAACCTGCAGCAGGATAGGGGGAAGGGGGATGAAAGGAGGGAAGATGGATGGGAGGGCATCCTTGGGGGGAGGGGAGGTTGGAAGTACCCACTATAGAAGAGGGACAGGATCCTGTAGGGAATGGACCAGGTGGGGGGGGGGGATGAGTGGGAGGGAATTATAAGCAGCCTTGTACAATATATCTACTATGATAATGTTTTGCATAGCTAGACATGTACAACATATACTGAATTACTTATCTCCCCAGAGGGAATGGGTGACAAGGGAGGAAGGAAATGGATCTGAAATTCGAGGTCTTAACATTAAATGTTTCAAATATAAAAAAAAAATAAATTCTCAAGGAAAATTGCCCTGATGTTTTAGATCCAGAGGGCAAAATAGATGTTGAAAGAATCCACAGATCACCTCCTGAAAAAGACCCCAAAAAGAATCCTCTCAGGAATATTATAGCCAGGTTCCAGAATCCCCAGATCAAGGAGAAAATACTACAAGCAGCTAGGAAGAAACAATTTCAATATTGTGGAAACACAGTCAGAATAGCACAGGACCTGGCAGTTTCTATACTGAGGGATTGAAGGGCATGGAATATGATATTCCAGAGCGCAAAAGAGCTGGGATTGAAGCCAAGGATCACCTACCCAGCAAAACTGAGTATTTTGCTTCAGGGGAAAACATGGTCATTCAGTGGAATAGAGGACCTTCAAGCATTCTTGAGGAAAAAACCAGAGTTGAATAGAAAATTTGACATCCAGACACAAGAAGCAAGAGATGCCTGAGATGGTAATCACGGAAAAGAAATCAAAAGGAAATTATCAAAGTTGAACTATTTATATTCCTATATGGAAAATCAATAACTGTGACGGATGAAACCTCTCTCAGTTTGAAAATAATGGAAGAAGGGTGTATGGTCATTTGAATACATATGTGAATGTGTGTATATATGTTTACAGTTATACATGGATAGAGGGCATATGTTGAATTTGTTGGGAAGGGATGATACTTAAGGGGTGAAATTATGAGGTGAGAGAGGAAAGTCGCAAGAGGAGATGGGGAGAGGCAGGGTAGGGAAAACTATCTCATGTAGCAGAAGCAAGGGGAAGTGGCTGCAAGGGAGGTGACGAATAGGAGGGCAAAAAGCAAACCACATTCTCATTGAATTTGGTTCAGGGAGAGAATGACATACATACTAAATGGGATATGTCAACCTGCAGCAGAATAGGCAGAAGGGGGATGAGAAGAGGGATGATGGATGGGAGGGCATTCTTGGGGGGAGGGGAGGTTGGAAGTACCCACTATAGAAGATGGACAGGATCAAGTAGGGAATGGACCAGGTGGGGGGTAGGATGGGTGGGTGGGAATTATAAGCAGCCTTGTACAATATATCTACTATGCTAATGTTTTGCATACCTAGACATGTACAATATATACTGAATGACTTATCTTCCCAGAGGGAATGGGTGACAAGGGAGGAAGGAAATGGATCTGAAATTCGAGGTCTTAACATTAAATGTTTCAAATATATATATATATATATACACATATACATACATACATATATATATATATATATATATATACTATTATAAATACTCTTTCACATGTAATTGGGAGATAAGATGTGCAGGCATTGGGGCACAGAGTTTCACCTTTCTCTAATGGTAAAGTCGAAGGGCGTATGGGTGAAGATATGGGAGAGAACAGATTGGAGGAAGTGATTTTCTTGTGGGATTGCTATTCTGGGAGAGTGGGTAGGGGGAAAAATCTGGCAGAAATGAATGATGTAAAACAGAAGTTAATAAATCATTTGTTTAAAAAAAGAATTCTCCTCAAAAATCAAAATTACTGAATGAGGAAAGAAAATATCAATTTGCCTTATGCTGGTTGGTTTGCAATTTCTCTAAACCTGTTAGCAAGATCCAGGAGTTACTGGCTGAAGGAACTGGGGAGGCCTAGCCAGAAAAAACAAAAACTTCAGGGAAAGTATAGGCATGTTCAAGTAACTGAATGACTGTCCTGTGAAAGGACACTTAGAATTGTTCTGTTTATCCCAAAAATGTAAAAGAAGAGTAATGTGTGGGAGTTACATAAAGCGAAATTAAATTTTCTGAAAAATGTCTGAAAAAATAAAAATCCCTAAAAGCAAAATATAATGCCATTGAAGTTAATAAGTCACTCCATTATTAAAAGTTATTAAACATATTTGTTAGACTTGTTATGCTTTTTAAGTATGCGTAAAAATAGATAATCTGTGAGGGTTCATTGTTACTCACAAATTCTCTGACTCCAGTTAAATAAATTGAAGTAAATAAATATCATGTGCTGGAAAGGAATAGGACATTGCAAGATCATTTTAGCCAAATATAAGGAATGAAAACAATTCTTATAATATTTTATTAATGCCAAGTGAGAAGGGCAAAATGAAAAGACCATATAAAAGGAAAAGAAGGAAAATCAATGGATGAAGTGAATCTTAATGAGCTCATATAAGTGACTAAAGTTATGTTGTATACATTGCAATTAAATGTAATTATATAATGTATAATTTACTTGTACTGATACTCAGTATTAAATTTCAATAATAATAATAATAAATTTAAGATAAATCAACTAATGTGAATGAACAAGACAGATTAATTCTTATTTTAAGAACAGAAACAAGGGATTGGAAGCAAAGGTAGTTAGACATGAGGATAATTACAAGATAGTATTAGATTTGGAATACAAGGAGATTATTTGCAAATGATACTCAAAACTCAAATTGTTCTATGATGTTTTTGATTGGCAATTCCCTCTAATGACTAAGATCATTATCTACTCATGACTAATCATTATATGATTCTTAACAACCATTTCGCTGACCTGCATGGGAGAATTATACAATATCCGGTGGTCCTTCCTCAATTTCTCCAGATCTCGTGAGAGCACCAGTGGAACACTCTGCTTCCCCACCCATCATCCCTTCTCTTGATCATATAACTAGTTCATCTTCTTTTGACATGTGCAATTATTTTAAGATCACTGTGCCTGGTCCCTCAGCCCATAAACATCCGTCTTCCCTCTGGTTTCTGAGTCTTGGGTCCCTCCTGTTCTCAGTCTCTAGTCCAGCTTTCCCAAATAAACAATCTTCTATTGGTCAGGCTGCCAACTCAAGCTTTGTAGAAACTACTTTTGTCTAGGTGAGCTCCAACACACACACACAAAAAAAGATCTTTTACTCATATAGTTTTAAAAAAATCCTCATTCATTATATGTCAGCCTTGTTTATTGTATTCTGAGACATTTTTAATCTTCAGATACTATTATATTTCATATTTCATTGCCATGCAACAACAGAAAAATATTGGTATTATAAGAAGAGGAACTTTTGCTTTTCTGGGAAGCTTTCATCATTAAATGAGTTTTCTAGTATTTCAAGGGCTTTCCACCTCCTTTTCCATCCCTATTGTCTTTCTCAGACATAGAAGCCAAAAATATCTATTCTCAGAGTTAAATATGCACATGTTCATTAGTGTGTACATCTAAGAAAGTTAAATGGTAACACATAAAAAAGGTGTGGTTTTGTTTTATACTTATGGAAAAAGGTAGAGAAAGTGTTTTTAGAGTCATACTTAAGGGTAGATAGAATTATGGAGAGAAGAAATAAACATTCAAATCTGACTTTTTTTCCTTTTATTCTCCCAAGGAGAATACTATCTGGACTAGTGAGAGGACCAAAGCAGTTCATTCTGAAACCTATGATGAGATTGTAAATGAAGGCCTATTTGCCCACCATAAATTCAATTTGGTGTAATGGCCAGTAAAATAGCATTTTTTATTGTTTTTCTGTACTGAGTTTTGGCTAATCTAGTGCCTTTGAGCCTTGCATTGATTGTATAAAGAGTTTTTGATTGGAAACAGTATACATTGTATTGCCCTTGATAGGCCTAAGGGAGTTTGAAGATCTTCCCCCGTCCCTTATTACACCAAATATAATTATATGGGAGCTCACAGTGGAAGGAGCTTGCAAAAAGGGTGGGACAAGAAGGAGCAGATAAGAGCAAGTACAGGGCTGGAATGTTTGTAATGTTGGTGCTCTGTCTGTTGATCTGTGTTACATTATCAGACAGAAGCCCTGTCTGTTATTCTGTATAGGTTTCTCAGATATAAAGTGAATTGAAATGATAGTGTTGATAATATATGTAAATATTGTTAAAGCTCTGTTAAACCTTTTCTTCCCCAAAGCAGAAACTGTGAAGAGATTGGAGTGGAGCAGGCCCTGTGATCTGAGACATGCAGCAGGAATGGAGAACTGCCTTTGTGTGAATCCAGGCAACAGTTGGGAGTATTCAGCCTGTGGAGAAGGAGACCATGGGCTTTGGAAGTCAAGCTGAGTAAAGATGAAAGAGAGCTTTAGTTTGGATAATCTATATTGACTAATGAGATTTGTAATTTACTGTAACCTAGGAGTGGATGGTATTGTAATTTCTGCTACCCCTTAAGGATGATTGGCTTAAGGACAATTGGAAGCCAGCCTCTAGACAAGATAAAAGAGAATTTTACTTGGATACTGTGTGTTGACTGGGGAAATTGTAACTTACTATGACCTAAGGGTGGATGGTGGGTGTTTGTATTTTCTATTACCTCTCAAAGATGACTATAAAATATACTAAATGACATGTTTTCTTAAGACTATGTGATCACCTTAGTAAAAAGTTGTTATGCTATGTTGTTGTGAATGTTATGCTTTAGTTTCTTGAATGCCATGGTTTAGTTTATTGCTAAATAAATAGAGTTCATTATATTATATGATTAGACCCTTAAAGTTACTCATAGCAGCAGTCCACAGGAGAGCTGCTCATGATTGGCTTTACACTATGCTCTAAAAGACTCTAGAATGCTTTTAAAAAATAATTGTGAGATTGATGAGCCACTCTGAGGAAGTTGTATTTTTTTTTTGGAGGGGAGAATGCAGGGAAGTTGGGGTTAAGTGACTTGCCCAGGGTGACATGGCTAGTAAGTGTTAAGTGTCTGAGGCTGGATTTGAACTCAGGTCCTCCTGACTTCAGGGCCAGTGCTCTCTTCACTGAACCACCTAGCTGTTGCAAGATATTTTTTAAAATGTGAAGAAATGGAAATTGGTCATAGGTTTAGAGGCAGTAATTGTTCTCACTTACTTTCAAGGGATGTATTATTTTTGAAACATGTTATCATGATTTTGCATCCTGGTAAAATAATAGAATTCACTTTTGAGGCAAGATTAATTAAAGTGAAGTCTATGGACCAAAAGTCTTTGAATAGGTACTACAAGATCAATTCAGAAAAGATTACATTTTTATTTACATTAGCCTTTCATTTCTTTTGTAGCACTAAACATTCTGTTTCATCCATTAAAAATCATTATTTTAAAAGAGGATAGATATCCTTCACAAGAGTCCTAAAGGGGACCATGATTTTTTTGTAAGAGGTTAATAATCTCTGATTTAAAGGATAGTTTCTTAGTTCTATGAAAATGAATGCATAATTATTGACATTTCAGCATGGGGATTAAAAATGATCATTCTATAATGCAATATTTTGACAAATTTATTGGACTTATGGTGTTGTGAATATTATAAGCATAATATGCATGGATGTCAAAAAAACCATTGACGTTTTCCATGATATCATCATGAAAAAGAGAAAGATGGGGACAAGTTGATAGTATGGTTAGATGGATTTTAAATTGGTTGAATAACAATCCAATAGTGATTAATGCATCATTGCAGCCTAGAGGGAAGCCACTTTCAGAGTGCCTTGAGGATTTTTTTCTTGGTCCTGTCCTGTTGAATCTTCTCATTACTGGTCTTAATGGAGTCTACAGTGAACAGCTGGCAATTACAATTAAAGTACTGGAACATATAATTTCTATCTAAAAAGGACTTGACAAACCAGAATGATGGGCTGAATATAATACATTTTACAAATAATTTATATGCATATATATGCAATAATTTTAGTGTATATAAATATTGTCTGTATATACATATATGTTACAATAAATTTAATGGAATAAATATAAAAACCAATACTTGGGTTCAAAAAATCAAGTGCCCAAGTAATGACAAAGTTAATATGGATGGCAAAAATTCATTTTGTTTCTAACTGTATTATAATATAGGTATATATCATGACATCAAAATCGTATCAGCTAATAGGATCTTAAGTTCCTGAAATAGAAATGTGCAATGGCCAGAATGAGATTGACAATAGGTTTTCTGAACTCTCTTTATTTGTCAGATCATTTCTGGGATGCTGTATTCAATTCTGAGGAACATGAAAATTTTAGTAAGAACATCAAAATAACTGGATCCTATATAGAGGAGGTTAACTAGGGTGATAAAATGACTGGAAAACATGCTATATAAGGATCACTTGAAGGAAAGAATGAATTTTATTCTGAGGAAAAGATTTGATTAAGGAGATGTGATAAATGTAAAAAAAAAAGAAGAGAAAAGAAAAAGGCATTCATATTGATACCATTTATAGAAGCTGGAAGGAAGTTTGAGACATGCCAATTTTGATTCCATATAAGGGGTGGGGATAATGACACCTAGAAGTTTTCCAGGAGAGATTGTATCATTAGTGACATATTGAGTTTCATCTCCATAGAGGTCTTCAAACAGGCTAGATGAATACTTTTCAGGTAAATTAAAGAGAAGATTGATAGCAGTTGAGTTTTAGTTGGACAAAATTTCTGACATTCACTATTATTTTCTAATTTGGGATTTATCTTGTACACATATAGGAATTAATTATTTACAAGATCCACTATTTTCTTTTTTATTTTTTGAAATAATATTTTATTTATTAATTTTTAGTTTTCAAAATTCATTTACATGAGATTTACACATTTTTCTCCCAGCCTTTCCCTTACCCCCCAAAATAGTGAGCCTACTGAATATCCCTAGCAGCAAGCACCCCAATATCCCCAGGGTGACTGCCAACACAGGTTCTTAGATCTGCTTTTCAAAAGGAAAGCAACTCAAAATGGGTTAACAAGCTTACTTTAATCAAACAAACACACATTACCTAGTTCAGGGGAAAAAGGTCAGCACCCCAAACTTCAGTTACAGAACTTACAAATCAGACAGGCTTCCAAACTGTCCCAACATTACATGCATCAATACCAAATCACAGTTACCAGAGAGGGAAGCATCAACATCTGGGTTTTCAAAGCCGGGGGGCTCTCAACAACGGCTTCCCAGAGTCTCATCTGGTCAAATCACACAACACTTCTCAAAGTGAGCCCCAAAGCAAAGCCTCTCCTCAGGGTTTATATAGTCTTCTCCTAGCTCAGAGATTGTAACAACCTCCTTGACCCACTGCCCAATCACAAAGTATCAAGGTTGGGCTTCCCTGAAAAACAAGCCTCCCACCACAGGCTCCAGGAGCACTTAAGCTAGGGGCAGGGAAGATCTTTAAATCTGCATTTCCATTACATTGGGCCCCAAGATCTTTCTTGCCCATAGCATACACAATTTACATTTGAATTAGCACTAAACATCTCTTAGGTCACATTTTCCAGGTACATAAGAAAATCACAATATAATCTCAAAATACAATAGTCCAAGTCTTCCACTCATGGGGCAAATGTTAACTCAGTCCACTTATCAGTAAAATCAAAAAATAGTCACTCTTAAGTTAACTCAATCAGTTACATCAGTTTTCAAAGTACAAGTCTTCCACTCATGGGGCAAAGTCTTGATTAGCTCAATTAGTCTCTTATCTGTAACAATATCTCAAAGTACAATTAGTCACTTATTCAGTAAAGTCTTACTAAGTATGCCCATAGCATAGACAATTTACATTTCAATTATCACTAACCATCCCTTAAGTCATATTTTCAAGGTACATCTAAAGTTACCAAAGTGGCCACTGGGTCTTAAACAAAGTACATTGCATTTTCACATCAATTCACAAAATACAAAGCATTATCACATCAATTCACAAAATACAAAGCATTATCACATAAAGTTCTCTTGGGAGGAGGGGGTTGTTCTTTCCCTCACACTGCTCCAGCCCCTGCTTCCAAATCCAGAGAGAGAGCTGCGCAACAACAAAACCAAAGTGGGGTCCTTGGGGTCCATGGCACTTCACCCCACCCACCATAGTCACAAGTCCAACCCCCTGGGTCCCAAACTGTGGGATGCAGCAAGGAAACACATTCAGTGCCCCTGCTTTGCCACACAGTCCTTATCTTGTCCTGTGGCTGAACTCCAAACTCCTGGGTTCCTTCTCCTCCAGCAGAAGACAGCAGCTCCAGGCTTTTCCACAGGTCTCCATGCAGGCAGCTCACCATTCCTGCTCTCAGCTCAGTGAAGTCAGCATGCAGGCTGTTCCTCTCTCCTGCTCCATGGCTCCACAGAATCACAGCTACCACAACCGGGAAACAAACAATTATCCCAGCCCCCATACTTTCCTTTTACTCAGCAGATCCCATCCCTCATCGCCATTTTGTAGCAGCAAGCACCCCAATATCCCCAGGGTAGCTGCCAACACAGGTTCCCAGATCTGCTTCTCAAAAGGAAAGCAACTTAAAATGGGTTAACAAACTTACTTTAATCAAACAAACACACATTACCTAGTTCAGGGGAAAAAGGTCAGCACCCCAAACTTCAGTTACAGAACTTACAAATCAGACAGGCTTCCAAACTGTCCCAACATTACATGCATCAATACCAAATCACAGTTACCAGAGAGGGAAGCATCAACATCTGGGTTTTCAAAGCCGGGGGGCTCTCAACAACGGCTTCCCAGAGTCTCATCTGGTCAAATCACACAACACTTCTCAAAGTGAGCCCCAAAGCAAAGCCTCTCCTCAGGGTTTATATAGTCTTCTCCTAGCTCAGAGATTGTAACAACCTTCTTGACCCACTGCCCAATCACAAAGTATCAAGGTTGGGCTTCCCTGAAAAACAAGCCTCCCACCACAGGCTCCAGGTGCACTTAAACTAGGGGCAGGGAAGATCTTTAAATCTGCATTTCCATTACACCCTTCCCCCAATCTGTTCTCTCTTATATCCTCCCTCATTACCCCCACTAACTTACTAATAGGACAAGAAGGATTTCTATACCCAAGTGCCTGTATATCTTATTTCTCAGTTTCATTAAAGACATTTTTTAACATTTCTTTTTAATTTTAATTTCCAGTTACTTTCTCTTCTTCCCTTCTCACCCGCCCCCATTGGGAAGATAAGCAATTAAAAATAGGTTATACGTGTCTAGTTACACAAAACATTTCCTTTTTTTTTTTTGGAGGGCAATTGGGATTAAATAACTTGCCCAAGGTCACATGGCTAGGTTTTTGTTTGTGTGTGTGTCAAGTGTCTGAGGCCGGATCTGAACTCAGGTCCTTCTGACTCCGGGGCCGACGCTCTACTCACTGCACCACCTAGCCACCCCACACAAAACATTTCCATAGCAGTTATATTGTGAAAGACAATATTTCCTTCCATCCTATCCGGCCCCCCACTTATTCTGTTTTATACTTTGATTCTGTCACTTTTCAAAAGTGTTTGCTTCTAACTACCCTCTCCCCCAACCTGCCCTCCCTTCTATGTTACCCCTCTCTTATCCCTTTCTCCCCTACTTTCGTGTAACATAAGATAACCAATTGAGTGTGTATGGCATTCCTTCTTTAAGCCAAATACAATTGAGAGTGAGGTTGACCCATTGCCTTTCACCTTCCTTCTCTTCCCCTCCATTGTAACAGTTTTTTCTTGCATCTTTTATATGAAATAATTTACCCTATTCTATCTCTACCTTTCTCCTTCTCTCATTATATTCCTCATTTCTTAATTTGATTTTTTTATATCATTCCTTCCTATTCAACCAATCCTGTGCCCTCTATCTATGTATACATGTACACACATATACACACACTCACATATGTACTTATAGACACATACACCCTCTTATAAAAACATATACATAGGCATACATATATATGTAAATATGTATATATACACACACATATATATTCCCTTCAACTATCTTCATACTGAGAAAAGTCTCATGAGTTACAATTATCGTTTTTTCATGTAAAAATGTAAATATTTCAACTTTAATAAGTTCCTTATGATTTCCTTTTCCCCTTTACCTTCTCATGCTTCTCTTGCTTCTTGTATTTGAAAGACAAATTTTCTACTCAACTCTGCTTTTTTCATCAAGTCTTACATTTCATTGAATGACCATATTTTTCCCTGGAGCATTATACTCAGTTTTACTGGGTAGGTGATTCTTTCTTTAAATCCTAACTCCTTTAACCTCCAGAATATCATATTCCAAGCCCTTTGATCCCTCAGTGCAGAAGCAGCTAGATTTTCTGTTATCCTCATTGTGTTTCTACAATACTCAAATTGTTTCTTCTTGGCCACTTGTAATATTTTCTCCTCCTGGGAATTCTGGAATTTGGCTATAATATTCTTAAAAGTTTTATTTTTAGGTTCTTTTTCAAGAGGTGATTCATGAATTCCTTCATTTTCTATTTTTCCCTCTGGTTCTAGAATATCAGGGCAATTTTCCTTAAGAATTTCTTGAAGGATGATTTCTAGGCTCTTTTTTTGATTATTACTTTCAGGTAGTCAAATAATTTTTAAATCATCTCTCCTGGATCTATTTTTCACTTCAGTGGTTTATCCAATGAGATATTTGACATTGCCTTCTGTTTTTTTTTTTTTTTCATTTCTTTGGATCTGTTTGATCTTGTCTTGATTTCTCATAAAGTCATTAGCTTCCAATTTCTCTAATCTAATTTTGAAGGAATTATTCTCTTCAGTTAGCTTTTGAAATTCCTTTTCCATATGGGTCATTCAGCTTGTTAAGGTATTCTTTTCCTCATTGGCTTCCTGGGCCTCTTTAGCCATTTGAATTAGTCTCTTTTTAAGGTGTTATTTTCTTCAGTATTCTTTGGGTCTCCTTTAGCAGCTTGTTGACTCACTTTTCAGGATTTTCTCGCATTGTTCTCATTTTGGTTCCCATTTCTTCCTCTACTTCTTTTACTTGATTTTCAAAATCCTTCTTGAGCTCCTCCATGGATTGTAAACAATTTATGTTTCTCTTGGAAGCTTTTTTTTTTTTTAATAATCTGGGGATTTATTCCATTAGATAATGTCCAGGATAGGGTTTATTTGTCCTTGCGGGCTTTGATCTTTCTTAGGTAGAACTCCAGCTCTTTGCCCTCCAGCACATAGCCATCTGCTTGGCCACACTGGCCTGGCCTCGATGCGAGGAGCTTGCACCGCTGGAACTGCTCCTCCAAAAGCGAGCTGATCTTGGTGTTCTTCTTCCGTTCCTCGTATTTCTTCTGGATCTTCTTTGACCTCTTTTTATTTAAAATTTCTTCTTCTTCAGGAGTCAACTTGGTGCCCTCTTTCCGGCCCAAGGGCAGTGCATAGTGGGACTCGTACCACTGGTGGTATGGGGTGCTATCGATGAGCACAATGCAGTTCTTCACCAAAGTCTTGGTCCAGACCAGCTCATTGTTGGAGACATTGTAGACCACATCAATAATCCTCGTCTTGCGGGTGCAGCACTCCGAGCCCCAGGAGAAGTTGCCCACGTCCAGCCTCAGCACCCAGTACTTCTTGTTGCCTCCACACACTCGCACGGTGTGGATGCCATGGGGGCCGATCTTGGTGTTGGCGGGTGGCCGGCCCAGCTCATACTTGCGCTTGTTGTGGTAGGGCTTGTGCTTGCCCCCATTTTTGCGGTGCTTGTGCCAATTGTCCCGAGAGATTCCCATGGTCGGTACGAGCTGCAAAGAGGAAGCTTTTGGTGCAGAAATTTTGCCTCTGTTCACTTCTTTTGGTTCCATGATTTGATCCTTTTTGTTCCCCAAAAGGGATTCTATGGTTTGATTGTGCTTCTGCTTGCTCTTATTGCCAGCCAATAACCTGACTTTTGAGCTCTTTCCCAAAGTAGAACTCTGCTTCCAGAGGAGAGATCTATGTCCCAAATTGCTGGGGCTTTCACAAATATTGTCAGAGTTCTGAGGAGGGTGACCTCTCTACAGCCACCACAAGCTGTGGCACACTGGCATTTCTCATCCCAGGACCTCCACCCAAGACAGCAACCCAGATCCAATTAGGTCAAAGTAAGATTTTTTACCCTCCAGATGGTTGCTTGGTCCCCCTAAGATATGTTGGCTAGGAGCTTTGGAGGCAGCCAAGAGGCAGCAGCTGCAAGCACCCTGTCTCCACCACCTCTAGCCCCAGGGGCAAGGGCCAGACCTCTTCTATCACTCAGTTCCAACTGAGTTCCCTATTGACCTTTTACTTTCTTTTTGGTGTTTATGGGTTGAGAAGTCTGAAAACTGCCACAGCTGCCAGTGTTTGACTCTCCTGAATTCTGCTTTGGTATATCTGTGCCTCTGGTAGGAGCTGCCCCAAGTCTGGGCCAATGCAGCTATTGTGGGACTGAGGTAGGCTCCCAGCTTGGTGCAATAGACCCTTCCTGTTGGCCTGCCAGGCTCCTTTCAGCAAGAGATTTGCTTCTCTCTGTCACTGTGTGGGTTCTGTAGTTCCAAAATTTGTTTAGAGACATCTTTCATAAGTATTGGAGATGGTTGGAGCAGGAGCTCAGAAAAATTCCTGCTTTTAATCTGCCATCTTGGTTCTGATCTCCAAGATACACTATTTTCATGGGTCTGGATAAACTCGACCTCCATGATCATTATTTTTAGGTCACGACTTAATTGTGCCTTAGTAAATGGATTTCCAAAATTTTTTTGCTTTCTTTCACACAATATGCATATCCCCAAAAGAGAAAACATGAGAATGGAGAAGATATAAAGACAGATAAAGAGAGTGAAAGAAAGGAGAGAAAATGGGAGGGGAATAAGAGAGTAGTGGTGGAGAATATATATTACCCCATGGTAGAACTTCTGGTAAAAACTTCTGAAGTTTTGTAGAATAAGCCAGTATTCAAAGTTTTTTTTTTTTCTAAATTGCAATTTGCTGACATAAACTCAGATAATCATATCACACTCCACTATAAGGAATTTGAACAAGAAAGAGATGGAGGAAAGAAACATCTATATTTTCACATCACTGCATTTTTATGTAGGTGTGAAAATACTGTATTGCATATGCTTACACACACTGTAAATGTATACATATGTGTGAATGTAAATAACAGTTTATGAGAGAGAGAGAGAGAGAGAGAGAGAGAGAGAGAGAGAGAGAGAGAGCAATCCTGGAATAACTTTAAAAGAATTATTACTGAATAACATTGTCCTAAGTATCTAGATCTGGAATAGACTCCAGGTGAGACCACATACTGACACTTAAAGAACAATGGGGACCAATGAAACAACATACCCACCCAAGATACCACATGTAGCAGGAAGTACCACGAAAGCAGCACAATTCTGGTCCTATAATGTTAATTGTAACACCCCCCCCACATACACACACCTTCAACATATGCACCCTGGTCACATGTGTATGCTATTGATAAATGATCTCATGATATTTTGGCATATTGACTGTCCTCACTGATGGTTTATGTATTTCTGTGAGAGTGTTATTGGAGGTACTCCATTATGACTGTGCTTTATTAGCTTTTAAAAACATTAAATCTCATAGTTTGGAATAACTGCAGTCCTCTGGCTTACAAGAGAAAAAGTAGACATACTAAGAAAGATAAATAAACAATTATTTTGAGTTTGTCATCCTACAAAATACCCCAGACATGAGAGAGCAATTAAACATGACCAAGTTATAAGCTCCCATGTCACTATATTTATCTATATCTATACATACATGCATATATACATACATACATGCACATGCATATATATCTATGTGTCTATACATTATGCATATTATGCATATCCATATATATATATATATATATATATATATAAATACTTTTCCTTCTATCACATTGGCAAAAATATTTTTCAACTTGAAAAAAATAGTTCAGAATGCACAACTATTGCATAATGGACTCAATTTTAGTTGTCAGAAAAGTGGAGTTACTTGACAATTGTCATAGAAAATGTATATAGTAAACAAATAAAATAACAAACAAATAAAAAATGAATTAAGCAGAAACATATTTAAAAAAAAGAAAACGTATTCGGTATGACTGGAGCTGTTTACATCTGTTGTCCCTTCATATCTATCCATGTTGGACCCACTTCATAACTTAAAACTGGTCACAAAAGTACAATGACAATTCAGTCACACTAAATAAAGTTAATAATTAGCTACACTTTTGACCAAATATTTCTTTGATGAAGTTATAAAGATTGTTAACTGGAAATAAAAAAAAAATAATGTGCTAAGTCATATGGTAACTATATGGTAAATTACATTGAAAAATAATTTACATTTCTCAAATATACTTCATTAATGATCTCTTAAGACTGTAAGTTCCAGGAATAGCAATGATCTGTATTGCTAGAGGAAATTCATTGCTAATAGCTTCAGATGATGACAAAAATCTCAAGTCAAATAAAAAATGCCATCCTCATCATCAATGAAAACAAAAACAATCCTAGTACAATCTGCAAGTACCTTCTGTTTATAATAGGGTAACACCTATTTTTGCAAGTTGATTCACATTAAAAAAAATTGTGGTAATGTTTCACATTAGTTACACATGTACAACCTATATTGAATAAGGTTGGTGGCTTCCATCCCAGTAAGGGTGGGTGACAAGGGATGAAGGGAATGAATTTGGAATTCAGAGTTTAAAACCAATTGTTTAAATATATTTACTATTATTAATATTATTTTAATGTAATTGGGAAATAAGAGGAGGCGTTATCTTTGGGGACTGCTACTTTAGGGAGGTGGGTAGGGGAAAAATGGGGAGAAAACTTGTAACACAAAAACTGGCAGAAATGAAGTAAAATAGAAGTTAATAAAGCATTTGAAAAAAAAGAAGTATTCTTGTGTCTATTAAAACATATTGCCTCATGGTAGAACTTTATTTGTATATTTATTTGCAAATAGACAATTCTAAAAAGAAAATGGGTGTCTGACTTTTTAAAGTGCCAATTAAAAAAAAAAGACCAGTTTATTTGTACAGAGGTGAAATAATTTTGCCCAAGAAACAATAAATGTCTGTCTTCTAACTTGAAAGAACAAAATTGCAAGTGAATATGGGCAAAAGAAACATTTGAAAAGTGATAAGGAGTTGAGAAGAATGTATTATATCAGAGTTAGGCAGGTTTTCATTCATTTACTTTTACTGCTGTTCAAATGAACATTTATCAGTAGTGTGGCTTCTAAAAACAACTAAACTGGTTTATCTTCAAATAGGTATGTACAATGTGTGTGTGTGTGTGTGTGTGTGTGTGTGTGTGTGTATTCTAAAATGTCAAGATGCACATATATAAATAAGTCATGTTGTTGAAAAATAATACATATGTTTTCTGCATAATTTGTCCTACATAGAGGAAGAAAGTGAGGACTGAGTTAAAGACAGAATTTCAAGACTAATTGATGAGAAAATGAATTAGATCAATGACAGTAATAGAAAATGTAAGAGAGAACACCTTTTGGTGTGTGGAGATGTTTGCTTTCACATATATTAAAGGTTAAGGAGGGCAAGAAGCAGAAAAGTTTACTATGAATTTATAAGGAATAACCTAATGAAAAAATATTCATCAAACACCTTTTATATACAAAATCCTGAGCTAATTACTAGAGATAAAAATAGAAAAGCAAGACATCCTTACTCTAAAGAAATCAGTTTTCAATGGGGGTTTTATGTTTTTTTTAGCATTCAATGGGCAAACAGGTGTTGATTCTATCAGATATCTGAGGTTAAGAGATAAGTGGCAATATTAAGCTGGAGAGCTCACAGAATTTGGAGTCTTCAGGATAGAGGTGACATTTAAAGGTACAATAAAGAGTGATCTAAAAAAATACGAGTAGGGTTGCTTCAGAAAAACCTTGGAAGACATATGAACTAATTTGTATTGAAGTGAACAGAACCAGGAGAACATCATACGCAGTGATAACAATATTGTCCTATGATCTACTGTGGATGTCATAGCTATCCTGCCTAATTCAGTGATACAAAACAATCCTGATATAATTAAGATGAAAAAATGTTATATACCTTTAGAGATAAAACTGAAGTATGACTAAAGAGTGGAAACTATTTTTCACTTCATTTTTCTTGCTTTTTTGTGATATGGCTTACAAAGAAATAAGCTTTGCATGATTTAACATGTAATTGATATCTATTTTTTGCCTTCTTACTTGGTAAGGGGGAAGGGAGAGAATTCAGAACTTAAAGATTTTAAATGAATGTTTAAATATTATTTATTTAAAATACCTTAAAAAGAATTATTTATTAATGAGAAAGTATGGTGAAAAAGGAGAACAGTACTGAACAAAAAAATTTAGGAGTTCCAAGAGTTAAGAGGTAGTAGCTCCAACAAAGGAAATGGAGAAGAAATGATCAGAGGTTGGGACAACAACCAGAAAAAGAAAGTACAGTGAAATGGATGGAAGCCACCAACCTTAAAAATATCTAAGCTTTCATATCCTTAGCCCTTGTGAAATTTTGACAAATGTTATTTCAATGAAACCAATACACTTTACCTATGTTAACCACTTAACATTCTGTCTACCCATGGGTCATCAGTCAACACTTATTGAGTGCCCAATGTGTACACAGATCCGTAGGGAGTAACAAAGAAAATAGTTGGACATAGTCCTTGCCTTTCATGAAAGTAAAAGCTAATACTCAGTTTCACCTTTGGGGAGGCTGAATTTTCAGTATACACTGGAAGAAGTTTTTTATAGCCTCCTAAATTCTGAGAATTGCTGCCTTTTAACAATCTCTGTCCATTGTTACTGTCACAATGTTCATAAAAATATAATTATAAACACAGGTAAGTAGTGTAGAGTATTTAACATATCAAACACCTGTGCCTTTGATCCAAATCAACAGATGTTCCCAGTCCTAGTTTGCTGTTGCAGGAGCAAAGGGTGATTGACTTTTCCAAGATCAATTAGTAAGTTAATGGCAAATCTAGGCATTAGAAGTCAGTATTAAGGAGCCTATCCTATATTTAAGCTACTCAGACATACTAAATGAACTGACACTTCCTAAACAACATTCCTTATAAGGGATCTATACTAGAACTAAATTGTGTTGCTGATATTTGATTGTTTTTATTTCCCCAATGCCAACAGAGTAATTTAGCAAAGTTCAAAACTACCTATATTTCTTATTGTGTTAGAAGACTTCCTAAAACTCCAAAGTGCACCAGTGAATAGTACATATTTACAAGTATGACCATGACCTTAATGACTCCTTTTTAATTTCCCAAAATAAATAAATAAATATATAAATAAGCTTTATTTACAGTTAAATGTTCAGTCTGCTATGATGTAACATTAGCATTACCTTCAAAGACAGTCTTACACTCCAAAGTTTGTTCAGAGTACCCTTTTACATAAATTTGGAAGTGGTGTGGCCTGGAGCACCATGGAAGTGTTTTTTCTACTCTGCTATCTTGACTCAGCCTGATTGATATTTTTCAAGTCATTTAGATGCTCCCTGAGGCATAAATAGTCTGATAACTTAACGGTTCCCAGTTTATCCACCTGTGTTTAGGCCAAAATTCACTGTGGGATCCTTTTCCCATTACCTTTATGCTCCTGGCTATATTTTTTGAGCAATCCTGAGATGTGTGGAGGCACTTTTGATATTTTGATCTTTTTTGTTGTATTTTATATATTTTCATTGGAGCACATTTGAGGAGTAAGGATTCTCTCTGACCTGTCATGTCACTATCTTATCTTAAATACTTGGATATCAAACACAAAGAGTTTAAATGCTCTCTCTAAAGTTCCCTAAAGTATTAAATGATCAAGGCAGCATTTTAACTCAAGTCATTTGATTCCCAATCTAATGTTTTGCCAACTGTGAAATTATGGTGCTTCCTCTTTAAGCATTTTCCCAACAAGGTATTTTTATAGTAGTTTAACCCTCTCCTTATATTTTCATTTGAGTCATAAATTACTAGAAACTAAAATGGAAAAAAAAAACTCTGAAGGAAAGTGAGAAGCACTATGGGAAATATCAGCAAGAATCAATTGGCACCTATATTTGTGGGCAAATTTCATTCTTATCTCCTTCGACAAGACAGCTTGAAACATTCCATTAAAACTATTTCTTTTTTTATCAGGCATAGTTCAATTTATTGGTTTACAAACATCTATGTGGTTGCCACAGCAGCTGCCTGGGTCCCCTGGACAGACACTTGAGTGTGAGTCTTCACAAGATGGTCGGTGAATTCCTGATAAGGAGATTTAGTGAACACAGTCTCCTTCCATAGGTCTGGGGTTAGATAGCTGTATGTTTTGGAGATGGCATCAAAGGTAGCTTTAGCAAAGTTGCCCAGAGTGGCAGTACAGCCTCTTGCAGAAGTGTAGCAATCATCAATTCCAGCAATCATCAGGAGCTTTTTAGGCACAGGAGCTGAAACAATGCCAGTTCCTCTAGGGGCAGGGATCAGGCACACCAAAACCGACCCACATCGCCCAGTGATCTTGCAGGGTACTGTGTGAGGCTTGTCAATTTTGTTCCCCCAGTAGCCACGTCTCACAGGAATGATGGACAGCTTAGCCAGAATGATAGCACCACGAATAGCTGTGGCCACTTCCTTGGAGCACTTGACACCCAGACCAACATGGCCATTGTAATCACCAATGTCCATAAAAGCCTTGAACCTGGTATGTTGTCCAGCTCTAGTTTGTTTCTGAACAGGCATGATCTTCAAAACCTCATCTTTCAATGAAGATCCCAGGAAAAAATCTATGATCTCAGACTCCTTGATAGGAAGCGAGAAAAGATAGATCTCGTCCAAGGACTTGATCTTCATGTCCTTGACTAACCGTCCCAGCTTAGTGACAGGAACCCACTCCTTGTCTTCAGCCTTTCCTCCCCGGGCCCCGCGTCCATGGCCTCAGCCTCGACCACGGCCCCGGCCTCGACCACGGCCCCCACTGCCGAAGCCACCGAGAAAGCCTCCCCAGCCTCAGCACCAGCGTCATCCGCCATTTGGTGTTCACCGGAAGTAGAAGCCATGAAAACTATTTCTAAAGTATTTTCTGAAAATATAATTATTGGCAATAATGATTTGATAAGTAGTTATCATTTATCTGACATCAGTTTCATCTTTCCTTTGCTCAGTATTCTACATTTTCTTCCTTTTAACTATATAATGTTCTACTCTCCATGAATAGCCTTTGTAGCAGAAAGAAGATGGAAGACAGCCAATTCTATTGGACAGCCAAGAGTTTTCAATACCACAATTCATGCCAAGGGAGGCATTTTGTTTTAAAGCCCAAATTAGAAAGTAGATATGAGATATGTGATTAAGGTCCCTTTGATGTGGACCTCATTTTCCCACTATGTATTATAATGTTGAAGCTTAGAACTCTATCTAGACTGAAGATTGCCTCGTTAATATATAAACTTTTTTGCTAACACTTCTTTAGACCAAGTAGGCCAAGGAAATGAAGCCAAGGGGTAACTGCTTTGTTCATGGCTCAGTGGCAAAACCCCAATGCTACTGGTAGCTATGAGACTTGAACTAAGATAAGATATTCTCACTGAGTTCTGGGACCAAATTGACTAAACTTTGGCTGGGAGACAAGGGACTCATTCATTTACAAGAAGCTGAGAAATTCACTACTGTTCCCCTCCTCTTCTGGCAATGTCCTAAGTTGGAAAGTGCTAGAGGAAGTTAGGTGGAAGAAGGTACACAGCCCCATTTCAACAATAACAAATAGCTACTAGTACCTTCTCTGTGAAAATATTCCATTGGAAACACATGATATACAAAGTTATGTAGGTTTGTGTTTAATAGCATAATTCCTGATTGTAATGACTGAGAAAGGGATGATGGTGGAGTAGAAAAATGGGTGAATGAGGGTAATTTAGAGCTGTCACATGAGTTTTAGATAGTCAAGAAATAGTCCTGCAGTCACCCACACCCCATGCCTCTAGCCATATTGTAATGGTGCCACCCATCTTATTCAGCAATGGCTATATTGAAACTCACAAAACAAACATATATATTTCTGGGCTTGTTTTTCTTGAGCCTGTACACTCTCCAACTCTTATGGGACTTTACTGGCAAAGCTGGGCCTCAGAATGAAGTCATGCAAAGAAGCCTGTGTTTGCATCTAATCAGTTCCATGTGGTATATGGTTCCTTTCCCCTATACTGTGGAAGTCTTTCTCCTTGGTTCACACAATGGATAGGCAACAGTCTAGCAAAATTGGTCCTTACTTACTTTTTAGCCAGAGGTTGTTTTCCTGTATGTCTGTAAAAATTGGGGTTGAAGGCTTTGGACAGATTCTAACCTATCTAATTTTCCAGTGGTCAGTTGCTCTTTATGGGATTTAAACTTACCATATGCTATGGACTTTCTTCTGAGGGTACAATTCCGTAGCCCCATGAATAAATATCAGTGACTTCCTTCTATAAGCCATTTAAGCATTCTTCAGAGCTATAATTACCTATAAATTTACCTAGGGCAAATTAAATTGAGGAAGGATATGGGATAGCAAGAGCAATTTAAGAAATCTCTACAATAAATTGATATAATAGCAACAATTTATATAGCAAAAAACTGTAATATATTTTCTACTTTGAACCTCACAACAACGTTGTGAGATAGGTGGTAAGGACTTGATTCTCTGTACTTTCTTTTGAGGGCTACAACACGCTGCACCATGATCTTCCAAAGGAATCATAAATGTCCTATGAATACAGAAGTTTCTATGAGAATAAATCACTGCCCATAAGCGTGAAATTCACCAACATTGGGAAGAAATGCACCCTATGGGTAGTAGCAGCCAAGGGAAAGCCCTGTTCATATTGTGGTAGTTCTAGTTCTAGTTATCTGTCATAATAAATAAAATCCTGGTTTCTAAAATACATGCTTTTAAGTCAGCACAGAAAAAGTTTTAGCCTGACATATGTTACATAGAATTTTTAAACTAATTGTCCTCCCTTTATAAAAACAAACAAAAACATGTTGCTTTGGACAGATTTGAATAAAGCTGTAAAAGCAACAAAATACATAAAACATGTACCACAGACCTAAACAGAAATGTGTTTACATGATTTTCAGAATTCCAAATCCATAAAATCAAATTTTAATATTGAAGCCAATCTTTTATTATAAAGTACAAAACATAATTATGACATCTATCAGTTGTTTCTTCTCTCTCTCTCTCTCTCTCTCTCTCTCTCTCTCTCTCTCTCTCTCTCTCTCTCCCTATTTCCCTCCCCCTTTGCCTCTCTGTCTGTCTGTGTCTGTCTCTCTGTCTCCTTCTCTCTGTCTCTCTTCCCCTGTCTCTGTCTCTCTCTGTCTCTGTCTCTCTGTCTCTCTGTCTCTTTCTCTCTCTCTTTCTGTCTCTGTCTCTGTCACTCTCTCTCTCTCTCTCTCTCTCTCTCTCTCTCTCTCTCTCTCTCTCTCAGCCATTCCTTCCCTTCTCTCTCAATAATTTTGGATGATTTCCTAAAAGAGGTAAATCAAAGATCCTGCAATATGTGGCAGACATGGTATGTTGGAGGAAATTAATAACATCTGTAACTGGAAGCTCTGTTAAAACAGAATCTCACATGGTGGGCACTACCCATATCATTATCGAGTCCAAGAAATATTGTCTAAATAAAAATGAAAATCCTAGGATCAGACCCTTTTAACTCTCTTGCCTCAAGTTAATTTCCTATACATTCACTTTCCCACTGACTTTATCCACTGGTGCTTTTGCAACCACAAACACATTACTGTTTGAGATGCCACTAATGGGTCAGACACATGTCAATATGTAGAGGAAAATGGCAAAGACATGGAGACCTCCATTCAGGCTCTATTATTCATGATCATAACCAGATAGGACTTTTATCCCCAAATGGCATTCTAGGGCTTAAAATAGTATCTTTCTGGACAAGCATCAAAAAAAATATTAACTCCCTGGGATATCACCCATATCTATGTGGCACAAATATCTTCAGGGAAAGACTAACCCAGATATTATTTTTATTCTTAGCATTTCTTTAAAAAGAAAATATGTCTGCACAGAAAATTGTTTCTAAACAAAATCTTTGGCTTTATTCTAATGTCCCTAAATATCTAGTGACACTAACACTAGATTACTGGACCAGAGTTAGGAAAGACTTGGGTTTAAATCTTACCATTGACACTTTCTGCATCAGTTCAGTTCACCAATCTGAGCTTCTTTCCTCATCCACTAAATGAGGATAGTTGTAGAAATAGAATGACAATTAGGTGGGATAGTGGGTAGAATGCCAGGCCTGGAGTCAGGAACACCCATCTTTTAAAGGTCAAATCTGTCCTCAGGCACCAAATTGCTATGAGACCCTGGGCAAGTTACTTAACTGTTTGCCCATGTTTCCTCATCTGTGAAAAAACAAACAAAAAAAAGATTGAGCTAGAGAAGAAAATGGAAAATGTCGTCACAAAAAGTCAGACACAACTTTAAAATGACTGAACAACAAAATACATATAAAACCCAACTCTTAGTGTTGCTTTAATGCTTAATATATATCTTGAGTGTAATGTATTTTGGAAACTTGAAGTACAAGTGTAAGTTATTGTTACCATGCACACCTTATTATCAGTGGGATACTTGTACTTGAATTCCTGCTCTGTTTTTTATATACCATCATATTTAACTCTTTAATGCCTGCCTGAAACATGGATAAACTGGGACAAATATTAGTCTGGATTTTAGACCAAACAACACAATATCATTGAAAACTATACAAGTATATTTAAAACATACTTTTCTCATATGTAACTTAAGCTACTAATAGGTTATCTAAATATTACGTTATTAGCTTAAAATAACTTAAGTTACTACTGCTATCTAAATATTTCTAAATGTTCTTCTAAACAATATATTACACTGTAATATAATCAAATAATTTTAGTGAATGAAACATTTACATTTAAATTTCTAAATTATCATATCACAATTACATAAATAATACAAATACCCAGTTTGCTTTAGGAATACTCTCATATGTTTTAGCAATCTCCCACTATCGATCTATCTATCTATCTACACACATACATATATGTGTGTATATGCATATACACAAACATATACATACACATATGCATATGTGTGCATATGCACACGATTTACATATGCACCTGTATGTACATCTGCATATACACATACATTGCATATGTATATACACATGCATACATATATACACACTACAGATGCAAAGATAGAAATTAAACATTCCTTTATCTCAAAAAACTTACATTCTACTGGTGGAGTAATATACCAATAAGTAACAAAACATAAAAATAAAATAATTTTAGGAATCAGAGTGAGCACTATGGCAGAATCATTAAATTCCTAAACAAGGCACTTGAGAAGTATTTGAGAGAAACCGAATCTTATTCTAAACAGGAATAAATAAGAGGCCCATTCTAGACATAGGGAGCTAACTATAGGAGGACCTAAAGAAATTATATTGTTAAAATACTTAGCCCAGTACCTGATAAATAGTAGGTACTACATAAAAGTTCATTCCCTTCCTCTCTGTGTCCATCAATCTATCTATCTATCTATCTATCTATCTATCTATCTATCTATCTATCTATCCATCTATCTATATATCTACCTACACATCTAGATAAAGTGTAGACGTATGGAATCGAGAAATAAAAATAAAAACTAGAGCAGCACTAGTAAGTCCACTTGACTGGATTAGAGAGTATGTGAAATTAGATTAGAGTAATGTGAAATAAGTTAGGGAAGGTAACTGAGATTTCAGTTTTGGGTCATCTCTAAACAGCAGACAAAATGTTTCACTTTTTTTTCCTTGAAGAAACAGGGAGGGACTGAACATGTTTGAATAGACCAATCAGATCTATATTGTAAGAATACGATTTTAACAACTATGATAAGGGTGCAATGGTGAGGAGAGATAATGAAAGCCGGCGGAACAATTAGAAAGATATAAAGAAGGTTCAGCAGGGATTTATCAGGGCCAAATATGCTTAGAGTGAGGGAGAATTAGAATGCTGGCAGGGTTACCAGAACAAGAGATTCTTTGGATGTGAAATCAACTCAAATTGGCAACTAAATGGATAAAGAACTAGGGAAAGTGGACAAAGATGGAAAAGTCTAGGTAAGGACCTTGATATCTGGAAACATGGTGGTGACCATAGCAGAAAGAGGAAATTTTTGATAAAGAGTAACTTGGCAGAGGATCTAAACAATATTCCAGAGATTGTTATCTATTTTAAAAAATGCTTTTGTGTGTACCAGTGCAATATTCTAACTATACATCTATAATCACTCTCTTAATTTATGATGGGCTGATAACATTTTCAGTACATACATAGATATGTACATCCATATGTGGATATGTATGTGTATATGTGTGTGTGTTCTATGCATTTTTCAGTAGTTGTTGTTTATTTGTTTGTTCTGAAATGATACCAGATTAGTTTGCCATTTACTTCCCCAGTAGATTAAGGCAAAGAGAGAGTATGTGGCCTGTCCAGGATCACACAGCTAGTGAGTATCTGAGGTTGTATTTGATTTCAAGGACTTCTGATGCAAGACCCAGAGCTCAGGAATACCTGAGATCAGTCTGAGAAAATGTGATGCAGTGCGTAAAATGATGGGCTTGGAATCAGAAAGACTCACCTGAGTTCAAATCTGGCCTCAGACACTCACTAACTATGTGAGCCTGAGAAAGTCACTTAACTCTGTTTGCCTCAGTTTCCTCATCTATAAAATTAGCTGGAGAAGAAAATGGCAAACCACTCAAGTATCTCTGCCAAGCAAAGCCAAAATGGAGTCATGGAGAATTAGACACAACTGAAATGATTCAATAACGAAAACTTATATTACAGAATACCTGAGTTCAGATCTAGCCCCAGACACTAATTGACTGTATTAGTTTCTGTCAGTTTCCCAATTGTGAAATGGGGATAAAAACCGTACCTAATTCAAATGTTTTGTGAAGATAAAATCAGATGAGAGCTGTAAAGCACTTAGTACAGTATCCAAAATATAGTAGGTGCTATATACATATTCATTCCCTTTCCTTATCTATCTATCTAAAATACTTTTGTGTTATTTCTATGCATGCCTTAGTATTACCAGGTAATAGTTAATGAATTAAGGAATTTCTGTTTAAATTTTCTCATGCTGGCCATTAAAGTGGAGAAATGAGGGTGGGAGGTGGGAAATAGAACTCTAGGTTTAAACCCACAGTATTACTGTAATATGTGAAATGTACACACATACTTTAATAACATTATATTGTTTGTTTTAAAACTTAACATGATACTTCTAATCCATCCACATTGTCAGATATCACTACTGGAATATCTGAAGGGCTATCAAGCCAACTATAGAACATAATCTCAGCAAAATGTGTTTTTCAGGGGCAACTAGGAGGCACTGTGAATAAAGCACTGGCGTTGGAGTCAGGAGGACCTGAGTTCATATCCAGCCTCAGACACTTAATACTTACTAGCTATTTGACATTGAACAAGTCACTTAACCCCAGTTGCCCCGCCTTCCTCCCTCCAAAAAGCACAAAAAAAATGTGTTTTTCATCCACTTTGCAATAATAATTCAGATGATTAGAATTAGGTGTTTCTAATGACTATAAAAATAATTTAAGGGTACCTTATATAAAGGATATGGTATGAGCTAGAAACTTATGGTTGTTGTTGATTCATTCAATCATATTTGACTCTTCATTGCCGCACAGGACATAACATGTCAGGCCTTTCTATCTTCTACTTTCTCTTGAAGAGTATCCAAGTTAATGTTCATTGTTTCCATGACACTATCCATTCATCTCATCCCCTGCCAACCTTTTTTTTTTCCTTTTGCCTTCTATCTTTTTCAGCATCAGGGTCTTTTACAATGAGTCTCATCTTCGCATCATATGGCAAAAGTATTTAAATTTCAAGTTTCACATTTACCTTCCAGTGAATAGCCTAAATTAATTTCATTACATATTGATGGATTTGATTTAATTCCTACCTGTGGGACTCTCAAATGTTTTCTCCAGAACCACAATTCAAAACTGGTCCTCAACTTTCTAGACAATTCAATTCTCACAACCATATATTGCTACTAGAAAAACCATAGTTTTGACCAGACAGGTCTTTATTGGCAAGATGGTTCCCTGCTGGTGGGGGGGTGGGCAGAGCCAAGATGGAGCAGTAAAAGCAGGAAATTCCATGAACTCCACACACAACTACCTCAAATAACTATATAATATTATTCTAAACAAATATTGGAACTGCATAACCCACAAAGTGACAGAGAGAAACAAATCTCCTACTTAATGAAGCCTGGCTGGCAAACAAGAAGGATTCATCACAGCACTTTGGGGGCAAGTACAGTCTGGAGTAAGCCACAAGGTTTTAGCCACAGGGAGGCAGCTGCAGCCAGAGCAGACTTTAGGAGAGGGAATCTCTGCAGTTGTGGCAGTTTCCAGACTTCTCAACCCATTAATGCCAAAAAGAAAGTAACAGGTCAGTGTGGGACTCAGTTTGAAAAGAAAGTAATGGTCTGGTCCCTGCAACCAGGGTGAGAGGTGGCAGAGGCACAGAGGCTATGGTGTCTGCCTCAGGAGCTCCTGGAATACATATAGTAGGGGAACCAAGCTACTATTCAGAGGGTAATTGCTCTTGCTTTGACCTACTTGGATCTAGGTCACTTTCTTTGGTGGTGGTCCTGGGGTGAAAAATGCCAGTTTGCCAGTGAGGTGTCTATAGAGAGGGAACCTTCCTCAGACCTCTGGCAACATTTTCAAATATGTCACATTTTGCAACAAAGCTTTTCACCCTGGAAGCAGAGTTCTACTGTGGTAAAGAGCTCAAAACCCATGTAATTGACTGGCAATATGAGAAAGCAACAGAAGCACAAATAGACTATAGAATACTTTTTTAGGGAAAGAAAAAAAAGGATCAATGCATGGAATGGGAGGAAGATAATGAAGTCAGAACACCTGCATTAAAAGTTTCCAAGAAAAATATGAATTCATTAGAGGCCAAGGAGGAACTCAAGTAGGATTTTGAAAATCAAGTAAGAGACGTGGAGGAAAAACTGGGAAGAAAAATGAGAATGAGGCAAGAAAGTCATGAAAAGAGAGTCAAAAACAAGACTGAAGAAAATGATACCTTAAAGGGGCAGAGCCAAGATGGCGGAGTAGAAACAGCACTTCCAAGGTGCTCTGACCCACACCACTTGCAAATTATGTAAAAGGGGACTCCAAACAACTTCTGGAGCCCCAGCAGCCACAGAATGACACAGAGAAGCTAACCTCCAGCTGAGGACAGCCCAGCAGTCCTGCAGGGAGGGCCAGCACAGTGCTCTGGGAGCCAATAGCCCAGCTCTCAGAGACCCGAGCGCAGGTCTGGAAACACAATCAGAATAGCCCAGGACCTGGCAGCTTCTACACTGAGGGATTGAAGGGCATGGGATATGATATTCCAGAGGGAAAAAGAGCTGGGATTGAAGCCAAGGGTCACCTACCCAGCAAAACTGAGTATTTTGTTTCAGGGAAAAATATGGTCATTCAGTGGAATAGAGGACATTCAAGCATTCTTGAGGAAAAAAACCAGAGTTGAATAGAAAATGTGACATCCAGACACAAGAAGCAAGAGATGACTGAGAAGGTAATCAGGGAAAAGAAATCAAAAGGAATTTATCAAAGTTGAACTATTTACATTCCTACATGGAAAAAAAAATAATTATGACTGATGAAACCTTTCTCAGTATGAAAATAATGGAAGAAAAGTATATGTGCATATGAATACATATGTGAATGTGTGTATATATATTTACAGTTATACATGGATAGAGGGCACAGGTTGAATTTGGTGGGAAGGGATGACACTTAAGGGATGAAGTTATGAGGTGAGAGAGGAAAGTGGCAAGAGGAAATGGGGAGAGACAGGGTAGGCTAAACTATCTCATGTAGAAGAAGGAAGGGGAAGTGCTACATGGGAGGGGAAGAACAGGAAGGCAAAAAGTCAAAACCATATTCTCATTTAATTTAGCTCAGGGAGATAATGACATACATACTAAATGGGATATCTCACCTTGCAAGAGAGCAGGGGGAAGGGGGATGAGAGGCGGGATGATGGAGGGGAGGGTATTTCGGGGGGAGCGGAGGTTGGAAGTACCCATTATGGAAGAGAGACAGGACCAAAATAGGGAATGGACCAGGTTGGGGGTGCGATGGGTGGGAGGCAAGTATAAGCAGCCTTTTACAATATATCTACTATGGGTAATGTTTTGCATAGCTATACATGTACCACACATACTGAATTGCTTATCTTCCCAGAGGGAATGGGTGACAAGGGTGGAAGGGAATGGATCTGAAATTCAAGGTTTTAAAATTAAATGTTTCAAATATATATATATATATATATATATATATATATATATATATATATATATATATATTTACTATTATTAATACTATTTTGCATGTAATTGGGAGATAAGATGTTCAGGCATTGGGACACAGAAATTCACCTTGCCCTAATGGTAAAGTCGAAGGTGGTATGGGAGACAATCTGGGAGAGAGCAGATTGGATGAGGGGATATCTTGTGGGACTGCTATTCTGGGGTGGTGGGTAGGGGAAAACATCGGGAAATAATTGTAACTCAAAATCTGGCGGAAATCGGACAAAGAGGGGGCGGATAAAATGATGTAAACCAGAAATTAATAAAGCATTTGTTTAAAAAAAGAAAATAAAATAATACCTTAAAAATAGACTAACTCAAATTGCAAAAGAGGCCCAAAAAACAAATGAGGAGAAGAATGCCTGATCACCTCTTGAAAAAGATCCTAAAAAGAAAACTCCTAGGAATATTATAGCCAAATCCCAGAGTTCCCATGGAAAAGATAAAATATTACAAGCTGTCAGGAAAAAGCAACTTGAGTATTGTGGGAAAAAATTAGGATGACACAAGATCTAGCATCTTCTAAATTAAGGTGTCAAAGGGCAAGGAAAATGATATTCTGAAAGTCAAAGGACCTAGGATTAAAACCAAGAATCACCTGCCACGCAAAACTGAGCATAATGTTTCAGAGGAAAATGTGGTCATTCAATGAGTTAGAGCATTTTCAAGCATTTTTGATGAAAAAACAAGTGCTGAACAGAAAATTGACTTCCAAATGCAAGAAGCAAGAGAAGCATGAAAAGGTAAACAAGTAAAATACATCATGAGAAACTTATTAAAATTGAACTATTTGCATTCCTACATGGTAAATTGATAATTGCAACTCATGAGACTTTTCTCAGTTTGAGGATAGTTTGTGGGAATATATATGCATATGCATACATGTATGCATACATACATATATATGTTTTTTAAACAAATGCTTTATTAATTTCTTTTTTACATCATTCATTTCCGCCAGATTTTGAGTTACAATCATTTTCCCCCCATTATTCCCCTACCCAACCTCCCAGAATAGTAGTCCCACAAGATATCGATTCCTCCAATCTGCTCTCTCCCATACATTCTCCAATACCTCCATCGACTTTTCCATTAGAGGAAGGTGAATCTTTGTGTCCCAAAGCCTGCACATCTTATCTCCCTATTACAAGCAAAAGAGTATTAATAATATTTATATATATTTGAAACATTTAATGTTACGACCTCGAATTCAGATCCATTTCCTTCCTCCCTTGTCAACCATTCCTTCTTGGGAGATAAGTAATTCAGTATATGTTGTACATGTCTAGCTATGCAAAACATTATCATAGTAGATATATTGTACAAGGCTGCTTATAATTCCCTCCCACTCATCCCACCCCCCACCTGGTCCATTCCCTACATGATCCTGTCCCTCTTCTATAGTGGGTACTTCCAACCTCCCCTCACCCCAAGGATGCCCTCCCATCCATCATCCCTCCTCTCATCCCCCTTCCCCCTATCCTGCTGCAGGTTGAGATATCCCATTTAGTATGTATGTCATTTTCTCCCTGAACCAAATTCAATGTGAATGTGGTTTTGCCTTTTTAGCCTTCCTTATTCTCCCCCTCCTTTGCAACCACTTCCCCTACATGAGATAGTTTACCCTACCATGTCTCTCCCCATCTCCTCTTGCCACTTTCCTCTCTCACCTCATAATTTCATCCCTTGAGTATTCTCCCTTCCCAACAAATTCAACCTATGCCCTCTATCCATATATAACTGTAACCATATACACACACATTCACATATGTATTCATATGACCACACCCCCTTCTTCCATTATTTTCATAGTGAGAAAGATATCATCAGTCACAGATATTGCTTTTCCATATAGGAATGTAAATAGTTCAATTTTGATAAGTTCCCCTTGATCTCTCTTCCCCAATTACCTTCTCAGGCAACTCTTCCTTCCTGTGTCTGGATGTCAAATTTTCTATTCAGTTCTGGTTTTTTCCTCAAGAATGCCTGAAAGTCCTCTATTCCACTGAATGACCATATTTTCCCCTGAAACAAAATACTCAGTTTTGCTGGATAGGTGACCCTTGGGTTCATTCCCAGTTCTTTTGCCCTCTGGAATATCATATTCCATGCCCTTCGATCCCTCAATGTAGAAGCTGCCAGGTCCTGGGCTATTCTGATTGTGTTTCCACAATATGGAAATTGTTTCTTCCTGGCTGCTTGGAGTATTTTCTCCTTGATCTGGGGATTCTGGAACCTGGCTATAATATTCCTGGGAGTTTTCTTTTTGGGATCTTTTTCAGGAGGTGATCTGTGGATTCTTTCAACCTCTATTTTGCCCTCTGGATCTAAAACATCAGGGCAGTTTTCCTTGAGAATTTCTTGAAGGGTGATTTCTAGGTTCTTTCCTTGATCATGGCTTTCACGTAGTCCAATAATTTTTAAATTGTCTCTCCTGGATCTATTCTCCAGGTCAGTGGTTTTTCCCATGAGATATTTCACATTGCCTTCTAATCTTTCGTTTGTTTGGATCTGCTTAACAGCATCTTGATTTCTCATAAAGTCACTAGCTTCCATTTGCTCCAGTCTAACTCTGAAGGAATGAATCTCCTCAGTGAACTTTTGAGATTCTTTTTCCATCTGGCAAATTCGACTTTTTAAGGCATTCTTCTCCTCATTGCCCTTTTGGGCCTCCTTTGCCATTTGAGCTAGTCTATTTTTTAAGGTGTTGTTTTCCTCAGTCAGGCTGTTGACCCTCATTTCATACTTTTCCTGCATCCTTCTCATTTCTCTTTCCAATTTTTCCTCCACTTCTCTTATTTGATTTTTAAAGTCCTTCTTAAGGTCCTCTATGGCCTGCAACCCACTCATGCTTTCCCCTGGGGCTTTTGGAGCAGGACTTCTGACCTCACAGTCCTTTTCCCGCTCTATGCCCCAAAATAGGAGTCTAGGGTTGCATTTTTCTGTTTCCTTTGCCTTGGCATGTTGCCACTTAATTGCTTGACTTTTGGGCTTGTTGCCACACTATGGCTTTAAGGCCAGATAGAGGAATTTTCATCCCAAACGTGTGGGGGGCAACTTCCGTTTCTGGCAAGCTGTAAACCCACCCACAACTTCCACCCTAGATCGCAATCCAGATTCAGGGAGGTTAAAGCAAGAGTGATTACCCCCCAAGACTGATCGATGGATCTCCCCACGATTTGTAGGCTGGGAGCCGGAGTTGCCTCTGAAAACTACATGGTGGCCTGTCTCCTCAGCAGCTTCTAGCCCCCAAGGGAGGGAGCTGACGCATTCCCCAAATACAGGTCCCAAAGTCCATAGGACACTAACCTCTTACTTTGTCCTAGGCACGTCTATGTTGATAATTCTGGAGTCGCCAGGGCTGCTGGTTTTCTGGGGTTCCTCCAGCTGGCTGCTGGCCCTGCCGCCCTGGGGCTAAAACCTCGGCTCACGTGGACTTGGGCTCTGCTTGGCTCCTGCGCTCTGCACACTGCCAGGTCCCAGAGCACTGCGCTGGTCCTTCCTGCAGGGCTGCTGGGCTGTCCTCAGTGGGAGGTTAGCTTCTCTGTGTCGTTGTGTGGGTGCTGGGGCTCCAGAAGTTGTTCAGAGTCCCCTTTTCATAGTTTGTGGGGAATCTGGGGGCAGAGAGGCTTGGACGAGCTGTTTCTACTCCGCCATCTTGGCTCCGCCCCCATATATATGTTTTTATAGGAGGGTGTATGGGTGTATAAATGCACATGTGAATGTTTGTATATAACTATACTTGTATACATAGACAGGGGGCACAGCATCAGTTGAATAGGAAGGGATGATATCTACAAAATAAAAATTAAGAGGTGATAGAGCAATGTAACCAGAGGAGATATGAAATGTTTGGATAGGCTAAATTACCTCATATGAAAGAAGCAAGAGAAAAGTGTTACAATGCAGGGAAGAACAGGAAGGCAAAAGGGAATGGGTCAAACTTACTGTCATTGAATTTGACTTAGGGAGTGAATAACATACACACTCAATACGTTTTCTTACCTTACAGGAAAGAAGGTGGAGAGGGAATAAGATGGCAGGTGATAGAAGGGAGGGCAGATTAGGGGGAGGGTAGTTAGAAGCACATACTTTTGAAAAGGTACAGGGTCAAAGTAGAAAATAGAATAAGTATGGGGCGGGATAGGATAGAGAAAAATATAGTCATTCTTTCATAATATATCTACTATGGAAATGTCTTGTATAACTACACACTTATAACCTATATTGAATCACTTTTCCTCCCAATAGGGGTAGGTGATGAGGGAAGAAGGCAAATAATCTGGAAGTCAAAGTTTTAAATCAAATGTTAAATATATATATTTAAATTTACATCTAAATTGTATATATACATTTTTTACATGCAACTGGGAAATATGATATACAGGCACTGGGGTATAGAAATCCATCTTGCCCTACTAGAAAGTCAGAGGGGGAATGGGGACTATATGAGAGAGAGCAGATTGGGGGAAGGGGTATTTAATAAAATCACTGTTTTTTGGTAGGTGGTAGGGGAAACATGGGGAGAATAAGTGTAACTCAAAATCTTGTGGAAACAAATGTTGAAAACTAAAAATAAGCAAATTAAACAAACAAAGAAAAAAAATGGTTCCCTGCTTTTTAGGATGCTGCCAAGCTAGGAAACCAGGATTCCAATACCACCTTATATAAAAGCTTTGTAAACTTGCTCAAATCACCTAACAAATGACTCTAAATAAATCCATATGTAAATTGTGTAGAATAATAGCAACTACAGGAAATAACTATTGAAATATTCACAGGAGGGCTGCTAGGTGGCACAGTGAGGAGAGATCCTGCCCTGGAGTCAGAAGGACCTGAGTTCCGATGCAGTCTCAGACACTTAACACACACAAATAAAAAAAACCTAGCCGTGTGACCTTGAGCAAATTACTTAATCCCAATTGCCCTCCGAAAAAAAAAAAATTCACAGAAGATAATAAGTAAAGATAAAAGGCTTTTCAGACTTTAAAATATTATACAAATAAGAATTTTCCTTCTTAATAGGCAATTTCTCTAAGTACATAGAAGGCTGATCATGGAATCAAGATATAGATTTAAATCCTGCCCTTTACATGGAGTAGCTTGTGATTCTGTAAAATTAATAAACTTTCAGCATCCCCACAGAATATCTAAAAATATAAGGTGCAGGATAATTTCTGATCTTCTTTGGTAGGGAAAATTGTTTAACTCAGAATCCACTATACATGTGTGAGAATATACACATATATGTATATATGCATATGTGTATAAAACATGCATACACATATATGTGTTTGTATGTATCTGCATATATATTTTTGAGAATACCCTGGAACTTTCTGGCCCTTAAAACACTATACACAATACCATTCAAGAACAGAAATATCTGCAAAACACTGTAATCAATAAGTAATCCTTCTTCTATAAAAATTAGCACATTCTTCATGCCACAGATGAATGATTCATCTGAGCAAGTCTCTCCAATTTTTTCTTTCTTTTTTATTTTTTTGTTACATCATTCATTTCCACAAGATTCTGAATCACAAATTTTCTCTCCATTGTTCCCCTACCCACCATCCTAAAATAGCAATCCAACTGAATATTCCCTCCCCCAATCTGCTTTCTCCAATATATCTCCATCTCACCCCTCCAACTTTACAGAAGGGCAGGGTGGATCTCTATGTCTCTCTTATTTCCCAGTTGCATGTAAAGAAATAGTAAAAATAGTATGTTTTAGGGCCCTTTAAGACTTTACCTGAAATCTGAGAATTCATGGAGAACTCAGGCAAATGACAGGCAACTCAAGCTAGGTTAGAGGCACCTGTGTGTGTATTTCTGCCCTCCCCACCTTGAACCAACACAGGTTCAAGGATTATGGGGTATTGAGCACACACTCTGCTAACAGGGGAGCACTCCCCTCCCGTGAAGAGCCTGCTGCTGAGGCACCTGGGGGAACAGAGTGGGGGGGAGGAGATAAAAGGAGGGAGGTGAGGTGAAAGAGGGGAGAGAGAGAAGAGGGGATTGTGAACAAGAAAGAGATTAAATGGCAAGATACATTACATCTTGGTGTCAGGACTCCTTTGTCTGTTTGGGAGGAGCAGGCTTCCCCGAGGGGTTCGTGGGGGTGAACCAGAGGTTTTAGTGGGGCAACCTGTCATAGTGGGGTGACCTGAGGGGAACTCTCCAAGGGGTCGTAGTGGGGCAACCAGAGGTCATAGTGGGGTGAGCAGAGGGATCATAGTGGGGCGACCAGAATCATGGAGGCAATTGGAGAGTCATAGAGGTGGCTGGAGAGGTAAGTTTAGCATCAGCCTGGTAAGGCAGGATGCTTATAAGTATGTATATGTATATGTATATGTATATGTATATGTATATGTATATGTATATGTATATGTATATGTATATGTATATGTATGCGTATATATGTATATGTGTGTGTATTAAACATTTGATTTTAAAACTTTGAATTCCAGATTCTTACCCTTCCTCTCTCATCTCCCACCCTTACTTGGAAGATAAACAATTCAATATAGGTTGTACACATGTAGCTAAGCAAAATATTTCCATAGTGGATATATTGTGAAAGAATGACTATATTTCCCTCCATCCTATCCCACCTCACACTTCTTCCATTCCCCACTTTGATACTGTTCCTTTTCAAAAGTGGGTGCTTCCAACATCACTCCCCCCCAGCCTGCCCTCCCTTCCATTATCATCACTCTTATACCCTTCCCCCCTACACTCCTGTAGGGTGATACCCTATTAAGTGTGTATGTCATTCCCTCCCTAAGCCAAATTCAATGAGAAGGTTGATTCATTCCGTTTTGCCTTCCTGTTCTTCCCCTCCATTGTAACAATTTTCCCTTGACTCTTCTATGTGAGATAATTTACCCCATTCTTTCTCTACCTATCTCCTCTCATTATATTCCTCTCTCAACTCTTAATTTCACCCTTTAAGTATCATCCCTTACTATTCAATTGTTCCTGAGCCCTCTGTCTATGTATACCTGAACACATATATGCACACACTCACATATGTATTAATACGCCTATATAATCTCCTATATATGTATGTGTATAGATAGATAGATAGATAGATAGATAGATAGATAGATAAATAGATATAGATAGATAGATAGATAGATAGATAGATAGATAGATAGATAGATGGATAGCTACGTGTGTATATATGTATGTATATGTATACATAGATATAGATGTAGATGTAGATGTAGATATAGATATAGATATATGTGTATATATGTATGTATGTATGTATGTGTGTATGTATATATTTCTATTCCCTTACACTATTCTCATACTGAGAAAAAATTCATAAGTTACAATTAACGTTTTTCCATGTAGGAATAGAAATAGTTCAACTTTGATAAGGTCCTTATGATTTCTTTTCTGTGTTTACCTTCACATGCTTCTCTTCCTTCTTGTATCTGAACGTCAACTTTTCTATTCAACTCTGTTTTTTTCATCAAGAATCCTTGAAAGTCCTCTATTCCATGGAATGCCCATATTTTCCTCTGAAACATGGTACTCAGTTTTGCTGGATAGGTGATTCTTGTTTTTAATCCCAACTACTTTGACCTATATAATATCGAATTCGAGGCCCTTCAGTCCCTCAGTGTAGAAGCTGCCAGATCCTGTGTTAATCTTATTGTGTTTCCACAATATTGATTTTTTTTCTTCCTCATTGCTTGCAATATTTTCTCCTTGATCTGGGAATTCCAGAATATGAGGATAACATTCCTAGGTGTTTTCTTTTTGTGATCTCTGTCAGGAGGTTATTGGTGGATTGTTTCAACCTCTATTTTCCCCTCTGGTTCTAAAACATTAGGGCAGTTTTCCTTAAGAATTTCTTGAGGGGGGCGGAGCCAAGATGGCGGAGTAGAAACAGCTCATCCAAGCCACTCTGCCCCCAGATTCCCCCCAAACTATGTAAAAGGGGAATCTGAACAACTTCTGGAGCCCCAGCACCCACACAACGACACAGAGAAGTTAATCTCCCACTGAGGACAGCCCAGCAGCCCTGCAGGAAGGACCAGCACAGCAGTCTGGGAGCCGGCAGCACGCAACACACAAAGCTCAGGAAGCGGGGCCGAGCGGAGGCCACGTCCACGTGAGAAGAGGTTTTAGCCCCAGGACGGCAGGGCCAGCAGCTGGCTGGAGGAACCCCAGAACACCAGCAGCCTTGGCTACTCCAGAATTATCAACATAGACATGCCTAGGACAAAGTAAGAGGTTAGTGTCCCATGGACTTTGGGACCTGAATTTGGGGGAATGCATCGGCTCCTTCCCCTGGGGGCTAGAAGCTGCTGAGGAGACACACCATTTTGTAGTTTTCAGAGGCAGCTCCAGCTCCTGGTCTGCAATTAATTGTAGGGAGATCTAGCTATCAGTCTTGGGGGGGTAATCACTCTTGCTTTAACCTCCCTGGATCTGGATTGCGATCTAGGGTGGAAGTTGTGGGTGGGTTTACAGCTTGCCAGAAACGGAAGTTGCCCCCCACACGTTTGGGACAAAAATTCCTCTATCTGGCCTTAAAGCCATAGTGTGGCAACAAGCCTAAAAGTCAGGTAATCAAGTGGCAACATGCCAAGGCAAAGGAAACAGAAAAATGCAACCCTAGACTCCTATTTTGGGGGCACAGAGCGGGAAAAGGACTGTGAGGTCAGAAGTCCTGCTCCAAAAGCCCCAGAGGAAAACATGAGCAGGTTGGAGGCCATAGAGGACCTTAAGAAGGACTTTAAAAATCAAATAAGAGAAGTGGAAGAAAAATTAGAAAGAGAAATGAGAAGGATGCAGGAAAAGTATGAAATGAGGGTCAACAGCCTGACTGAGGAAAACAACACCTTAAAAAATAAAAATCTCAAATGGCAAAGGAGGCTCAAAAGGGCAATGAGGAGAAGAATGCCTTAAAAAGTCGAATTTGCCAGATGGAAAAAGAATCTCAAAAGTTCACTGAGGAGATTCATTCCTTCAGAGTTAGACTGGAGCAAATGGAAGCTAATGACTTTACGAGAAATCAAGATGCTGTTAAGCAGATCCAAACAAATGAAAGATTAGGAGGCAATGTGAAATATCTCATGGGAAAAACCACTGACCTGGAAAATAGATCCAGGAGAGATAATTTAAAAATTATTGGACTACCTGAAAGCCATGATCAAGGAAAGAACCTAGAAATCACCCTTCAAGAAATTCTCAAGAAAACTGCCCTGATGTTTTAGATCCAGAGGGCAAAATAGAGGTTGAAAGAATCCACCAATCACCTCCTGAAAAAGATCCCAAAAAGAAAACTCCCAGGAATATTATAGCCAGGTTCCAGAATCCCCAGATCAAGGAGAAAATACTACAAGCAGCCAGAAGAAACAATTTCAATATTGTGGAAACACAATCAGAATAGCCCAGGACCTGGCAGCTTCTACACTGAGGGATCGAAGGGCATGGAATATGATATTCCAGAGGGCAAAAGAACTGAGAATCAACCCAAGGGTCACCTACCCAGCAAAACTGAGTATTTTGTTTCAGGGGAAAATATGGTCACTCAGTGGAATAGAGGACTTTCAAGCATTCTTTAGGAAAAAACCAGAATTGAATAGAAAATTTGACATCCAGACACAAGAAGCAAGAGATGCCTGAGAAGGTAATCAGGGAAAAGAAATCAAAAGGAACTTATCAAAGTTGAACACTTTGCATTCCTATATGTAAAAACAATAACTGTGACTGATGATATCTTTCTCACCATGAAAATAATGGAAGAAGGGTGTGTGGTCATATCAATACATATGTAAATGCGTGTGTATATGGATAGAGGGCATAGGTTGAATTTGTTGGGAAGGGAGAATACTCAAGGGATGAAATTATGAGGTGAGAGAGGAAAGTGTCAAGAGGAGATGGGGAGAGACAGGGTAGGGTAAACTATCTCATGTAGAAGAAGCAAGGGGAAGTGGTTACAAGGGAGAGGGAGAATAGGAAGGAAAAAAAAAGGCAAAACCACATTCTCATTGAATTTGGTTCAGGGAGAAAATGACATACATACTAAATGGGATATCTCAACCTGCAGCAGAATAGGGGGAAGGGGGATGAGAGGAGGGATGATTGATGGGGGGATCCTTGGGGGGAGGGGAGGTTGGAAGCACCCACTATAGAAGAGGGACAGGATCATGTAGGGAATGGACCAGGTTGGGGTGGGATGAGTGGGAGGGAATTATAAGCAGCCTTGTACAATATATCTACTATGATAATGTTTTGCATAGCTAGACATGTACAACATATACTGAATTACTTATCTCCCCAGAGGGAATGCGTGACAAAGGAGGAAGGAAATGTATCTGAAATTCGAGTTCTTAACATTAAATGTTTCAAATATATATAAATACTATTATTAATACTCTTTTGCTTATAATTGGGAGATAAGATGTGCAGGCATTGGGACACAAAGATTCACCTTCCTCTAATGGAAAAGTCGAAGGGGGTGTGGGAGGAGGTATGGGAGAGAGCAGATTGGAGGAAGCGATATCTTGTGGGACTGCTATTCTGGGAGGTTGGGTAGGGGGAAAATGATTTTAACTCAAAATCTGGCGGAAATGAATGATGTAAAACAGAAATTAATAAAGCATTTGTTTAAAAAAAAAGAATTTCTTGAAGGATGATTTCTAAGTTCTTGTTTTGATCATGACTATCAATTAGTCCAATAATTTTTAAATTATCTCTCCTGGATCTATTTTCCAGGTCAGTGGTTTTCCCAATGAGATATTTCACATTGACTTCTATTTTTCCATTTGTTTGGATCTATTTAATAGTATCTCGATTTCTCATAAAGTCAGTAGCTTCCATTTGCTTGAATATAATTCTCTTCAGTGAGCTTTTGAGATTCTTTTTTCCATCTGCCAAACTGAGCTTTTTAAGACGGTCTTCTCCTCATGCCTTTTTGAGCCTCTTTTGCCATCTGAATTAATCCATTTTTAAGGTGTTATTTTCTTCAATCAGGTTTTTGACTATCATTTCATAATTTTCTTACATCATTCTCATTTATCTTCCCAATTTTTCCTCCACTTCTCTTATTTGATTTTCAAAATCCTTTTCAAGGTCAACTATCACCTGTATCCAGCTCATATTTTTCTTGGAAGATTTTGGTGCAGGAGTTCTGACTTCACTTTCTTCTTCCTGTTCCCTGCTTTGATCCTTTTTTCCCCAAAATAGGATTCTAATGTCAGATTGCTCCGTTTGCTTTGCTTCCTTTGTTTGCTCATGTTACCACTCAATTACTTGACTTTTGAGCCTTTTGCCACAGTAGAACTCTGCTACCAGAAAGTGGCCCTTTATCCCATTGCTGTGGATTTCACAGCTGCTGTAGCTATTCATTGGGTGCCCTTTCTGAAGCCTCAACACACTCTGGTACATTGGTCACACACCCCAGGACCTCCACCCTAGACAACAATCTATATCTAGGCAGGTTAGACCAAAAGCATTTACCCATCAGACTGCTTGCTTGGTCATCCCTCTATTTGCAGTCCAGGAGCTCTGAAGCAGCAAGGCCTAGGAGCCTCAGCTCTTTCTTGCCTTAGGGGCAAAAGCCAGATCATAATCCCAAACTTCCTGTTCCCAGAATGTCTACACTAACCTCTCACTTTGTGTTTGGCATATATGGGTTGATAATTCTGGAAACAGCAACAGCTTCTATTGACCTGAAGTCCCTCCTGCTGGCTGGTCAGGCTGTCTTGAGGCTAAAACATCAGGCTTGCTCAGGGCTGGGTTCAGTTCCCAGAGCACTGTGCTCAGTGCTTCCTACCAGCCTGTTGGGTTGTTCTTAGAAGGAGGTTAGTTTCTCTCTGACATTTTGTGGGTTCTGTAGTTCCAAAGTTTGTCTAGAGCCATTTTTACATGAATTGGAGGAGGCTGAAGTCCTGTTTGTACTCCACCATCTTGATTCAGCCCTCTCCATTTTTTTAAATTAAATTTTATGTTTAATTTTATGTTAAATCATTCAATTCAACAAGATTTTGAGTTATGAATTTTCTCCCTATCTTTCCCCTACCCACCATCCCAAAACAGGGATTCCACTGAATACTTTCTCCCCCAATTCGGTCTTTCCTATATCCTCCCCCATCCACCCTCTGACTTTGCAGTAGGGAAATATGGATCTCCATCGCCCAGTGCCTGTATATCTTATTTCCCAGTTGCATTTTAAAAAATAATAATAATGATAATTTTTTTTAAACATTTGATGGTGAAACTTTGAACTCCAGATTCTTTCCATTCCTCTCTCATCTACTACCCTTACTTGGAAGATGAGTAATTCAATACATGTTGTGAATGTGGAGTTATACAAAACATTTCCAAAGTGGATATATTGTGAAAAACTGACTATATTTCCCTCCATCCTATGCTGGCTCTCACTTATCCTATTCTCTCCTTTGACACTATCCCCTTTCAAAAGAGTGTGATTCTAACAACTCAACTTGTTTTCCCCTCCATCATCCTCCTTCTCTTCCCCTTCCCCCAACTCTCCTGTAGGGCAATATACCCAATTTGGTGTGGATGTTATTCACTCCCTAAGCCAAACTCAATGAGATTAAGGTTGACCCATTGCCTTTCACTTTCCTTTTCTTCCCCTCAGTTGTGACAATTATCCTTTGCCTCTTCTACATGAGTTAATTTACCCCATTTTCTCCCCATCACCTCTCATTATATTCCTCTTGCACCTCTCAATTTCACCTTTTAAATATTATCCCTTCCTATTCAATTGATCCTGTGCCCTCTGTCTATGTATTCCTGAACACATATAAGCACACACTCACATATGTATTCATAAACACATATCAATATGCAGCCTCTTATGTTGAAGTGGCCTTCAACTACCATCAAACTGAAAAGTTTCATAAGTTAAAATTATAATATAACCATGTAGGCATGCAAATAGTTCAACTTTGTTAAGTTCCTTAAGGTTTCTTTTCTGTGTTTACCTTCTTTTTTTCCATGGTAACAATCCCTTTTTATTAAATGGAAATAAATTTCCACACAGACATTGAAGCTACAAGTCAAACACCACCATGGTCAAATGAACTTTAGGCAGATAACAAGTGTCTGTTGAACTTAACTGACCTTCAAATATAAAAATAACTTATATAAAATAATCTCATAAAGTGGTATTTTCATTTTTATATATATTTGAAACATTTATTTTTAAAACGTGGAATTTCAGATCCATTCCCTTCCTCCCTTGTCACCCATTCCCTCTGGGAAGATAAGCAATTCAGTATGTGTTGTACATGTATAGCTATCCAAAACATTACAATAGTAGATATATAGTAAAAGACTGCTCATATTTCCCTCCCACCCATCCCACCTCCCACTTGGTGCATTCCCTACTTTGATACTGACCCTCTCTGATAGTGGGAACTTCCAACCTTCCATCCCCCCAGAATGCCCTCCCCTCCATCATGCCCCTCTCATCCCCCTTGCTCCTACTCTCCTGCAGGGTGAGATATCCTATTTAGTATGTATGTCATTCTCTCCCTGAGCCAAATTCAATGAGAATATGGTTTTGCCTTTTTGTCTTCCTGTTCTTCCCGTCCCATGCAACCACTTCTCTTTCCTTCTTCTACATGAGATAGTTTACCCTACCCTGTCTTTCCCATCTCCTCTTGCCACTTTATTCTCTCACCTCTTAACTTCACCCCTTAAGTATCATCCCGTCCCACCAAATTCAACCCGTGCCCTCTATCCATCCATACCTGTAAATATATATACACACATTCACATATGTATTCTTATGCCTGTATACACCTCATCAATTGTTTTGATACATCATATTTTCATCATTCACAGTTATTGTTTTTCCATGTAGGAATATAAATAGTACAACTTTGATAAGTTCCTTTTGATTTCTTTTCCCTGATTACCTTCTCTGGCATCTCTTGCTTCTTGTGTGTGAATGTCAAATTTTCTATTCAGCTCTCATTTTTTCCTCACGAATGCTTGAAAGTCCTCTATTCCACTGAATGACCATATTTTCCCCTGAAATTAGATAATCAGTTTTGCTGGACAGGTGATTCCTGGTCTTAATCCCAGGTCTTTTGACCTCTGGAATATCATATTCCAGGCCCTTCAATCCCTCAGTGTAGAAGCTGCCAGGTCCTGGGCTATTCTGATTGTGTTTCCACAATATTGAAATTGTTTCTTTCGGGCTGCTTGTAGTATTTTCTCCTTGATCTGGAAATTCTGGAACCTGGCTATAATATTCCAAGGAGTTTTCTTTTTGTGATCTTTTTAGAAGGTGATATCTGGATTCTTTCAACCTCTATTTCCCCCTCTGGGTCTAAAACATCAGGGAAATTTTCCTTGAGAATTTCTTTAAGGATGATTTCTAGGTTCTTTATTTGATCATGGCTTTCAAGTAGTCCAATAATTTTTAAATTATCTCTCCTGGATCTATTTTCCTGGTCAGTGGTTTTTCCCATGAGATATTTCACATTGCCTTCTATTCTTTCATTTTTTTGGATCTGTTTAACAGCAGCTTCATTTCTCATAAAGTAACTAGCTTCCATTTGCTCCAGTCTAACTCTGAAGGAATGAATCTCCTCAGTGAACTTTTGACATTCTTTTTCCATCTGGCAAATTCAGCTTTTTAAGGCATTTGTCTCCTCATTGCCCTTTTGAGCTTCCTTTGCCATTTAAGTTAGTCTATTTTTTAAGGTGTTATTTTCCTCACTCAGGCTGTTGGCTCTCATTTCATACTTTTCCTGCATCCTTCTCATTTCTCTTTCTAATTTTTCTTCCACTTCTCTTATTTGATTTTTAAAGTCCTTCTTAAGGTCCTCTATGGCCTCCAACCTGCTCATGTTTTCCTCTGGGGCTTTTGGAGCAGGACTTCTGACCTCACAACAATCCTCCTGTTCCATGCTTTGGTCCTCTTTGCCCCCAAAATAGGAGTCTAATATTGCATTTTTTTTGGTTTATTTTGTTTCCTTTGCCTAGGCATGTTGCCACTTAATTACCTGATATTTGGGCTGCTTGCCACAGTAGGCCTCTGCTGTGGGGGGCTTCCATCCCAAACGTTGGGGTCTTCACAACTTCCAGAGGTATTAATTGGGTATTAAAAGCTCTGTGGAGCTTCCACATGCTCTGGCAAGCTGGATACCCACCCCAGACCCCCCCCCCCAAGACTGCAATCCAGATCCAGGGAGGTTAAATCAAGAGTGATTACCCACCAAGACTGATTGCTGGATTTCCCTACAGTTTGCAGGCCAGGAGCTCAAGCTACCACTGAAGCTGCAAAATGGCGACTGAGCCAGGGTTCCTCAGCCACTTCTTACATCCAGCGAAAGAAGATGATGCTTTCCCCAAATACTGGTCCCGAAGTCGATAAGGCACTAACCTCTCACTTAGTCCTAGGCATATCTGTGTTGATAATTCTGGAATCTCCACAGCTGCTGTTGTTCTGGAGTGCCTCCAGCCTCTGCTGGCCCGGCCAGCCTGGGGCTAAATCCATGACTCAGATGTGCCTGGGCTCAGCTCCCTAAGTAATTTTTTGGTAAATTGATTGGTATGGCACTAAATATGTAGTTTAGTTTGGGTAAAATTGTCACTGTAGTGTGTTTTTATGCCTTTGTATAGCATAGTTTGCCTTTTTTTGTCTTTCTTTCCTTTTATCCCATTACATTCCCTTTGACCCCCTTAATAAGTTTTTTTTATCATCTGATTTTTTCATTTATACCCACACCCTCTATCTATGTATAACCTTTTTAAAGGTCATGATAATTATATAAATTTCGATATTGACAGTTAACAGCTTTTCGTATACAGATGTAAACATTTTGCTCTTATGGCATCCGAAGTTATGTGCATGTGTGCATAAGTGTGTAGGTGTGCATGTGTGTATGTGTGAGTGTGTGTTTTCATTATTTACCCATTTATGTCTTTCTTGAGTCTTGTAACTGGAGATCAAATTTCCCATTGAACTCTGGCTTTTTCATCAGGAAATTCTGGAAGTTCTTTATTTCATTAAATGACAATCTCTTTGCCTAAAAGATTATGCTCAGTTTCGCCTGGTAGTTAATCTTTGGTTGCAGTGCTAGCTATTTTGCCCTACAAAATATCAAATTCCATTCCCTCTGATCTTTTAATGTAGAAGCTGCTAGGTCCTGTGTGATCCTGAATGTAGTTCCATGATATTTGAATTGTTTCTTTTTGGCTCCTAGCAATATTTTCTCCTTAATCTTGTAATTGTGGAATTTGGCTACTACATTTCTTAGAGTTTACAATTTAGGATCTCTTTCAGGAGGAGTCTGGTGAATTCTTTTAATAACTATTTTATCTTCTGATTCCAGGACTTCAGAACAGTTTTCTTTGAGAATCTCTTGCAGGATGTTGTCCAGGCTGCTTTTTTCATTATGGCTTTCGAGTAGACCAATACTTTTTTTCCAAAGTTTTTATCAACTTCTGGTTTACATCATTCATTTCCGGCATATTTTGAGTTAAAAATTTTTCCCCAATTTTCCCCTACCCACCATCCCAGAATAGCATTCCCACAGGATATACCCTCCTCCAGTCTGCTCTCTCCCATATTTTCTCCCATACACCCTTTGACTTTTCCAAGTAGGGCTAGTGAATCTCTATGCCCCAATGCCTGTATATCTTATTTCCCAAATATAAGTAAATGGTATTGATAAAATGTATTTATATATTTTCAAAAATTTGATTTTAAAACTTTGAATTCTGCATCCCTTCCCTTCCTCCCTTGTCACCCAACCTTACTGGGAAAATAAGCAATTCAGTATATGTCGTACATTTCTAGCTAGGCAAAACATTACCATAGTAAATATATTGTAAAAGTCTGATTATATTTCCTTCCCTCCTATCACACCTCCCAATTTTTCTATTATCTACTTTGATCCTGACTGTTTTCAAAAGTGGGTGCTTCCAAATTCCCACCCCGCCAGCTTGCCTTCCCTTCCATCATCCCTTATCCCTCTACTCTTCTGTAGGGTGAGATATCCTATTTAGTATGTATATAATTCTCTCCCTGAGCCAATTTCAATGCAAATAAGTTTTTGCCTTTTTGCCTTCCTGTTCTTCCCCTACATTGTAACCATTTCCCTTGCCTCTTCTATATGAGATAGTTTACCCCATTCTGTCTCTCCCCATCTCTTCTCATTGTATTCCTCTTTCCTCTTAATTTCACCTTTAAGTATCATCCTTTCCTATTTAATTAGGCCTGTGCCCTCTATCTATGTATGCCTGTAAACATATATACATATATTCACATATGTATTCATATGCCCATATACCCTTCTTCAGCTATTTTCATACTGTGAAAAGTTTCATCAGTTACAATTTCTTTTTTTCCATCTAGGAGTGGAAATAATTTAACTTTGATAAGTTCCTTATGATTTCTTTTCCCTGTTTACTTTTGCAAGCTTCTCTTGCTTCTTGTATCTGAATTTCAAATTTTCTATTCAACTCTGATTTTTTCATCAAGAATCCTTGAAAGTCCGCTATTCCATTGAATGCCCATATTTTCCCATGAAACATGATACTCAGTTTTGCTGGGTAGGTGATTCTTGCTTTTAATTCCAGCTCCTTTGCCCTCTGTAATATAATATTCCAAGTCCTTCAATCTTTCAGTGTAGAAGCTGCCAGATCCTGCACATTCCTGATTACATTTCCACAGTATTCAAATTGTTACTTCCTGGTTACTTGTAATAATTACTCCTTTATCTGCGAATTCTGGAACCTAGCTATATGTTTTGTTTTGTTTTTTCCCCATGATATATTTCACTTTGCCTCCTATTCTTTTGATTGGATCTGTTTAACAGCATCCTGATTTCTCATAAAGTCACTAGCTTCCATTTGCTCCAGTCTAATTCTGAAGGAATGATTCACCTCAGTGAGCTTTTGAGATTCTTTTTCCATCTGGCAAATTCAGCTTTTTAAGGCATTCTTCTTCTCATTGCCTTTTGAGCATCTTTTGCCATTTGAGTTAGTCTATTTTTTAAGGTGCTGTTTTCTTTTGTCAGGCTGTTGACTCTCATTCTCTTCCCAATTATTCCTGCACTTATTTTATTTGCTTCTTAAGTTCCCCTATGGCCTGTAACCAGCCCATATCTTCTTGGAAGCTTTTCCTGCGGGATTTCTGACTTCCATATCTTCCTCCTGTTTCCTGCTTTGATCCTTTTTGTCCCCAAAGTAGAAGTGTAAAGTTGGGGAAATCTGTTTATTTTGTTTCCTTTACCTACTCATGTTGCCCCTAAGCCTCTTGATCCCTGGGCTTTTTTGCCACCCTAGGACTCTGACACCAGACAGGGGAGCTTCTGTCACAAATGCTGGGGTTTTCTCAGCTTTCAGAGTATTTAGTTCGTTGCCCACTCTGAAGCCTCCCCATGCTCTGACAAGCTGGTCACACAACCCAGGACCTCCACCCCAGACAGCAATCTAGATCTAAGAAGGTTGAAGCAAGAGTGAATACCCCGAAGACTTATCACCCGGTCCTCCCACAGTCTGGAGGCTAGGAGCTGAAGCTGCAATGTGGCACTGCCTGCCCTGCAGTGTCTCAGAGGCTTCTGCCCCTCGGGGCAAAAGCCAGGCACTCGAGGAGGAGCCAAGATGGCAGAAAGGAAGCAGTAACCTTGCTGAGCTCCTCGGTCACTAAGTCTCAAAGGGTGAATCTGAGCAGATTCCAGAGTGACAGAGCCCATTGGAAGACAGAGTGTGGCAGAGTCCAGCCCAGGAGGTTGCCCAGTGTGCCCAGATAAGACGAGCAGAGAGTGTGTGGGGTCTGCACAGCTCAGACCTAAGAGCAGACAAGCAGACTACACCAGAGAGAGAAAAAGCCCCAGCCTGCAGACCAAGGATGAATTGCACTCATCTCACAGAGGGAAAGGATCATTGGAGACAGGTAGGAGAGTCGGGTCCCCAGTGGAGAGAGTGGCTTCTCCCGCTGTATTCGGCCCCTAACCTGGAAGCTTAGAAACTGCCTACCTGTATAATACAGGGACTGGATTGGCAAAGTAAATTCTAGCTGCTCTGATCCTCCCATCCCTCCTTCATGAAGCAGAAAACACAAAGATAAGTCTTCCACCCAGATTGAAACCCCAAGTTAATGGAAATAGCCCCAGGCTTGAGAGTCTCCAAGAAGGGGTATAACTGAGACAGCCAGGAGTCTGAAGAGAAGAGAGGGAGGGGTCCCAACAAGCCCCACCTCACCTCACCAACAAAAGCCTACTTATAGCCCAGGGGTATAGAGGCAGAAATCTGAAGTGGTCAGACTCACCCCCACCTACACATCTACATTCCTCACTGATTTCTCTGACTTAGCCATAAACTAGCCACACAGAGGTATTCAAAGTCAAGGATCAGGCCCTAAACTCATAGCCAGAGAAACTAAGAAACAGGAAGTCACAATGGGAAGGAAGGAAGCTGAAAAGGAGAAGGGAAAAGCAAGAAAGTCTATCCCTCATGAATTTAGATGCAAAAATTAGCCAAAAGACTCCAACAACTTATCACAAAAATAATACACCCTGATCAGGTAGGATTCATTCCAGGAATGCAAGGATGGTTTAATATTAGGAAAACCATGAGGATAATTGAGCATATCAACAATAAAACTAGAAGAAACCACATGATCATCTTATTAGATGCAGAAAAGGCTTTTGACAAAGTACAACATCCATTTCTATTAAAAACACTAGAGAGTATAGGAATAAATGGAGCCTTCCTTAAAATAGTTGATAGCATCTATTTAAAACCATCAGCAAGTATTATATGCAATGGGGATAAACTAGAAGCCTTTCCAATAAGATCAGGAGTGAAACAAGGGTGTCCACTATCACCCCTCTTATTCAATCTGGTACTAGAAACACTAGCAGTAGCAATTAGAGAAGAAAAAGAAATCAAAGGAATCAAATTAGGCAAAGAAGTGACCAAGCTATCACTCTTCGCAGATGATGTGATCATATACTTAGAGAATCCTAGAGAATTAAGTAAAAACCTACTTGAGACAGTAAATAAATTTGGCAAAGTTGCAGGATATACAATAAACCCACATAAATCCTCAGCATTCCTGTACATCTCTAATGAAACTCAGCAGCAAGAGATAGAAATAGAAATCCCATTTAAAGTCACTGTAGACATTAGAAAATATTTGGGAATCTACTTGCCAAAACAAACCCAGAATCTATATGATCACAACTACAAAACACTTCTCACACAAATAAAACCAGAAAATCCATACTGCATGGCGCTCTCACTGTCCTTGGCATATATGTGTTGATAATTCTGGGTACGCCACAGCTGCTGTTGTTCTGGACTCCCTCCAGCTGGCAGCCAGTTAGGCCTGCCCTGGGGCTAAAACCTATGGCTCAGGATGGGTTGATCCCAGCTCCCAGAGTGCTGCTTTGGCTGCTCCCTGCTGGCCTGCCAGGTTGTCCTCAGTGGGAGGTTAGCTTCTCTGTATCATTTTGTGGGTTCTGTAGCAACAAAGTTTTTTCAGAGTCTGCTTTTACATAATTTGTAAGTCGTAGGAGCTGGAGCTGCATCGAAGTCTTGTTTGTACTCCACCATCTTGACCCCCTAGCCCAATGAATCTTAAGTTATCTCTCCTGTATCTGTTCTTCAGGTCAGTTTTTTTTTTTTTCCTGTGAGATATTTTACACTTTCTTCCAATTTTTCAATCTTCATGTTTTGTTTGATTGACTCTTGGTACATCATACAGTCCTGAGATTCAATTGAACTGATTCTAATTTTTATTGAATTATTATCTTCTGTTAGTTTTTGAATGACCCTTCTAGGTTAGTATTTTCTCCAATTAGTTCACTAATTTTACTTTTTAAGGATTTGTTTTCTTCAGTGAAACATTTTTCCAATTTGGTCACTGTAGATTTAAATTTATCTTATACCTCCCTAATTTGGCTTTTAAAATCTTTCTTGAGCTCCTCCAAAAATTCTTTTTGGGCTTGAGACCAGTTCATATTTCCATCTGTAGTCTCAGGTGTGGATACAGAGTTCATGGAGTTTCCTTAAAATGATTCTTCTCCTTCACAATAATCTGATTCTATTGTCTTTGGTCTTCCCTTTGTAAGTTGCTTCCAGCCCATTGTAATTGCCTATTTCCTGTCCTTTAAAGTGTACTTCTCCTCCTGGAGTACAAAGGGATGTAACCCAAGGTTCTCAGGCTGGGAGCTAGGTGCCTAGTTGTTGGCTCGTTGGGCTGTAGCCTCTGGGTGTCTAGATTGAGGCCAAAACCAGGATTCTCAGTGTTTCCCCATAGTTCCCCTGAGGTTCATAGAGTAATCTTTCAGGGAGGGGTAGTCTGGACACTTCACAATTTCTCCTTCTATGCCCCTGGTCTATAGCTCAGGCAGGCTTTTCTGGTCAGGTGAGGTAGGGATGGTTGGGACCCCTCCCACTCTTTTTTTCATAGTCCTTACTGCCCTTTCTCCATGACTCCTAAGCCTTAGGCTAATTCTGCTATTTCAGGATTTTACTCTGGGTGGGAGATTTATCGCTGAGTTTTCTTGTTCAGGGAGGGGGAATCAGAGCAGCCAGAGTTTACTTTGCCAACCTGGCCTCTGAAAAATCAGGCAGGTTATTTTTAAATTTCCAGGCTGGGGGCTGGTAGCCCTAGAAGAAGCTGCTGTCTCTGCTGGGGGCCCTGAGCTTTTGCTTACAGCTCCAACAGATCCTCCTGTCCCATGGTGAGATGCTTGTGAGATGGCTAAGAATCACCCTTGGAGTGGGGGTAAGTCTGCTGGCTGGGGCTCCTTTTTTCTCTGCTGTAGTATGCTCTCTAGTCCTAGCTGCTGCAGCCCCTGCATACTCCACACTCTCCCTTCTCCAACCCACATGGGCACTTCCCTGAGCTGGATTCTGCCACTCTTTGTCTCCCAGTGGATTCTGACACTCCAAAATCCATTCAGATCCATTTTTTAAAGTTTAGTGTTGGGATTCACACAGGAACTTAGAAAAATTACTGCTTCAATTCTTCCATCTTGCCTCCATCCCCCTAGGATCTTTTACAAGAGATGATCAGTTAATACTTTAAATTTCTATTTTGCCCTCTGGTTCTAAAACATCAAGGAAATTTTCCTAGAGAATTTCTGGAAGAATGATTTCTAGGTTCTTTTTTTGATCATGGCTTTCAGGCAGTCAAATCATTTTTAAATTATCTCTCCTGGATCTCTTTTCTAGGTCAGTGGTTTTCCCAATGAGATATTTCACATTGCCTTCTAATTTTTTCATTTCTTTGGATCTGTTTGATAGTATCTTGATTTCTCATATAATCATTAGCTTCTATTTGCTCCAATTTAATTCTGAAGGAATTGTTCTCTTCAGTGAGCTTTTGGAATTCTTCTTCCACCTGTTAAATTTGGCTTTTTAAGGCATTTTTCTCCTCATTGGTTTTTTGGGCCTTTTTTGCCATTTGAGTTGCCATTAATCTATTTTAAGGTGTTATTTTCTTCAGTCTGTTTGCTGACTCTCCTTTCATGATTTTCTTCTATCATTCTCATTTCCCTTCCCAGTTTTTCCTCCACTTCTCTTACTTGATTTTCAAAATTCTTCTTGAGTTCCTCCATGTCCTCTAACCAGTTCATATTTTTCTTCAAAGCTTTTGGTTCAGAAGTTCTCAGTCAGATGTTTTCCTCCAGCTCCATGCCTTGACCCTTTTTGTCCCCCAAAAAGGATTCTATAGTCTGTTTGTGTTTCTGCTGTTTGCTAATATTGTCAGCCAATTACTTGACTTTTGAGCTCTTTGCCACTGTATAAATCTGTTTCCAGAGAGGAGACCTTTATCCCAAATTGCTGAAGTTTTTGCAGCTGCCAGAATTATTAGGAAGGTGCTATCTCTACTGCCCTGGCTCATTCGTCACCCACTCCAGGATCTCCACCCAAGACCATGAAACAGATCCAGGCAGGTTAAAGGAAGAGAGATTACCTTCTGAATGGCTGCTTAGCCCCCCTATAATCTGCAGTTCAGGAGCTCTGAAGCAGCCATGTGGAGGTGGGTACACTACTGCTGCACCTCTGCCTCTTCTTGCTCTGGGGGACAGAGGCTGGACCACACTCCAAGTCCCCCCCCAGTTCCAACAGAGCTCTATCCTGACCTTTTACTTTATCTTTGGCATTTATGGGTTGATATTTCTGGAAACCACCACAGCTGCTGGTGATCCACTCTCCAGAAATCCTTCCAGTGGTGGCTGATCATGGCTGCCCTGGGGCTAAAACTGGGGGATCAAGTGTGCTGCTCTGAATCCTTCCTGTCTGCCTTCCAGCTGTCTTCAGTGGGAGATTTGTTTTTCTGTATCACTTTGTGGGTTCTGCAGCTCTAAATTTTGTTTAGAGTCATATTTTATAGGTAGTTATGGGGGGAGATCCTGAGTTTTCCTGCTTCTTCATAACCATCTTGTTTCTGCACCCCCCCCCCACAGTTTTTTCAAGTCTCTCTAAATTTTATACTTTGCTCAATTTTGATTCTCAGAAGCTAATTGAACAAAGTAATCTTCATGGTAGCATCTGTTATGGAATCTCGTACAATTTTAATACATGCATAGAAAACACCTTGTTGGAGTCAAGCTTCTCAGACTACCAAGTTAAATGTTTCTTTGAATTCAACAAACAAAACACCCAGAAGGATTTAATTCTTCTTAAACTTCTGAATCAGCTATTACTGTGAAAATGTAGTCTGCTATAGAAAATCATTTGTGAAAGCCTGTTTTCTCTTTTTTCAAGCTTCAATCAAGGATAACTTCAAAGTAGATGTAACCACTGTCATAAATATTACAGAAGTAAAACAAGGTATGATTCTATATTTGCTGATGTTTTCTAAATCCCAGTCCCATTTTTTACTCATGTAAGAATGTTGTTAGTGGTTTTTTTTGTAGTCTTTCTCTGGAATGGGTAGTTGTCCAATGCACTCCAATTAAACACAAACACCCCAGACTTCCCAAATGAATCAATTAATCAAATGTAAAAGTTAGGTATGAAGAAATCATTAATCTGTTTGTTAAAGGAAGGGAATGAGCATTTATTATGTTTCTGGTATTTGACAAGAAATGTGCTAAGCAGTTTACAAATATCATCTCACTTTATCTTCATAACAATGTTGTATGGTCAATGCCATTATGATCCTCACTCGCTAAGTGATTAAAGAAGAGAGCAGTTAAGTGACTTGCCAAAATTCATACACCTACTAAATGTCTGAGGCCTAATTTGAACTCAGAAGTGAGAAAACATGATTATTTTATAATATTTTCTGATGCTAGATTTAAAATATATTACTATTCATTCAAAAACTTGACATAACTCTAAGTCTATTTATTTTATAAGAAGCCAGTTCAAAATCAGTCATTTCAGTAGCCAAGAGGTAAATAGGGGTCAAAGGAATGATGCTGGAGGAGAGGACATTGGGAGAATTGAGTTTCTGCTCCCCATCCACTGACACTTTGAAATTTATAAGTAAGGTTGAAAAATCTGAAATTCCACTGGTGTTGATAGTAGCATCTCATTAACATCAGTGACTGATGGAAACTCCTGCATTGTGAAATCAGAAACACAAGAACAAAGTAAGGACACAAAGAAAAGGCAGTTTCAGGATTCTACAAGGGCACTGGCTAAGAAAAACAAGGAGGGAACTATATATAAGGTAAATTTCATGAATTCCAAAGGTTCTAATGATCTGGGGAAAATAGATAGCCCTATAATATTTGCCTAGACCATAATAGAATTTTTCTATAGAAAGCTTCTTTAATTTCATCACTACAGTCAAGAAAGATATAAAACAAACCAAGTTTCATAAACTTTCCTTACTATAATACTCTGTGTTACTTTGCATTTTATTAAGTGCCTTACTTAAAATAAAATGAGTCCCAAGAGGGCTCTAAAGTATACTGGTTCCTCTTGGAGACTATTTGGACAAAACAATTCTTCTTTATTCACTACCAGGAGGTCACCTGCCACTAAGCATAACTCTAGGGACAAATCACTGCTCTAGTTATGTGCTTGATCTGTAAGAAAAAGAGACGAAAAGAAAAGAAAAAGGCAATGTGTATTCCAAATTTACCCATGGAACAACATATTAAGCAACCTTTTTTTCTCAGTGTTCTTTAAAACCTTGAAAGCCTTAATTTTAAAATGTGTATTTTCCCATAGCTTAGCTTCTAGGTTTAGTCTACTGTTAAAAAAAAGGTATTTTAATGGTAAAGTTTTGCTCTAAATTCTGAGCTAATTAAGTAATAGAAGCACACTCCATGACGAAAGAAAAATCCCTTCAATGACCTTGCCAACAGCAAGCCAGCAATGAGTTGCTGAAGGTTTTAAACATAGGGGAGTCAACCACTTCTCAAGGCAGCTTACTCCATGTTAGTATAATTCTCATTGTAAGGAAATTTTGTTTGTCTCTATTTTCTTGGTATCAAGCTTAAATCTGTATACCTGTACCTTCCACCCATTTCTCCTACCTTAGTCCAAGAGGGCAAAATAGAAAAAAATAAAATTCTTCTTCCTCATGATAATTACCAAAGGAAATTCACAAGTATGTTTAGAACAGCCAGAATTTCCAGCTGAATGGAAAGAACAGTATAAAGTCTACAATCCCTCACATTACATGGGTTTTTCACCCAAAGAAACCTTTAAAGCACCAGTAGTTAATAAAAAAAAAAATCCTTCAAATGTTGCTCCTTTGTTAGTCAAAACTAATTTTTCTTTATGGGAGCCAGTTGGGTGAATGCCTTCCTTTCCAGATGCTTTTTCTCAAAGTTTCACAAGATCATTTTCCAAATATTCCATCATGTTTCAGTGGTTGTCATGGACTTGCCCAAGCCATTGATTTTAGCTGACACACTTTCAATTGTACACTCCAGAAGGTCCATAGCATTTCCTTGTTTCCTGATCCAGTGAGGGTTTTTCTGAACATTTGGCGGCATCAAAGTAGCAGCTGCTATGGTTTCTGTTAATAGGGACACTCATCAGGAACCTTTGCATCACGCTTAACTTAGGTCGTGCTGAAAGCCCCAGAGTGGGAACAGGCTGTGGTTTTGCATTTTTGTTTTTGGTACTGCTGCTCAGCCAGGAATTTTATGCAAACTATTCCCCTTCTGATCTGGGCCTAAAGATTGGACAGGGTACATAGGAATGGAGATATTCTCAAGTTTCTCAGTTTTCCTTATATCCTGTGCATCCAAATAATATATATTTCACATGTGGCATATATAGAAAATTTGATCTGAGAGAATAAAGGCAAAAATAAACAATAGTTCTGAATTATGTACATATTGATAAATGTGATGAATAGTTGAATTAATCTCTGATCAAAATTAAATGAATAAAAATAACCTTTACCTATGTCATTTTTAAAAATTAGACTATGTACTTCTGAGATGAAATTATTTTATGTTTCATCCCAATGTGGGAATGAATGTTCTGCTTTATTATCATAAAGTCATTTTAAATTGCCTATCTAAATAGGGTAATTGATTTAGAAACTATAAAATTCAAACTCTCCAATTTACAGATGTGGAAAGTGAGTCTCAAAAAATAAGTGATTTGCCTAAGGTCATACAACTAGTAAATGTCGAAGGCAGAATTATGAACTCAGGGCTTCTTGATTCCATTTATATACAATGTTCTATGCAATATGACACACGTCTTTTATTAGAACCTCCCACAGGCCCTTTACTTAGAAATAGTCATAAAAAATCAAGATGGGCGGCGCAGCTTCCTTTTTCTCTTTTGCGGCGGCCTGCAACATGCCTTCCCGACTAAGGAAGACGCGGAAGCTCCGCGGGCACGTCAGCCACGGCCACGGGCGCATCGGCAAGCACCGCAAGCACCCCGGAGGCCGCGGGAATGCAGGAGGGCTGCACCATCACCGGATCAACTTCGACAAATATCATCCAGGTTATTTTGGTAAAGTGGGTAGGAGGCATTACCACTTGAAGAAAAACCAAAGCTACTGCCCGACTGTCAACCTTGATAAGCTATGGACACTGGTCAGTGAGCAGACCAGGATTAATGCTGCCAAAAACAAGGAGGGCCTTGCCCCTATCATTGATGTTGTGCGGTCGGGCTACTACAAAGTCCTAGGAAAAGGGAAACTCCCCAAACAGCCAGTCATCGTGAAGGCAAAGTTCTTCAGCAGACGAGCAGAGGAAAAAATCAAGGGTGTTGGTGGAGCCTGTGTCCTCGTGGCATAAAAATCCAATGTTATCAAATAAAACAGATGACTTTATTATTAAACATCCTGGGTTTTGCCACATTATGGTGATCTAATTTGAATGTTTGTGGGTTGGGAAATAATAAATTACTCTTGTTGGTCATCATTGTACACTCTCAGAAAGATGACTGCAAAGTTTGCAGACGTGGGTACTCACTTTAAGGAAGACATTTCTGGTTAACCTCATTAAACAGGTTATTATTTGATTATGAAAAAAAAAATCAAGATGAAATTCATTAGGGGAAAATGGAAAGTCTTACAGAGATTCTAGAAGAATCAATTTTACAAACATCCTTCAGGTTTCTCAGACTACCTGGACTGAAGTTACACCTCTAATATATGCTAACTGTGTGAACAACCAGGGAGATTACCCAATTTCTCAGTGTCACAGGCAACTCCCTAACACTATAAGTGACAGAACAAAATCTAGTTGGAATTAGTAAAGAGAGTTTTTTTTTTTCCATTAGAAACTCAAACGCTGATGAAATAAAACACTTATCTAGACAATAAAACAAACAAACAAAAACAAAACAGTGTAACCTTCCTCAAGAGAGGTGATTTATAGGAAGAGAAGTTATTGTCCCATGGCATTCTTTCTATATCATACCAAATCTACAGTTTTATGTACAGTTAAAGGTACTATGATTTAAAAAAGACATTGTTAAGCTGGAGTTTATACAGAAAAGGGTCAGAAGTATTCTGAAGAATGTCAAGCACATGGTATTTGAAATTGTGTTAAAAACTAGGGAGATTTAAATTTGGGGAAGAGGAGGTGGGAAATGAGATAACTGGCCTAATGCCTCTAAAAGACTGTTACATGGAAGAGGGATTTGATTTACCTTCTTAAAGCTGGAAGCAGAGGTATTGTGAGGCTCAAATGAGGTCATTGGTACTTTGCAATTAAAAATACTATAAAATTCCAGTTACCATTAGCATTGCCATGCCACCACCACCACCACCACCACCACCACCATCATCATCATCATCACCATCTACGGTTGTTGTTATTAACATACATTCACCATTCTAACAATAGTGACTCCAGGACACCCCAACCTGTAGCTGAAAACTTGGAAAAATAGACGGAAGCTGAAACCTTTAAATTCTTTAATTTTTTGAAGACATTCTACTTCAGTCATGGTGAGCCATATAAAGGAAGAGGAGAAAAGAGGATAACTGTTTTAATTTTCATTGCCTTTCTTATTCGTAAAATAGAGGAAAATGTTTAATTCTCATTGGGGAAGAAAGACAATGGGTTTCATGGATCTTGGAGAGGTGAAAATTTGAATCTTTCTTTTGGGGAAAAGATAATAAATTATAAAAGATAAATAAGATGTGATCTCAAAGTTCTGGAATTAGAGAACTTGGAAGTAATTTACTGTAACTGCTATGTCCCATTTGCAACACTCCCCAATAAGTGATCACCCAACATCTACTTGAATGTCATTTTCACTGGGAATTTATAACCTATGAAATAGACCATTCTACTGGAGTATTGTGATTATATTATAAAATCCTCAATAAATTATTACTTAACCTAAGCTTGAATATATTCAGTGATGCAAAATTCACTTCTACCTGAAGCAATACATTGAATTTGGGAAGAGATCTGATTATTATGAATTTGAATTACAGTAAACTTCTTAATGAGAGACCCTGTCAAATGGGATCAATGTCTCCTTTAGTCAAACTATGCATATATGCTTTAGTGCTTTGGGAAAAAAAAGTAAAAATTCTCTTCTCTTCTCCCTCAGCCTATAACTTCTCTATAAACTTTCCTTCACATAACCACCAAAAACAATCCTCCTTATACATTACTCTGATTATGTCACTACTTGTCTCAAAAAAAAAATCTTTAGTGGCTCGCCAATTTCTAAGAGAGGAGTTATTAATCTGGAATTTATGAACTTGTTTTAGACACTTTGATAATTATATTTCCACATACTTGTTTTCCTTTATAATGCTCCCGTGTATATTATGTTACACATTTAAAAACATTCTTCTAAGGAGTACATAGCTTTCACCATATTTCCAAATGTGTATATGATAGAAAGAAAATTTAAGAATCCTATTCTAATGTACAAAATATTAACTCAAAAGCCTGGATTTTAAACCCTCTATTATCTAGCTCTCGCTATCTTTTGCAGTTTATTTAGTCTCCTCTATAATAATGTAAGATACTTGAGAATAAGCACTATTTTTTACATATTTTGATGTCCAACACAGTTCTTTGCATGTATTGGATCATTAATAAATATTTTTGAGGCACTGGATTTGGAGTCAGAGGACATGAATTCAAATTTCACCTTTTCATTTTTAACTGTGTAACCTTAACCAAGACACTAAACTTATATATGCTTTGGTTAACTTCTCTATGTGTGGGAGTATTGAACTAGATGTTCACTGAGGTTGCTTCTATCCCTAAAATATAATCTTCTGACCATGGAAAATCAAATGAAAAATAAATTAATTTCACTATGTTTCCTTACAAAACTGTGAACTAGGACCAATGGACAGAAATAGTGGGGGATAGATTTTGGGTCAAAATAAAGGAAAATTTCCAAAAATAATATGTAGTTACAAAATGAAATGGGATTTCTTGTGTGATAATGAGTTTCTCCTTAATAAAATTGTTAAAAAAGGAGACAGATGTCCATTTTCTGTCAACATGGTAGATCCTACAGATAGACATCATGGATAAAATATGACTTCCCTTTCTCCTCTAGGATTCTTTGAATCCATAAATTGAAATAGACATTGTCAGGAAAAATGTCATGATTTGGAAGATAGCAAAAGTGGAATTTAAAAGATTTGAAAAATTGGCTATAGGATGAAGTCCTAATATGTCAAGATCAACCCAATTTATTGTGATTAATGAGTATGAGGCAGAATTTGAAGCCAAGCCCCACTCTCCTGACTTCAAGTCCATCATAAATTATTGTTGTAGATTGTTTCAATCAAACATTTACAATATGAACAGTGAAATCAGCTTTTGGAAAACCCAACTCTTCAGAATATTTTGAAATCCTCAGAGTCATCCTTTCTTGGGGAAGGGTAGGAGAAATCCTTCCCAGTTCCACACCACCCCCATTCAATTACTTCTTGGAGATTTAGACAGAATTGTTCTCTTTCATAGACTGGTCAGCAATGCAAATCTGAAATTCTGGACTGTCTTGCTACTTTATGTTGTGGTTTAGTGATTTTTCAATCTTGTCTGACTCTTCAGGATACTATCTGGAATTTTCTTGGCCAAGATATTGGAGCCGTTTGCCATTTCTTTCTACAGGTCATTTTATAGATGAGGAAACTGAGACAAACAGTGTTAAGTGACTTGCCCAGGGTGACACAGCTTGTAAGTGTATGAGGCTAGATTTGAACTCAGTACTTCCTGATTCCAGGACCAGCACTTTATTCACTGTGCCACCTAGTTGTCCAACTATTTTATACAAGTCACAAAAAACCATCACTGAGTTTCTTCAAGCAATCCCAATACACTTCTGACATAACATCATTTTATTCTTTCCAAAGGCTTGAAGCATTGTACTCCAAGTCACTCGCACGTATGTTTTTCATTAAGGTCTTTATTTTAAGTGGGATGGGTTGATTGGATAATCCATTCAATCTGATCTCCTACTTTTACAAAAAAGCACTCTACCATTTACAAAGCCTTTTCTTTCCATTACCTTATAAAGTAGGTAGGTTAGGTGCTATGCTCCCCATTTTACAGATGAGGAAACAGACTCAGAGATAAGAAACTTTAGTTGAGTCCCATAACTTATAAGCATTGGAAACAGAATTTGAAATCAGTAGACTTTGTCAGGAAAGTTTTGAATGCTGTTTCAAAATCCAACCCTCTATTCACTAAACTATACTATATTATGAAGCACATATCAAAGTATTTCTAACAAAAATGTCTTTGAATGTATTTTGATTTAAAAATATAATAGTAACTTATCACACTTCACCACAGGAATGAGTAATTATGGGTTGCTTGGTGTTGGTTATAAATGTTTCAAAATCAAACTGACAATCTTGTCAGATATTCCCAAATCATATTTTTTTTCAGTGTGGGCCCTTGTGTTAGTCTTGAGATTCCATTTACATGTTTACAGTTCTATCAAATAAGATTGATGTTAAGATAACAATAAATTAAATGAGAAAGTCTAAAAACCCCTCTTTTTAAAATATCCTTTATTGCTTCACATCTGTGTGGTACAATGAAAGCCAGATTTTAACTGTGGAACTGAGGCTAGAACCATTTGAAATGCCATAGGTCTGCATTTCAGCCTAGAAGACTAGGACCCAGTTTTGGGTCCTAAATCCCTGAGGTTAAAGGAATGGTTACTGATGTCTTGAAATATTTTTTGAATGCATGGTGATTGGCCTTGATTTTAATAGACTTCATTCCCGCAGATTTTTTTTCTCTTTAAGAAAATTTATCTCTTTATCCTGACAAGCAGACTTCCAATGGTCTGGCTATGAAGTGATAAAGGCCTGAACCCGGGTGATGGCAAGGTCAGAAGCAGTAATAAATAAATTAAGACTGAGTGATTGATGTATGCCTGTCTGTTATCACTTATCAGTTTTTAAAAATGGTGCTCCTACTTTTTTTAAATCTCAGAAGTTATTTCATCTCATGATATGACCCTGAAACTATTACATTTTAGTGGACAGTTTAGTGTTGTAGCAAAATAAAAATTGCAGCAAAGTTACTTAGGAACATTTAAAGATATGAAGATTTTTCTGAATCCACGGTGCTTAGCCTAGTCAAGGCAATATGCAATTATTAAGCACTTACAATTTGCCAAATACTTTCATAAACATTGAGATTACAAGGAAAGGTTAAAATAAAAAGACCTTTTCTTCAAGATCTCAGTCTAATGGAAGAGATAACATTCTAGCAACTACATGCAAAAAATATTTTATAGATAGATATGTACACATCTGCAAATACATATATACACACATACACATATTTGCACAGATGCATATATACACAGATATATATGCACACATAGACAGAAGTTAAATTAGAGCAATCTCAGAAAGAAGGCACTAAGATTAATTAGGAATAGGAAAGGGTTCTCGAAAAAGGTAGGACTTTAGCCGAGCCTTAAAGGAAACCCTTGAAACTAGGAAATAGAGATGAGGGAATGATGTCCAAATATGGGGGACAGACATTGAAAATGCATAAAGTTGAGAGATGAAGTATCATGTGCAAGGAATAGGAAGGAGGCCAGTGTCTTTGGATCACAGAGTATATTGGGAAGAGTCATATTTAAGAAGACTGAAAAGGCAGGAAGGGTTCAGGTTACAAATGGCTCCCTTCTAAGATACTCTATTTTATCATTTATTTCAATTAAAATATATACGTATCCAAAATGTGGGTAGAAAATAAAAGATTAAGTAGTAAGAAAATATCAGATACTCTAATTATATACTAATATTCTAATATCTCATAGTCGACAGTCGGATGGAAAATTTATATATGATGAGGATGTTCATATAAAGCCAATTATCTCTTAATTTAGAGAAAAATAAATGAAGTTACCATTTAGAAGACTATCTTAAAGATAGCCTACTTCATAATGCAGCATCTATTATTTATCTATAGATAGACAGAAAGGTATATGTGCATATATCTATTTCTCTATCTACTTTAGCTGGGAGGGGTCTGGATCTGAGATATCATTATTATAAACAATCCCCTAGCACGTTAAATCTCTCCACTAATCCAGTTACTCATTTTTTAAATTTAAAATCATAGTTGCCTCGGACAGTGAGGAGCTAAGTGATTTTTCCATCCTCACACAACCAGTAACTGTCAGGGTCAATACCCAAAGGCAGGACCTCCAGACTACAGACTGGAGTTGTACTCAATATGCCATTTTGCATCTTTATCAGTCTTGTATATTCTGGGGCAGGCAGGTAGTACAAAAGATAGTGCACTGGTCCTGGAGTCAGGAGAATACACATTCAAATTCAACCTCAGATACTTCCTAGTTGCATGACCCTGGCCAAGTCCCTTAATCTTGGTTGCTTCCCAAAAATAAGTAAATAAGTCTTATCTATTCTGAAAATTGATGAACAGAAAAGGGATATCATAAAAACATTATTTGTCTGCACTGCATAATAGTAAGACATGGCTACATTGTATATGTGTGTGTGTGTGTGTGTGTGTGTTGTTTTTTTTTCCTTTCTTTTCCTTCAGCTTAATGTTTAATTGGTGCTTTATTGTCCAAGAAGCATTGTCAATTGCAAAATGACATTAAAAAAATAAAAACCTCCATAGTAAACAAACATAAGGGCTCTTTTCTTCTCTCCCTCCAATCTCCCCTCTGCTTTCTCACCCTACCCCCACCATTTCTTTTCTTTTTCATTTGGCAAAAGACAATCACTGCTTGGGAGCAAGCATCAGTTTAGCTCTACACTTCCTGTCAGAAATCTTACTGACTTCACTTGAGCTACATCAATAGAAGACCACTGACTATGAATAAGACTCCCCAGTATGACAGGTAAAACTTTTAAAATGCAGGCATCTGAAAGCATGTTCCTCATATACTATAACAGATAGTTAGACCAGGAATATTTTAATAAAATAACTTTTTTCCTTGATTGCATGTAAAAACAATTTTAACATTCATTTTTTTAGAAATATTTAGTTTCAAATTCTTTTCCTACTCTCCCTCCCTCCTTTATTGAAAAGGCAAGCAGTTTTACATAGGTTATGCATGTGTAGTTATGCAAAACCCATTTCAATGTAAGTCATTCTGTAAAAGAAGAAAAACAGATACAAACTCAAGAAAAATAAAGAAAAAGTATCTTTATCTGCATTCAGGCTCTACTACTTCTTTCTCTGGAGATGTACAGCACCTTTCAGTGTAATTTCTATAGAACTGTCTTGGATCATTGTATTACTGAGAATAGAATAGTTAAGTTATTCATATCAGATCATAATACAAAATTGTTGTTACTGTATACATTGTTCTTCTGGTTCTGCTCATTTTACTTTGCATCAATTCACATTGTCTTTCCATATTTTTTTCTTAAGAGCAGTCTGCTCACCATTTATTGAAACACAATAGTATTCCACCACAACCATATACAACTTGTTCAGCCATTTCCCAATTGATGGACACCCCTTAATTTCCAATTCTTTGCCAACACTAAAAGAGCTGGTATAAATATTTCTGTATACACAGGACATTTACCTTTATTATGTTTTTATCTCTTTGGTATTTCTTGGTCGAAGTGCATGTGTGATTTTGTAACCCTATGGGGATAGTTCCAAATTGCTATACAAAATGATTGAATCAGTTCGCAATTCCACCAATAGTACATTCGTATTTAATTTTCCCACATCAGTCCAATATCTGTCATTTTCCTTTTCAGTAATATTAGCCATTCTGACAGGTATGAGGTGGTAGCTCAGAGTTGGTTTAATTTGAATTTCTCTCATCAATAGTGATTTAGAGTATTTTTCATATAAATAAAGGTAATTTTGATTACATTGTCTGAAAACTCTCAGTTCATATCCTTTAACTATTCATCAATCAAGGAATGACTCTAATTTTTATAAATTTGCCTCATTTGTCTCTATGTTTGAGAAATTAAGTCTTTATCAGAGAAATTTACATTATTTTTCACATTAATGATTACCAACTATGTATTTCCCTCCATCTTATTTCCCTCTATTTATCACATCCTTTCTTTTTACCCTGCCCATTCTCAAAATGGTTTGCTTCTGACTTTTACTCCCTCCAAACTGCCCTCTCTTCTATCACTTCTCCCACCCTTCTTTTATGGCTTTCCCTTCCTCTTTTCCTGAATGGTAAGATAGATTTCCACACCCAATCAACTGTCTATATTATTCTTTCTTTGAGCCAATTCTAATGAAAGTAAGGTTCATGTGCTCCCCTCCACACTTTCCCCATTTATTCCTTAACTTTAAAATCTCAGGTCACTTTTATGTCAGATTCTTCTTTCTCATTGCTTAATTTTACCTTCGTTTGTTTGTTTTTTTATTAATTTAGAGATTATTGTACCATCACATTCAACTCATACCTCTACTTTCTGTATCTCTATATTCCTTCTGACTGCCATAATAATGAAAAAAATCTTTAGGCATTATAAGTATCACTTTCCCAGGTAGAAATGTAAATAGTTTAACCTTACTGAATTGGTTATAATTTCTCTTTCCTGCTTTACCATGTCATGCTCCTTTTGCCTCTTGTATTTGAAAATCAGGTTTTCTATTCTGGTCTAATATTTTCATTAAGAATTCTTGAAAGTCCTCTGTTCATTTTCTCCTGCAGGATTATAGTCAGTTATTCTTTTTTCTTTTTTTTTTCTTCCGGATTGGTGATTCTTGGTGTAATCCTAGTTTTTAGCCCTCTAGAATATCATATTCCAAGCCCTCTGATCCTTTAATATAGAAGCTGATAAATGCTATGCGATCCTGACTGTGCCTACATGATATCTGAATAACTTCTTTTTGACTGTTTGCAATATTTTCTCCTTGATCTGGGAGGTTTGGAGTTTGACTATAATATTCCTAGGACTTTTCATTTTGGGATCTCTTTCAGGATGGATTGTTGGATTGATTGATTGTTAGATTGATGGATTGCTTTGATTTTTATCTTACCCTCTAGTTCTAGAATATCAGGGTAATTTTCCTTGATAATTTCCTGAAAGATGACTTCTAGACTCTTTTTTATCATGAGTTTAAGAGTACTGCAATAATTCTTAAAGTATCTCTCCTGGATCAATTTTCCATATCAATTCTTCTTCCAATGAGATATTTCAAATTTTCTCTTGTTTAATTCCTTTGATTTTGTTTTATTGTTTCTTGATGTCTCAAAAAGTCATTAGCTTTAGCTTGCCAAATCCTCACTTTTAAGGAATTGCTTGCTTTAGTGAACTTTTGTATCCTTTTTTTTTTTCGTTTGGCCAATTCTGCTTTCAAGGTATTCTTCTCTTCATTGGAATTTTGTGACTCTTTTACCATTTGGCCTTCTCTGTTTTTTTAGGTGTTATTTTCTTCATTATTTTTTGTACCTCCTTTACCAAGCTGTTGACTCTTTTTTTTTTCCCATGATTTTATTGCATCACTCTCATTTCTCTTCCTAATTTTTCCTGTACCTTTCTTACTTGATTTTTAAAATCCTTTTGGATCTCTTCCATCACCTGCAACCCATTTTTTTTTTCTTTGAGGCATTGGACGGAGGAATTTTAACTTTGTTATCTTCTTCCGAGAGTGAGTTTTAATCTTCATTGTCACCATAGTAACTTTCTACAGCCAATTTTTTTTTTTCTGTTGGTTGCTCATTTTTCCAGTCTATTTCTTGACTTTTAGCTCTATGGTAAAGTGGGGCTTTGCTTCCCAAGTGAAGAGTGGACTATTCCAAGCTTCAGGTTTCTGTGCAGCTGTTTTCAGAGATAATTTTGGAGACTTGTACATTTTTGGCACTTCCAAACACCTCTAGGGAGCAGTGTATTTACTAAGTTCTTTACTGTGCACTGGTTTGTGAGTAACAACAAACACTCTTTTCAACTCTGGAACTGTGACCATGGTCCCTGATTCCCTACAGTAGCAAGCTCTGTTGTGCTCATACTCCTCCACGAATCAGGACTAAGACCTAAGAATGCTACCCATATACATGTATAAGCAATGCAACAGTCTTCCATCCTTGTGCCAGCAAAGAGATCCTTGTAAATCTCCTTCTGATGCATTGCCCTATCCCCTTAATATCTGTGGGCTGAGAGGTCTGCAAACTGCCATTGCTGCTACTGATTCAGTTGCCCCAGGGCCTACTCCTAGTTTGCTGGGTCCTGTTCTGGACTGGTGTAGCCTGTGCTGAACTGCACTCCTCCCTCACACTGGTGTGACGGACCTTCCTTGTTGACCGTCTAAAATGTTTTGGGCTAGAAAATTGTTTCACCACATCTGTATTTGTTTAAAGTCATTATTTAAAGGTATTTGGAGAGTTTGAGGTGAGAGTTCAGGCAAATCCTGACTTTACTCAGCCATCTTGGTACCACCCCCTATAAAGAGCTTTAAAAGTCAACTGCAGATTTTGTATTTGGTATTGGAGGTAAAAGGAATTTACTGGGATTGACTGAATAATATAGTCATGTATGGGCTTTAGAATCACCAACTTGACAGCTATGTCAAATTGGACAGAGTGAACTGGATTGTCCAATTAAATTGGAGAATGGATTGGGAAAGGGAGAGACTTGAGGAAAGGAGACCAACTTACAAAGCATTCCAATAATTCAGATGTGAAGTGATGAGGGCCCATACTAGGGTGGTAGAAATGTGTGGTGAGTGAATAATATATATCTATCTATGCATGTGTATGTTATTCTTGTTTTACATGATCTGTAGATAAAAATGGTAAATTATTATTTTTACAACCCAGAATTTTGAAATCACTTTTTGCTGGCCTCCCCCTATGATTTATCTCATTATCTATACTTACCTTCCTTATAAAAAGTTCCCCCTTAAGCCATGCATCACATATTGCCTTTCACATAATTTTTAAGGGATCTAAACAGCTGGAGTTCCATGCACTACTGGGCCTTCAGCAAATAAAGCTGAAGCCTTCTCTGCTTCCCTTGATTTAATTTCACTAGGTTAATCCTATGCTGTCAATTTTTCTTTGCCTGAAACCATTAGAAAAATATTCAGTTATTCCTTGTCCTCTGTGCCAGTGTGTCTTAGATGATATTGTGCCCAAACTTAAAAAAAATCAACTAGAATGTGGTTTGTAGACCTTAACGTCAAGTAAAACAAAACACTATAATGTGGGCATAAAATAGAGAAGACTAAGACTAGGGAGAGTGAAACAGAGTAAATGACTTCTAATCTGTAATACTTATAATCTTAGGGCAGAAAGAGGAGAGATTTAGGGAGAATGAAAGGGCCTAATGAATAAGTGACTAGAGAAGAAAGGGTGAGACATGGGAACTGGGGAAAAAGACAAGCCTATGTTTAATCAGTGTAGCCACAGGAAATAAATCTGAGACAGGAAAGGACCTTGGAGGTAATTGAATCCATACTCTTCTGCCCCATTTCCCTCATTTTATATGGGAGTAAATTAAATCCCAGATAACTTAAATGACCTCTGCAAAGTCACAAAGGTAAGTATAAGTAGAAATTTGAATTCAGGTGCTCTGACTGGGGAACCATTGAAAATTATAGTATGTCATACTTGCCCTGGGAATGCAAATGTTAAAAAAAAAAAGAGTTGAAACCATTCTACCTTTTCTGCCTTCAATCTGGTTCTGAGGTATAAAAAGTATCTACAGAGAGGGAAGCCTTCCATTATAGTCTTCTGAGGGTAATGAAAGAATAAGTGAGTTGATGGATGACTATGGAATACCTCAGTTGATATTGTCCATCTAAGAAACCCAAAGATATAGTTGCAGATATATCATTAATATATATGCATGTAAATACATATATATCCATACCTATGTGTGTATACATACATATTATATAGGTGTATGTGTGTGTGTATATATATACACACACACACACACACACACACACACACACACACATACATAAAAACACACTAGGTGGTGCAATAGTTAGAGCTTAGAACCAAGAAGACTCATATTTCTAAGTTCAAATCCAGCCTCAAACACTTAGCTCTGCAGTTATATGATACTGGGAAAGTCATTTAACCATGTTTGCCTCAGTTACTCATCTGTAAAATGATATGGAAAAGAAAATAGCAAACTATTTCAATATCTTTGCCAAGAAAACCACAAATTTGGTCATGAAGAGTCAGACACAACTGAACAACAATAAAAAGAAATATAGATACAGATAATGATTTCCAGTAATAATCCAGAATCATTTCCTCACTAGACATAGAAATGAACTAAACCCCTTCCTCATACCTCTGGAAATGAGAATAAAAACTGAGGCAAAGATGGAAGGGGGTGGAATTGAAAAAAAAAGTCATTTGGAAAAGAGAAGAGCATCATCGTAGCTTACTGAATGTGAATGGCTTGGGGTTGATGATCTGAATGGATCTATGCTTTAGAAAAATCACCTTGGCAGCTAAATGGATTGGAGTAGGAAGAGACTTGAATCAGGAAGACCCATGAGAAGGCTATCACAATATGACAGGTATGAGGTGATAATGTTCTAAACTAGGAGAGTTCAGTGTTAGTTGAAAGAAAGGCATGACCATATACAAGAAATTTTGTAATGGGAGAAAAGATAAAATTTTGAAAAAGATTGTCTACATGGCATCAGTGATAGTAATAATCAAGAAGATACATGTAGGCCTGGATGACTAGGGGGGATGGTAATAACAAAATTGTGGAACAGTGGACAGATGGGAAGAGGAGGATGGAGAGGAAAATTATGAATTGAAATTGTTACATTTAAGATTATTATAAAACATCCAGATTGAGAATCCTAAAAGGCAACCAGATTGAGATGCAGAAAAAGCCATTGATAATATGTCACTTAAGCACAAAAGATGGAATGAGTTCTCTTGGAATCAACTTCATAGAGATGATAATTGAATCCCTGGGAGTTAAAGAGATTACCAGTTGAGATAACATACATTATCTTTTCTCAGAGGGAGGAAAGGCAACAGGTCAGGATAGAATCTTGTGGAAAACACATAGTTACTTCTCAATGTATGAATAAAAACATCATCCAAGGAAACTGAGGAATAGTAGAACAGATATTTGAAGATCCAGAAGAGGAAAATATCTTGAAAGCCAGGAAGGAAATAATATCTAGGAAGAAACAAAGAACAACAGTGTCAAATGCTGCAGAGAGGAAAAGAATCCAGGGACTCTTGAGACTGACTTAAAGAAATATTAATATTAATACTAAAAATCCACTCTAATTTCTCAGATTAGAACCCTCCTCTTCCATCTTCCTCCTTATGTCCATTTCTGAACTCCTTGCTCCTCAGCATCATTACAGAATAAATATTTACTAAAATTATCAATACATGCCAGATGTTGAGCCATGCTCTGGGGATACAAGAAGAAAATCCAACTAGCTCTAGTCCTCAAAGACCACAAAATTTGCAGGGTCTCTTGTCCCACTACTTCATAAGTAGTGGGCCTGAAAGACTTCTGTTTCCAGGTAGTGCCAAGATAGTGGAGAAAAGCCAGCAAGTTGCTTGAGTCTCCCCAGTTCCCTCAGAAACATTAAATCAAGCCTCTAAACAGATTCTGGAGTGCAAAACATACAAAAAAGACAGAATGAAACAATTTCCCAACTTAGAATAACTTAGAAAGACTTAAGGAAAGGTCTGCCTCACTTTGGTAAAAGTGGAGCAGAGCACAGCACAGAGAGTATCCAGGAAAGCCAACGGCAAGCTTTTACTCACAACACAGATTACCAACCAAAGCCATTTGGTCCTGACTTGGCAGGTTAGTGACATAGCAGGCCAGCTGTGAGACCTCCAGTCCCAGAACAGAAGACAAACTTCTAGCCCTGGAACACCCAGGGCAACAGGTTCAACTAGGTTGGGCCACTATAGCTCAGTGGGCAAGTCACCAACACCTTTGGCCCTGGAGTAGAAAACCAGTTACCAGGTCCTGGCCACCAAAACAAAAAAGTGTGGTACGGTACCCCTGTGCCCCAGCTGCAGACCATAACTTTAAAAGTCAAGAAATATGCTAAAAATTATGAATAGCAGAAAAGAACGTGGATCATAGAAAGATACTATGGCAACAGGGAAAATCAAAAGACAAACTTGGAGAAAAACAATGTCAAAATGCATATTGTGAAAGGGGGAATATGAATTGCTCTCAAGCCCAAAAAGCCTTCTTGGAAAATCTCAAAAAAGATTTAAAAATTAAATAATAGAGGTAGGAGAAATTTCTTTTAAAAAAGACAGTTTTGGAAGAGTGAGTCAACAGCTTGTAAAAGGAAGGAAAAATGACTAAAAAAAATTCCTTATAAAAATACAGTTGGCGAAACGGGGAATAAATTCCACTAAAGAAAGCAAGTCATTAAAAAGTGGAATTGGAGAATCCTAGAGAATCAAGAAAAAAAATACTTGAGACAATAAATAAATTTGGCAAATTTGCATGATATAAAATAAACCCACATAAATCCTCAGCATTCCTATATATTTCGAACAAAATCCCATAGCAAGAGATAAAAAGAGAAGACCCATTTACAGTTACTGTAGACAATATAAGATATCTGCCTAAACAAACCCATGACCTATATGAACACAACTACAAAATACTTTTCACACAAATAAAGTCAAATCTATTTTTTAAAACATTTGATTTTACAACTTTGAATTTCAGACTGTTTCCCTTCCTCTCTTGTCACCTACCATTACTGGGAAGATAAGCCATTCAATATAGGCTGTACATGTGTAGTTACAGCAATCATTTCAATAATGGATATATACTGAAAAACTAACTGTATTTCCCTCCATCCTATCCTGTGCCACCTAGTTCTATTCTATACTTTGACCCTGTCCCTTTTCAAAAGTATTTGCTTCTAACTACTCTCTCCCCACCTCAACCTGCCTTTCCCTCCATCATCCCCCCTATCATCCCCTTCCTCCCTATTCTCCTGTAGGTCAAGATACCCAAATTAGTGCATATGTCATTCCCACCCTAAGCCAAATACAATGAGAGTAAGGTTGACCCATTCCCTTTTGCATTCCTGTTCTTCCCCTCCATTAAAATAGTTATCCCTTGCCTCTTCTATATCAGATAATTTACACTATTCTGTCTCTCCCCATCTCCTCTCATTATATCCTCATCTTGCCTATCTACTTCACCTTTTAATTATCATCCCTTCCTATTCAACTGATCCTGTTCTCTCTATGTATATCTGTACACATATATACACACACATATATGTATTCATATGCACATATATCCTCCTATATGAACATATATGTATGTGTATGTATACATACATATATATATGTATATATATATATATATATATATATATATATCCTTATACTAAGAAAAGTCTCATAAATTACAATTATCATTTTTCCATGTGGGCATGTAAATAGTTCAACTTTGATAAGTTCCTTAACATTTCTTTCCCATGTTTACCTTTTCATGTTTCTCTTGATTCTTGTATATGAATGTCAAATTTTCTATTCAACTCTGGTTTTTTCATCAAGAATGCTTGGAAGTCCCCTATTTCATTAAATGACCTATTTTCCCCTGGAGCATTATACTCAGTTTTTCTGGGTAGGTGATTCTTAGTTTTAATCCTAGCTCCTTTGAACTCCAGAATATCTTATTCCAAGTCCTGTGATTCCTTAATGCAGAAGCTGCTCTATCCTTGTTATCCTGTTTGTGTTTCCATAATATTCGAAATGTTTATGCTTGGCTGCTTGTAATATGTTCTCCTTGATCTAGGAACTCTGGAATGTTGCTATAATATTTCTAGGAGTTTTCTTTTGGGGATCATTTTCAAGAGGTGATCAGTGAATTCTTTCAATTTCGATTTTGTCCTCTGGTTCTAAAATATTGGAGCAAATTACCTTGAGAATTTCTTGAAGGATGATTACTAAGTTTTTTGTTTGTTTGTTTGTTTCTTTTTATTTTATCAAGCATTCAGGTAGTCCAATAATTTTTAAATTATCTCTCCTAGATCTATTTTCCAGGTCAGTGGTTTTTCCAATGAGATATTTCACATTGCCTCTTATTTTTTCATTTGTTTGGATCTCTTTAATATTATCTTAATTTCTCATAAAGTCAGTAGCTTCCATTTGCTTCAATCTAATTCTAAAGGAATGATTCTCTTCAGTGTGCTTTTGAAATTCTTTTTCCATCTGGCAAATTCAGCTTTTAAGGACATACTTCTCTTTATTGGCTTTTTGAGCCTCTTTTGCCATTTGAATTAATCTATTTTTAAGGTATTATTTTCTTCACTCAGGTTCTTGACTCATTTTTCATGATTTTCTTGAATCATTCTTATTTCTCTTCCCAATTTTTCCTACACTTCTCTTACTTGATTTCCAAAATCCTTCTTGAACTCCTTCCTGGCCTGTAACCAATTCATATTTTTTGGAAACTTTTGGTGAAGGAGTTCTGACTTCATTACCTTCTTCTGCTTCCATGCTATTATCCTTTTTGTCCCCCAAAAAGGAAACTAAAGTTGGATTGCTGTGCTACTTTTGCTTCCTTTGCTTGTTCATGTTTCCACTCAATCACTTGACTGTTGAGCTCTTTGCCATAGTAGAACTCTGTTTCTATAGGGGAGAGCTTTGTCCCAAATCTCTGGGGTTTTCACAGCTGCCGGATGTATTAGGAGGGTGCTGTCCCTACAGCCCCCACAAAATCGGGCTCACTGGTAACACACCGCAGGGCCACCAACCAAGACTACAATCCAGATCTAGTGAGGTTAAAACAAGAGTGATTGCCCTCTGAATGGATGCTTGCCCCCTTACAATCTGCAGTGTAGGAGCTCTGAAGCAGCCACACTGAGGTAGCTGCACTGCCACTGTACCTCTGCCACTTCTCACTCCAGGGACAGAGGTCAGACCATGCCTCTGTCCCACCCACCCCCCAGTTCCAAAAGAGTTCTACACTGACCTTTTACTTTTCCTTTTGCATTTATGGGTTAATAGTTTTGAAACCACCATAGCTGCTGGTGATCCACTCTCCCTAAGTTTGCTGCAGCCTCTGGTCAGAAGCCGCCCTGTGGCTAAAACTTTGGGCTCATATGGGGCTGGTCTCTGCTCCCAGCAGGATGGGATGAACCCTCTTGTCAGCTGGCCAGGCTGCCTTCAGTGGGAGATTTCTTTCTCTCTGTCACTCCATGGGTTCTGTAGCTCTAAAATTTGTTTAGAGTCATATATTTTAGGTATTTGAGGTCTGTATGGGGGGAACGCACGGTAGTCCTGCCTCTATGCCAATATCTTGGCTCTGTCTCCTCATAAAGTCATATCTAACTAATTGGAAAAAAACATAAATTGTTTGTGGCTGGATTGAGCTAATATAATAAAAATGACAATTTTACCTAAGTTAAATTACATACTTAGTGTCATACCAATCAATCCACTAAAAATGACTTTATGGAGCTAGAAAAAATAGTAACAAAATTCATTTGGAAGAACAAAAGATCCAGGATATTTGGAGAATTAATGAAAAGTAATGGTAGGAAAGGTGGTCTAGCCAGACAAGATTTTAATCTGTATTATAAAGCAGGAGTCATCAAAACTATTTGGTCCTGACTGAGGAATAGAGTAGTGGATCAATGGAATAGATTTGGTACATGAGACTCAGTAGTCAATGACTATAGTAATCTAGTTTGCTATACCCAAAGACCCCAGTGAGTAGCCACTATTTGACAAAAACTTCTGGGAAAACTGGAATATAATATGGCAAAAACTGGTGTAATGGAAATGCAGATTTAAAGATCTTCCCTGCCCCTAGGCCCTTTGATTGGCTTTAAGAGACTCTGAAAACCTTCCTTGATTTGAAAATATGCTCTGCCTCCTAATAGGCTGAATGTGGTCACATGGGGCCTGTGGTGGGAGGCTTGGTTTTCAGGAATGACCACACCTTGATGCTGTGTGATTGGGCAGTGGATCAAAAGGGTGGTTACATTCTTTGAGCCAGGAGAAGGCTATATAAACTCTGATGAGGGGCTTTGCTTTGGGGCTCACTTTGAGAAGTGTTGTGTGATTTGACCAGATGAGACTCTGGGAAGCCGTTGTTGAGAGCCCCCACGGCTTTGAAAACCGAGATGTTGATGCTTCCCTCTCTGGTAACTGTGATTTGGTATTGATATAATGGTAGGACAGTTTGGAAGCCTGTCTATTTGATCTGTAAGTTCTGTAACTCTGAAATTCGGGGTGCTGACCTTTTTCCCCTGAACTAGGTAATGTATGTTTGTAACTGATTTTGAGTTGCTTTCCTTTTGAAAAGCAGATCTAAGAAACTGTGTTGGCAGTCACCCTGGGGATGTTGGGGGTGCTTGCTGCTACAACTGGGCACAGACACTGTATACTAAAATCAAGTCTAAATGGGTTTATGACCTAGTTATAAAGGCTGATACCATAAGCAATATGGGAAAGCAGGGAATAGTGTACCTATTAGATTTATGGACAAGGGAGGATTTTATGACCAAACAACAGTTACAAGGCATTATGAAATGCACAATGGATAATTTTGATTATGTTAAATAGAGAATTTTCTACACAAACAAAGCCAATGAAACCATGATTAAGAGGGAAGTGGAAAATTAGGAAAGAATTTTTACAACCAATGTCTCTGATAAAGGACTCATTTCTAAAATATACAGAGAATTGAGTCAAATCTGTAGGAATACAACCCCCTCTCTAGTCAATAAATGGTCAAAGGATATGGACATGTAGTTTTCAGAGGAAGAAATTAAAGATATCTATAAGCATATGAAAAATACTCTAAATCACTATTGATTAGAGAAATGCAAATCAAAACAACTCTGTGATACCACATCTCATCAGTAATATTGGCTAACATGACAAAAGAGGAAATTGATAAATGCTGGAGAGGATGTGAAAAAATTGGAACACTAATGCATTGTTGGTGGAGTTGTGAACTGATTCAACCATTCTGGAGAGCAATCTGCAACTATGCCCAAAGGGGTATAAATAATTGCATACTTTTTCACCCAGTAACACCACTTCTAGGGTTGTATTCCAAAGACACCATAGAAGTGGGAGGAAGACCTGTATGTACAAAAATATTTATAGCAGCTCTTTTTAAGGTGGCAAAGAATTGGAAATTAAGGGGATCTCCATCAATTGGGGAATGTCTAAACAAGTTATGGTATATGAATGTAATGGAATATTATTGTGCTATAAGAAATGAGGAGCAGATGGACTTCATATTTACCTTGAGAGGCTTATACAAATTGATGCTGAGTGAGAAGAGTAGAACCAGGAGAAATCTATACACAATAACAGACAAAACATATGTGTAATGACCAACTTTGATAGACTGGACTCTTCTCAGCAATGCAAAGTTATAATACAACTCCAAAAGACTCATAATGGAAAATGTATCTACATTAAAAGAAAGAACAAGGAAGAACTAGAATGAACAGTGTTGAAATGCAGATTGAAGAAAACTACATGCTCTCTTTTTCTTGTGTGGCTTTGTTTCCTCTTTCCAATTGTTCATTACTTAGGTTACAATCCTTCTTTACAACCTGACAAATTTATATTGTGAAAGTATTTGCAGAACCTATAATTGATTGCATGCCACCATGTGGGGGGAAGAAAGGGGTAGAAAATTCGAAACTCAAGGGAATGTGTAACTGCATCTCGTAAACTAAAAGTAAAGAAATTAATAAGCATAAAATTTTACTTTAAAAAAGTGAAATTGGCAAAATGGAAAAGGAAGTACAAAAAACTGCTGGAAGAAAATAATTCCTTAAAAATTAGAATTGGGCAAGTAGAAGTTAATGACTATATGGGTCATCAAGAATTAGTTAAACAAAATCAAAAAAATTAAAAAAAATTGAAGAAAATATTAATTACTACAGGTGGCTAGGTGGTTGAGTGAATAGAGCACTGGCCCTGGAGTCAGGAGGACCAGAGTTCAAATCTGGCCTCAGTCACTTAACACAAAAACTAGCCATGTGACCTTGGGCAAGTCACAACCCCAATTGCCTTACCTTACCCATTACCAAAAATTGAAGAAGAAGAGGAAGAGGAAGAGCAAGAAGAGGAAGAGGAAGTGAAAGAAGAAGAAGAAGAAGAAGAAGAAGAAGAAGAAGAAGAAGAAGAAGAAGAAGAAGAAGAAGAAGAGGAAGAAGAAGGAGGAGGAGGAGGAGGAGGAGGAGGAGGAGGAGGAGGAGGAGGAGGAGGAGGAGGAGGAGGAGGAGGAGGAGGAGGAGGAGGAGAAGGAGAAGAAGAAACGAAGTACCCCAATGGAAAAAATTCCTCACCTAAACTTTAAAAATCAAATAAGAGAAGTGGAGGAAAAATTGGAAAGAGAAATGAGAAGGATGCAGGAAAAGTATGAAATGAGGGTCAACAGGCTGACTGAGGAAAATAACACCTTAAAAAATAGACTAGCAAAGGAGGCCCAAAAGGGCAATGAGTAGAAGAATGCCTTAAAAAGTCGAATTTGCTAAATGGAAAAAAGAATCTCAAAAGCTCACTGAGGAGATTCATTCCTTCAGAGTTAGACTGGAGAAAATGGAAGCTAAAGACTTTATGAGAAATCAAGATGCTGTTAAGCAGATCCAAAGAAATGGAAGAATAGAAGGCAATGTGAAATATCTCATAGGAAAAACCACTGACCTGGAAAATAGATCCAGGAGAGACAATTTAAATTTATTGGACTACCTGAAAGCCATGATCAAAGAAAGAACCTAGAAATCATCCTTAAAGAAATTCTCAAGGAAAATTGCCCTGATGTTTTAGACTGAAAAGGGCAAAATAGTGGTTGAAAGAATCCACAGATCACTTCCTGAAAAAGATCCCAAAAAGAAAACTCCCAGGAATATTATAGCCAGGCTCCAGAATCCCCAGATCAAAGAGAAAACACTACAAGCAGCCAGGAAAAAAAACATTTCAATATCGTGGAAACACAAACAGAATAGCACAGGACCTGGCAGCAGACCAGGGATCAAAGGGCATGGAATATGATATTCCAGAGGGCAAAAGAGTTGGGATTGAAGCCAACCTACCCAGCAAAACTGAGTATTGTGTTTCAGGGGAAAATATGGGCATTCAGTGGAATAGAGGACTTTCAAGCATTCTTGAGGAAAAAAACAGAGTTGAATAGAAAATTTGACATCCAGACACAAGAAGCAAGAGATTCCTGAGAAGGCATTCAGGGAAAAGAAATCAAAAGGAACTTATCAAAGTTGACCTATTTACATTCCTACATGGAAAAACAATAACTGTGACTGATGGAACTTTTCTCAGTATAAAAATAATGGAAGAAGGGTATATGGGCATGTGAATGTGTGTATATATGTTTACAATCATACATGGATAGAGGGCATAGGTTGAATTTATTGGGAAGGGATGATACTTAAGGGGTGAAATTATGAGGTGAGAGAGGAAAGTGGCAAGAGGAGATGAGGAGAAACAGGGTAGGGTAAACTATCTCATGTAGAAGAAACAAGGGGAAGTGTTTGCAGGGGTGGGGAAGAACAGGAAGCAAAAAGGCAAAACCATATTCTCATTGAATTTGGCTCAGTGAGAGAATCACATACATACTAAATGGGATATCCCACCCTGCAGCAGAGTAGGGGGAAGGGGGATGAAAGGGAGGATGATGGAGGGGAGGGCATTCTTGGGGGTAGGGGAGGTTGGAAGCACCCAATATGGAAGACGGAGAGGATCAAAGTAGGGAATGGACCAGTTTGGGTGTGGGATGGGTGGGAGGGAATTATAAGCTGCCTTTTACAATATATCTACTATGGTAATGTTTTGCATATCTATACATGTACAACTCATACTTAATTACTTATCTTCCCAGAGGGAATGGGTGACAAGGGAGGAAGGGAATGGATCTGAAATTCGAGGTCTTAAAATTAAATGTTTCAAATATATAAATACTATTATAAATACTCTTTTGCATGTAATTGGGAGATAACATGTGCAGGCATTGGGGCACAGAGATTCACCTTGCTCTAATGGAAAAGTCGAAGGGGGTATGGGAGAAGAGATGGGAGGGAACAGATTGGATGAGACATTATCTTGTGGGACTGCTATTCTGGGATGGTGGGTAGGGGAACAATTTGTAACTCAAAATCTGGCAGAAATGAATGATGTAAAAATTAATAAAGCATTTGTTAAAAATGAAATTAATAAGAACGAGTAAATCAATCAATTCATATTATGTTATTGGGTGACACAATGGATAAACTACTCTCTCAATAATTAGAGGACCTGAGTTACATTCCAACTTTGATACTTTTGATATATTTTACTTTGGACAAGTAATTTACTCTCTCTGGGCCTTGTTTTCCTCATATATTTCATGCATGGCTTGGATTAGTTTCGCTGGAGTCATTTATAGTCCAAAATATAGGTTTCTATAAACCGATTAAAAGTAGTGATATTTTACCATTAGTGAAATTATACCCTATTTAATATGCATTTTTGAATAACAGATGAAAGCTCTCACTCTTTATATATGAGCAGCTTCTAAATGGTACAAATTTTCCATTAAATAGTTATACCTAAGATCCCATGTTCCACAGACCAAATTTGTAGGCTTATAGCCCTGCACATGCTTTCTGCATTTGACATGTGTCCCTTCCCTTCACAAAATGAGTGTTCTCTATTATTGGCACTTTGCTCTGTGGGTGTTCACTCCAATAGACAATACATGTATTTTGTTTTAGTAATTGATTGATTCCCAGGTCTCTTGTAGTCATAGCAAATTTGCAGTCTTCTTTGGAATGTTCTAACTTAACTAAACCAGAAGCAGAAGCATAACTGGATGTATTATTTATCATTTTCAATATATGCGCTGAATAACAATAGGCAAAACTCATTTCTGTATCTTGCTGGGATACTCCAGGGTTAGATTTAGTATTCAAATATGTAGTATTCTATCTCATTTGTTCAAAGACATAATTTGGCCCTATTAAATATACCATTTGCAGAAATATTTTTAAACATTAAAAATAAATTTATGAAGAAACTTCACAACAGAAATCTCTTGCAAAATGTATATTCTTAAGTTGACATTCTTCAGAGTTATTCACACATGTAGATGTGTATATAACTGCTCCAATGCTTCTAGCTCAGAAATAACAATGGATTTGGTTTTAATTTTCTTTAGAACTTGCATTTAATTTTCCTCAAATAAAAGAGGGTCAGGGAACAATCAAGCAACTCAATTCAGTGGCTGCCACATCTCTGTGAGGATATCCAACGACATATAAAACATGACATGTTAAAAATGTAATTAATTCTCTTTCCCCAAATGCATTCCCCTCTTTCCTATTTCTGTTACAAAAGCACCATATTTCTAATCATCAAATCTCACAATTTCAAAATCACAATAAATATGTTCTTGTCCATATCCAGGTCCTGTGGATATTTCCAGATCTCTCGTCTTCCCCTTTCATGCTTATGCAGTTTTCACATTTTAATGAGTCCATTGCCTCTCACCTAGAGTAGTCTTATTATAATGACCTCCTTGCCTCCAGTCTCAATCTAGACGAATCTATATACTATAAAGGTGCCAAACTGATATATATTCCTAAAGCTTGAGTGGAACCATGGCACTCCCATGTTCAGGGAATTTTAGCAATTCCTTATTGCCTCCATGAAAAAGAGAAGGAAAAAAATAAGTATTTAAATAGTGCCTACTATATGTCTTGCACAATGTTCTCTGTGTGTTCACCCCATTAGACAATACATGCATTTTGTTTTAGTAATTGATTGATTCCCGAGTTTCTTGTGGTCATAGCAAATCTGTTGTCTTCTTTGGAAAGTTCTAACTTAGCTAACCCAGATCTTTTTCAAAATATCATTTTTTTTCTTTTCTGCTTGACAATTGGGTCCAATATCTTTTCAGATATAACCCATATTATTTACCTTCACACTTATGTGGGTATAAAAATACACATTAATTGATTGTTTATGTTCTAGTCTGCTCTAAGTAGAGTATTACAGTATCTACTCTAGGTTTGCACCAAATTACATACTTGATATTACATTTAAATGCCTTCTAATCACCTTTCTTTATTGCTTTGTATAGTCTGTCCCTTATTTCTGGAATGTTTCCCTTAGTCAATAGTCTCACAAAATCCTCAGCTCCTTTAAGGCTCAGTTTATGTATTGTGTTGTAGATGCTGTGGTTCAATTGCTTAGTTGTGTTTAGCTCTTCATGACCTCATCAAGTTTACCATCCATAGGATTTTCTTGGCAAGGATACTGGAATGGTTTTCCATTGCCTTCTCCAGTGGATTAAGGTAAACAGAGGTTAAGTGACTTTCCCAGAATCACATAGCTAGTAAATGTCTAAGGTCAGATGTAAACTCAGATCTTCATGAAACAGAACCCAGTATGCTGTCACCTGAACCATCTGGCTGCCCCTCAGATCAAGTAGCACCACCTAAAGGAAAATTTGGCTGATCCTACAAATTATTAGTTCTCATGCTACAATTTCTTTGCATACAACGTGAACACACATATTATGCATATATGTGTATGTATGTATGTGTGCACGTATACATATGTATCACACACTGCAGTAAATAAATACACACATAGACACACACATATATATGTGTGTGTCTACGTGTGTTTTTTTGTGTATATATATATATATATATATATACATACATACACATACACACACTTATCTGTTTACATGTTATTTGAATATTACACATACTCTTCGAGGGGAAGTACTGTTTTTGTGTTTTGTGTCCCCAAAGTTTAGCACAGTGTTTTCCAAATAATAAGCACTCAGCACCTACCAGCTGAAATGAATAAATGTTTATTAAATGACAACACTGTAAAAGAGAATTCTCCAAGATTGTGTTACAGATGACTTACCAGCCCTTGGAGGAGCAGGATTGGAAACCATATTGGAGTATTCCTGCTGAATCTTTGGGCCTCAAATAGCCTTAACCACTACAACAAAATATGGAAAGCACTGTGCTAAAGCTTGAAAGTGTAGATATGACAACGAAGGATAACACGTTTAGAAAGAGGAATATCTGCTGGTATGCAGAATGCTTGGATCCCAGAAACAACCTCATTTTTCCCAAATTTTGCAGATTACCATAGTCCATTTACATAGCTTTCAAAATCCATTTGAAATCAAATCCCACAGGACTAATGAACTGCCTTGCCTAGAGTAGAAACTCACATGAGGATCTCCTGGTTCACTGAGTTAAATAAAAAGCAGTTGATGTTAAATTTCACACATCTGGGAGGAAGTGTAATACCAGGAAAAGACCTCTGGTTATCAAGGCAGAGGGGCTAGGTTCAAGTCCTGCTTCTGACAGTTATTACATGAGTGACCTAGGCAAGTCACTTTACTTCCATGAGCATCAATTTTCTTATCTACAAAATCAGGATATTGGACTAGATGACCTTTGAAATCCAAAGATAGATAGGTAGATAGATAGATACATGATAGATAGATAGAAAGATAGATAGGTAGGCAGACAGATGCATAGAAAGATATGGACAGATTGGCCAAAGTACTTTTTACTTTTGTTATCTCATTTGATTTTCACAGCATCGATGTGAAGGAAGGAACAGAGGGAAGAAGGGATGGAGGAAAGGGGAGAGGAATAGAAGGGAAGAGAAGAGAGGAGAAGAGAAGTAAAGAGAGGAGGGGAGAGGAAAAAAAGGGCAGAAGGAAAGAAGGACAGAAAGAAGAAAGGAACTAAGGGAGAAAATATACATTTAGGTTCTATTATATTTCAGTTACTATGCTAACTGCTTTACAAATGTTATATATTAAATTCCTAAAACACAGATCTTTCATGAAGTGGGAAAAGAAGCCATATGCTATACTAAAACATGTGTTAGGAATAAGAATGAATAATTTTTGCTGCAAAATTTGATCTTAACAGAATAAGGAAAGCCCAGGGTCATTTAATGTCAATTAAAATTGCCAGAACAGAGTGACTTCATCAGGCTTGTGGATACTGAGTCTTGGGCCTTTAAAGGTCATTTTATCCCCTCATTCTTCAGAAGAAGATATGGAAGGCAATAGAGGTAAAATATCTTGCCTTCAGTGGCACATGGAAGAGTTATGGTTGGAACTAAAGTTCAAATCCTGAACTCAAACCCTAGGAAAGTTCTGTGGCTCTACTGAATACAAATAAAGATTCAAAATCTGGATCCTGCTTCACATTGGCTCATGGGGTCATAGACTGAGAGCTGGGAGATAACTCAGCACTAATCAATCAATCAACAAACAGTTATTAAAATATGAGATCCCTTGCCATACCAATCAATGTACCAAAAAACTACTTTATAGAGTTAGACAAAATAGTAGCAAAATTTATTTGGAAGAACAAACAGTCTAGAATATCAAGGGAATTAATGAAAAGAAATGCTAGGGAAGGTAGACAAGCTATACCAGATTTTAATCTGCATTATATGGCAGCAGTCATCAAAACTGCGTGGTACTGGCTGAGGAATAGAGTGGATCAATGGAATAGATTGGGTGCACGAGATCCAGCAGTTAATGAGTATAGTAATCTATTGTTTGATAAAGCCAAATACCCCAGGTTTTGGGATAAGAATGCACTATTTGACAAAAACTGCTGGGAAAACTGGAATATAGTATGGCAGAAACTGGGCATAGACCATTATCTAACACCATATAACAAAATCAAACCTAAATGGGTGCATGATCTAGGTGTAAAGGATGATACTGTAAGCAATTTGGGAAAGCAAGGAATAGTTTACCTGTCATATTTGTGGAGAGGGAAGGACTTTAGGACCAAACAAGAATTAGAGAGCATTATAAAATGCAAAATGGATAATTTTGATTACATTAAATTGAAAAGCTTCTGTACAAACAAAGCCAATGTAACCAAGATCAAGAGGGAGGTGGGAAATTGGGAAAGAATTTTTACAACCTATGTCTCTGATAAAGGACTCATTTCTAAAATATACAGAGAATTGAGTCAAATCTATAAGAAGACAAGTCATCCCCCAATTGATAAATGGTCGAAGGATATGAACAGACAGTTTTCAGAGAAAGAAATTAAAGATATCTATAAGCATATGAAAAATGCTTTAAATCACTATTGATTAGAGAAATGCAATTCAAAACAACTCTGAGGTACCACATCTCTCCAGTCAGATTGGCTAAGATGACAAAACAGGAAAATGACAAATGCTGGAGAGTACGTGGGCAAATTGGAACATTAATGCATTGCTGGTGAAGTTGTGAACTTATCCAAACATTCTGGAGAGCAATCCGGAATTATGCCCAAAGGGCTATAAATAACTTCATACCCTTTGACCCAGCAATACAACTTCTAGGGTTATATCCCAAAGAGATCATAGTAGAGGGAGGAAGACCCGTATGTGCAAAAATATTTATAGCAGCTCTTTTCGTGGTTGCAAGGAATTGGAAATTAAAGGGGTGCCCATCAATTGAGGAATGGCTAAACAAATTGTGGTATATGCATGTAATGGAATATAATGCTATAAGAAATGAGGAGGAGATGGTTTTCATATTTACCTGGAGAGGCTTATACATACTGGTGCTGAGTGAGAAGAGTAGAACCAGGAGAAATCTGTATACAATCACAGAAACAACATATGTGTGACTACCAACTAAGACAGACTGGACTCTTCTCAGCAATGCAGTGATATAAGTCAATCCTGAAAGACTCATGAAAAAGAGAAATGCCTACATCCAGAGAAATAATTAGAAAGAATTGAGCTTGAATCCAGATGGAAGCAAACTAATTGATCTTTTTCTTTTCATTGTTTGGTTTTATTTCTTCTTTACTATTTTTCATCCCATCTAGTATAATACGTCTTTGTAACTTGACTAATGTCTATTGTGAAAGTATTTGCAGATCCTATACTGGACTATATGCCACCGTGGGGGGTGGGAGGAGGGAGGGAAAGGAAATTTGAAACTCAAGTAACTATGGAATTGAATCTTGTAAACTAAAAATAAACAAATAAATTAGAATGCAAAAAAAAAGAATTTGAGATCCTTGAGGGCAAAGATTATGGTTTTGCTTTTCTTTATATTATATTATTTATATTATTTTTTTATATTCCCAGGACCTAGCACAAGCATAAAATCAACACTTAGTTAATGTTTGTTGACTCTCAACTAACTGATTGAGTACTTTCTATATGCCAGAAACATTTCTAGGCACTGGGGAAGCAAAATACAAAAAAATGAAATGATCCCATTTTGTAGATGGGGAAACTTCAGACCAGAGAAATTAAATAAATTGCTAGGGATCACATAGGCAATAAGTGTCACAACTAGTATTTGAATTGCAGGCTTCTGACTCCAATGACTCCAAGCACATCTCCCTTTCCATTACTCCAGATGACAATGAGTTTTAGTTCAATTATCCCAGAAAAGTTCACATTTAATGCAGACACATTTCCTGAATTTTACGAAGGCCACAAAACACAGAAACGCAACAGTCTACCACCTGTGATTGATTGCATTTGAGGGAAATGTACTAATATTTCCCTTTATTTTACTCAAGTTTTGCAATGTATAAATTCTGTCAGTTTCCTTGTCATGGAAACATTGATTCCCTATTGTAATCACTGATGGTGTAAAACCCAGCTGCTGAACAAATGTATACTGGAACAGTTTCCCTTTAGCATCTGTTAATTCTCAGTGCAGAGTCTAAGTCCTCCTTTTAGAAGACATCAATCATAGAGGAGTGTGATGGAATTAAAAAGTTTAGCCTTGCTTGGCTTCCTTTGTAGCCAATTTAGGCATGCATGACCCATCACCATCACTGTTTTCTTTATGCGGCTATTTCTGATTATTAAGGAAAGAAGCTTTGCATGCAGAACATAAAACAATAAACTCTGACCATGGGAATATAGTAGTTTTACTTCTAAGGGATACAAATATACATTTAATAAAATGAAAGGTAACACTGGGTTTCTATTTTGCATAGAACCAGTGGGACAATGGAACTTCTCAGACAATAGAACTAAAAACCAGTTGGCTTAAAAAGGGTGGGGGGGAATCTAATTACTCCAAAGTTTGAATTATAAAATGACTTTAAAAAAAACTGCAGTTATGGTTTTATAAGAACATCTATGAATTATTGAAAGACAGTGATGCATAATGAAGAGAGTATTGGACATAGAATTAGAAACAGGAGATTAAATACGGTTTATAATGCTACTTCTTTTTTTTACTAATGATTTGTAATTTATTTACCTTGTATTTTGATTATTTCAATTACTAAGTATATTAGGTTAACAGTTTAAGAATATTGCTACTTCATATAACTTCACACTTCTTGCAGCTAAGAGGCCCTCCCTATGTTCACCTCTCTCCTTTCCTGATAGTATATAGATAGATAGATATGTATATATACATATATATATATATGTTTGTGTGTATACACGTATGTATGTATACCTGTATCTTGTATGTAAATAGTTCTTTGCATGTTTTCTCTCCCAATAGCACGTGAGCTCCTTGAAGGCAGAGACCATTTTTGCTTCTTGGTATCCCCAGTTTAGCAGAGTACAGAGTACTTAATACAGAGTACATAAATGCTTTTTGGTGATCATGATGATAATTTTTTGTTTGTTTGTTTGTTTGTTTGTTTGTTTTCCAGGCAATCCAGGTTAAGAGACTTGCCCTGAGGAAAGTCCCAAGTGTTTGAGGCTGGATTTGAATTGAAATGCTCCTTACTCTGGTATCCACTACACCATCTGGTTGCCACAATGACAGTTATTTTAACTGCATTAATCATTGATTTCTCTTATATAAAAATCCCTTCAACCAAAACATATCAGCAACTATTCTGCAATTTGTAGCCAGCCCTAGAGAGCTGCTTGTCGTATGGAGGGATTAAGTGACCCACACTTGCGAGTATAGGTCAGAGGTCTTTCTGACCTCCCCAACTCTTTGCTCTAACCTCCAAGGGCAGTAGGAAAATCCTAGTGAACAACAGGCTTATGCTAGTGAAGTCAAACTACCACCACCTGCAGAACCCCTGGAGAAAGCCCTTGGACTCTGCTCCCATGAAGCCTGGAACCAGCAAGGTTTGTCTGCAGCCATCATCCTAGGGAAGCAATCCTTGTGACAAAGGATAAGGGCAACCGTTTCAATGCCAGGAGCAGCTACTGAGCACCAAGAGAAGAAACTTCCTAATACCCAGATGGTTTAACTCCAGAAATATATACGTGATTTTATCAGTGGAAATGACACTTAGAAAGAGGCATTACCACCCAAAGGCCCATGGGACTTGCAGCTGAAACTTTCTAAGTGTGGTCTCACCCGTTGGCGGAAACTTCTCTTTGAATCCCCAGTGCTTGGCGCACGGTAGGCGCTTAATAAAGGCTCTCTTTGTTCAGTGGAACCTAATGGCCTGACAGGCGCCCTTCCAAACTTTGTAATGTGTCTGCTCATGAGCATGTTCAGAGTACTTTCTCCTCAAGTGCTTCTTCAACAGCAGCTTATTTTAAAACTAAATCCCAGTCATTCAGGGCCAGGGAGCCTTAGATCAGTCATCTTCTCCGCACCCTGCGATCACTCGCACTCAGCGGGTGCTTCGGGAAGTGGGGAAGAGGTCTCCAATCCGGAATAATCGAGGCGGGTGAGGGCTTCGGAGACACAGATCTAGCCTTCCGTAACACAACATTTCTGGACTTGGGCGGGTTCTGCTTGGAAGGAGCAAGGAGGGGCAGGCGAGACTTCCTCTCTGCAGCCCCCTCCGGGGCGATCAGGGCCACAGTCAGCCGGGCTGCCCCCGGGTTCCAAAGTATTATGCTACTTTCTTGACATTGAGCAAGTTATTTAACCTCTTGTAACTCAGGAATAGGGCAGACAGGTGATGCAGTGAATAAAGTGCCAGTCAAGGACTCAGGAAAACCTGAGTTTCAAAAATCCAGCCTCAGACACTGACTAGTTGTGTGACCATGGGCAAGTCACTTGACAAACAGGATTAACTGTTTACTTTAGAGTCCTCACCTGTAAAATGAGCTGGAGAACGAAACGGCAAAGCATTCCAGTATTTTTGCTAAGAAAACTCCAAATGGAGTCACAAAGAATCAGGCATGACTGAAAAAAATCAACAACAAAATCTTAGATATATTTATCAATTAAATAAAAAGCAATTTCCCCTAAATTGAGTGGAGGAAATTAATATAATGGGAGTTATCTACCATAAGGAAATCACATCTGCATAGTTTAATTATCTATAGGAGTGGGAGGGACTTCAAGGGTCAGTTATTCTAGCCTCCTAATTTGAAACATGAAGAACATACAATTAATTACCTATGCATAATTATCAACTATCAAATTTCTTTAAGAAAATGTCAGACAATGAATTCCTTGATGTGCTTTGGTTTGGTTTGATTTGAATGGTTAGTTCCCTGATGTAGGTTAGAGTTGGAAATATGCCTATTTATGTTTGTGCATCTGTATCTATCATATATCAAGCAGATCCTTACTGGATGTGTGACCCTGGGCAAGTCACTTAACTGTTCTATGCCTTAGTTCACCCATCTATTAAAAAACAAAGTATAATAATAGCACCTGCCTCCCAGGGTTCTTGTGAGGATAAAAATGAGATAATCAGTGCACTGAACTTTTCAAATCTAAAAGCACTATAGAAAACCTATGGATAGATATATAATATATAAATATCATAAATTGATTGTATCAATTAATATGACATATAAATAAATTATATAAATATATAAATACTAAAAAAAAAATAAAATGTCAGACAAAAAAAGGATTGGAAATTGAGATGATGCTCATCAACTTGAAATGGTGGAACAAGTTGGCATATATGATTGTGATGGAATATTATTGTGCTATATGAAATGATGATCAAGGAATCAAAATGAGAAAACCACTTTAAAAATACTCAAGCAAGAATTTCAAGCAGGGAGTGTTTTCAATTCATAACTAGTTCCTTTTAGCCCCACTCCCCATTTTAATAGCCCTCAATTTAAAAGGAGAGACCATTTCCAAAAATGCTACTACTCATCTCAGGTGCTGAAGTGCAGAGATAATCACTAAGGTACTGGTTCTTTTCTCTTCTGAAGAAATTTTTGGCAGCTGACTAAATTGCTAGAGGCCAAGAAGCATTTCCAATTTTTCAGTCAAACTAATTTGCAATAGTCATATCTTTTCAGGATTCTGACTCATCAGTCTCTGGAATGACTCTTCTATCTCTTCTCTATATCCCTCCTGACCCAACTGTGCCTTTATGTGTCATTCTCCTTTTACCCACTCCTCTGTATTATCAGATTCAGTTCATATATTAGTTTTAATGAACTGCTTTTCTGCACTAGCCAGTTTCTAGGGTCTTTCAGAGCTCAAAATCTATGACACTATGACAAATTGATCAGTTCAAACATCTCCCAAATACCCTAATTAGTTAACCAAATTAAGCAGGAATAGGACAGCTGGAGTACACACTATTCCAGGAACTCATAATCTTAGAATTCTTGGTATCAGGAAGATTGGAATCAGTAAGACTCATTTGCATGAGTTCAAATCTTGCCTTAGACACTTCCTAGATGTGTGATCTAAACTTGTTTGCCACATTACCTCATCTGCAAAATGAGCTAGAGGAGAAAACGACAACCACCAAAATATCCTTGCCAAGAAAACCCCAAATGGGGTCAGAAGAGTTTGTAAAAACTGAAACAATTTAACAATAACAAAATGCAAGAACAGGCTACAACTGAGCAAATCCATTTTGCCTATACACATGAGAAGAGAGGTTATAAATAAGACAATAGCCTGTGCAGTGGAAGAATTAAAAAAAAAAAAAAGAGTAACCTGTATCCATCATGGCACTGTTCTTAGCTATCACTTCATGGCAGATCAGGAAGGCTTTCTGGATCCACCAAAATACTTTGCAACTGAGAGTCAGATCTCTGTGAAATTATCTATTTGTAATCTTATGTCTACACAATACAGGTGTATTCCAATGATGTGGGATGAGAACTAGAATGATAGTACTATAGTGCCAGATGTTAATCCACTTTTCTTCAACTTTCTCTTCCCCCCAAATGGGGAAAATATTTGTGCAGATATGGATGGAGGTACAATTAAACCAAACCTTCCATGATATCTGGGTTTATATTCTAGCTCCAATTTTTGCTAACAGTGTGATCATGAGTAAATACTTTAATTTTTCTGAGTCTAATATTATTAAAACAGAGGGAATGTGTTCAAAGAACAGTAAGTATACCAGTCTGATTGTAAGGGATTTCTGTAGTCAAGCTTAAAGATATATGATGCTCATATTGTGAAAATACTTAAGTCTCCAGTCAAGACGTAGAATTTTTTTTTTCTTAATCTTGAGAAGCAAATGAAATTTCTTTTTTTGTGGGGGGTGTGGTTTATTTTATTTTGTTCTTTTTTATCAAAAAGGGGTCAATGCATATTTATTAAGCATCTACTATGTGCCAGGCACTGGGCTGGGGAAACAGAGGAAGTTGAAATAGAGTGCCTTCCATCAAGGAGTTCACATTTTCAAGTAAGGGATAACATAAAAAAAGAAGCTGAACTTCAGGGTGAAGGTACCTACCACGGGTCATGATAAAGGCTTAGAGCCATGTTGGGGTATGATCTGAGTAGGTGTGAGTCACAAAGTTGATTTCATCTTGCAGAATTATGAATTTCTGGAAGTCATAAAATTCAGGAGCTCAGCCAGCTGGGAAACAAAATGATGAATACCCAGGGAGTCCTCCTTGCATGGTGGAGGATCTGGGAAGAGATTCAATGTCCAACCTCAACCCTCTCCAATCAAAGGGAGAGAAGAGTCCCAGGTACAAGTTTTGCTAAGAAGGTGTGAATTTTAGAGTTGATCAACGAAATTGAAGCAATAGTTTCAGCTTAAACTTGCTGCTGTACACGGGATGCATTTTAATATTATTAATTTAATAGGTCTTAAGCTGAAAGAATATCATTGTACATTTAAAACAAGAAGCCCAGATAAAATCACAAAATTATAGATATAGGGCAATGAAGGAAATTAGAGACTTTCTAATTCAAACTATTTCATTTCTCATATGAGGAACTAAAGCCCAAATAAGTGACTTGACTTCCCTAAGATCACACTTGGGAAGTAGTAGAGATCAAATTTAAAATCAGGTCATCTGATTTTAAATTTGGCATATTTCCAGTAAAATAGAAAGACAAGAGATAAAGTGAAAAGTTAGGATCCTAAGTACATAAAGCAAATGTGAGTTCCTTAGGGTCTAGACTAAATTGGTATCAGTGGTAATGGAAAATAAAGGGAGCAGAGAATTATTTTGAAGGAAGATTGAATAGGACTATAAAGAGCAGGGTGAACGAGGATTCAGAGTTGACTCCAAGGTTTTGGGCCCAGGTGACTAAGATCAGTCAATCAACAAACATTTATTAAATGTCTACCACATGGGGGCGGCTAGGTGGCACAGTGAATAGAGCGCTGGCCCTGGAATCAGAAGGACCTGAGTTCGGAGCCAGCCTCCGACACTTAATCCATACAAACAAAAACCTAGCCATGTAACCTTGGGCAAGTTACTTAACCCCAATTGCCCTAAAGGGGCGGCTAGGTGGTGCCGTGAGTAAGAGCGTCGGCCTCGGAGTTGGGATGACCCGAGATCAGATCCGGCCTCAGAAAATGAGCACCCACTCATAAATAATAATGACTAGCCGTGTAACCTTGAGCAAGTTACTTAACCCCAATTGCTTTAAAAAAAAAAATGTCTACCACATGGCAGGCATAATGTCAGATTCTGAGAACATAGAGGTAGAAGGGAAACATTCCTAACACCTAAGGAACTTATATTGGGAGAGCATATATGTAAACTATACAAAAATAGTATTAAGTTTCTCGATATCTTACTATTATTTTTCTTTAAAAATATCATCTGTTATAAGATATAGCTTTTCTGGAAGGAAACAGAAAAAGTTACTGGAAAATGTTGGTGATATAAAAAAATCAATAAAGTTTAATTCAAAAACATATGAAAATAAATTTCAAAAAATTTCAAAAGGGGCACTTGCAGCTGGGAAGTGGCAAGGGCTTTTGAAATTAACTTTGAAGGAAATCAGGTATTCTTAGAGGGAAAGTGTAGTAAGGAATACACGCCAGGCGTGGGGAACATAATGATGTTATTGTTTAAAAAAGGGAATTCTAGAAGGCCTATTATTCTTTTTTGGCATTCATATAATCAAGGATGGAACAGAAAAAGACAATGTTTCTTTGAGCACCAATGAACAAAGGTCTGGCTAAAGTGGAAGTGTATAGAAAAATAGTTAGAGATAAAGTTGGGTTTAAAGGCCTTGGATTTAGAAGAAGTGTTTATGTCATTTTCAAAGAACCTTTCAATTGAGTTAATTAGCTTCCTGCTAGTCAAGGCTTTATGGAGCCCCACATGCAGTCAGTCTCTAATACATAAAATGAAAAGAAATGCCTTTTGTCCTTTTATACTGAAATAGAGAAACATTTCTGGAAATTAGCACTACTTGGATTTGTTTGAATAAGAATGATGAATCTCTTCAGAAAGCATAGATTTCTAAATTTGGGTAGTGCTCTACTTTCTACACATACATGCTAACTATTGAATACAAAAGTAGACAGTGGGGGAGAACTGTATATGATTATAGTTCTTGGTTACATCAGAATTGGCAAATGGACATTAAAAGGGAATCCTAAGTTTCTAGATTTATTCATATTCAAAAGATCATTCAGAAGATAGTTCACAACCTGACTTTTTCTTCCTTGCTTGAGATTTTCTCATGTATTCTTGTCTTGGTTAAGAAATGCAATATCCCTGAGGTAGAAATCAAACTCACTGTGAACTGTCTCTCCCAGAGTGGGGAATATGTAGGCAGAAGAACAAAAATTCTGGCAAAACCATTAAAGCTCTTGGCTCAGACATTCATACTTTTGGCTAGACTTCTATTGTGTAAAATTGAATTCTACTCCTGGATGCTTGTTTCATTAGCTGTTCTTAAAGCATTTCATATCTGAATTGGAGAAAATTACTCCTTTAGTTTTAGATTTGTTGATTTTGTTTCATTCTTTCAGTTGTGTCTAACTTTTCACGCTCCCATTTGGGGTTTTCTTGGCAAACATGCTATTGCTAGATGCCATTTCCTTCTCATTTTACAGATAAGAAAACTAAAGCAATCAGGTTGAAGTGACTTGCCCAGGATCACAGAACTAATAAATGTCTAAAGCCAGATTTGAAATCAGGTCTTCCTGACTCCAGGTCTGGCATTCTAAACACTGTGTCATCTAGCTGTCCCAGGTTTATATTTAGCATTTTTCCCCCCTCTGACTCTCTCTTGTTTTTAGTTATTCCCCATATTTTAACACCAATATGGTAAATAAAAAGGAGACTAGAACAGGAATTAGGACATCTGAATCCTAATCCAATCCATGGAACTGAAATGTAGGAACTTCAGGAAGGAATTCTAGAATGCTATTGTTCAATCCCATTGAGCGAGTTTCTTCATCTTTAAAACTTTGGTTAATAATAAATAATAGGGGGTAGAGTCAAGATGGCAGAGTAGAAACAGCACTTCCATAAAGTTCCAGCCCACACCACTTCAAAATTACGTAAAAGGGGGACTCTGAATGAGCTCTGGAGCACCGGAACCCACAAAATGACACAGAGAAGCTAACCTCCCTCTGAGGACAGCCCAGGAGCCCAGCAGAGAGCACCACTCTGGGAGCCTAACCCAGGCCTGCATGGCAGGACCAGCACCCTGCTGGAGGGACCCCAGAACACAAGCAGTTGTGGTTTTTCAGAATTATCAACACATAGATGCCTAGGAAAAAGTGAGAGGTCAATACCCTCTGGACTTTGGGACTGGTTGGGAGAATGCATCATCTTCTTGCAAAGATTACACCACTTTGCCATGTTGCAGCTTCAGCTCCTGGCCTGAAGTCTGTAGGGGAATCCAGCCAGCAGTCTGAGGGGTAAGCATTCTTGCTTTACCCTTCTTGGATATGGATTGCAGTCTGGGGTGGAGATCTTGGGGTGTGTGACCAGCTTGCCAGAGAGTGTGGATGATTCAGAGAGGACACCCAACTAACACCTCCAGGAAGTTGAGAAAACCCCATAGTTTGGGACTGAAGCTCCCCTAGCTAGTGGCAGAGTCCTACTGTGGCAACAAGCCCAAAAGTCAAGTAATTGAGTGGCAACATGCCTAGGCAAATGAAACAAAATAAACAAAAAAATTAAACATTTGACTCCTGTTTGGGGGAAAAAGAGGATCAAAGCATGAAACAGAAGGAGGACTGGGTGGTCAGAAATCCTGCACCAAAAGCCCCAAATGAAAATGCAAGCTGGTTGCAGGCCATAGAGGACCTTAAGAAGCAGATAAGAGAAGTGGGGGAAAAATTGGGAAAACAAATGAGAAGGATGCAGAAGAAGTATGAAATGAGAGTCAACAGCCTGACTGAGGAAAATAACATCTTACGAAATGGACTAACTCAAACGGCAAAGGAGGCTCGAAAGGGCAATGAGGAGAAGAATGCTTTAAAAAGTAGAATTTGCCTGATGGAAAAAGAATCTTAAAACCTCACTGAGGAGATTCATTTCTTCAGAGTTAGATTGGAGCAAATGGAAGCTAGTGACTTTATGAAAAATCAAGATGCTGTTAAGCAGATCCAAACAAATGAAAGAATAGAAAGCAATGAGAAATATCTCATGGGAAAAACCACTGAACTGGAAAATAGATCCAGGATAGATAATCTAAAAATTATTGGACTACCTCAAAACCATGGTCAAAGAAAGAACCTAGAATTCATCCTTCAAGAAATTCTCAAGGAAAATTGTCCTGATGTTTTAGAACCAAAGGGCAAAATAGAGGTTGAAAGAATCCACAGATCACCTCCTGAAAAAGATCCCCGCAAAAAAACTCCTAGGGATATTGTAGCCAAGTTCCAGAACTCCCAGATCAAGGAGAGAATATTACAAGCAGCCAGGAAGAAACAATTTCAATACTGTGGAAACACAATCAGGAAAACAGAGAATCTGGCAACTTCTACACTGAGGGATTGAAGGGCATGGAATATGATATTCCAGAGGGCAAAGGAGCTGGGATTAAAACCAAGAATCACCTACCCAGCAAAACTGAGTATCATGTTTCAGGGGAAAATATGGTCATTCAGTAGAATAGAGGACTATCAATCATTATTGAGGAAAAAAACAGAGTTGAATAGAAAACTTGAGATTCAGACACAAGAAGCAAGAGATGTTTGAGAAAGTAAACATTAAAGAAATCTTAAGGAACTTATCAAAGTTGAACTATTTATATTCCTACATGGAAAAACAATGACTGTAACTGATAAAACCTTTCTCAGTATGAAAATAGCTGAAGAAGGGTATATGGGTATATGGAATACATATGTGAATGTGTGTATATATGTTTACAGTTATACATAGATAGAGGGCACAGGTTGAATTTAATGGGAAGGGATGATACTTAAGAGGTGAAATTGAGAGGTGAGAGAGGAGCTTAACGAGAGGGGATGGAGAGAGATATAATGGGGTAAACTATCTCTTGTAGAATAGGCAAGGGAAACTGCTTGCAGGGGGTGGGGGGAAACAGGAAGGCAAAAAGGAAAAACCTCATTCTCATTGAATTTGGCTCAGGAAGAGAATGACATATATACAAAATGGGATATCTCACCCTACAGGAGAGTGGGGGGGAGGGAGATGGAGGGAGTGATGATGGAAGGGAAGGCGAGCAGGAAGTGGGGGAGGAGAGTTGGAAGCACCCACTTTTGAAAAGGGACAGGATCAAAGTGGGGAGTAGATCAGTTGGGAGGTGGGATAGGAGGGAGGGAAATATAATCAGTCTTTTACAATTTATCTACTATGGTAATGTTTTGCATAGCTACACATGTACAAAATAGACTGAATTGCTTATCTTCCCAGTAAGAATGGGTGACAAGGGAGGAAGGGAATGATTCTGGAATTCAAAGTTTTAAAATCAAATGTTTTAAAAATATATAAATACTATTATTAATACTATTTTACATATAATTGGGATATAAGATGTGCAGGTATTGGGGCACAGGGATTCACCTTGCCCTACTGGAAAAGTTGAGGGGGATATGGGAGATGAAATGGGAGAGAGCAGATTGGATGAGGGGATATCCTGTGGGAATGCTATTCTGGGGTGGTGGGTAGGGGAAAAATAGGGAGAAAATTGTAACTCAAAATCTGACGGAAATGAATGATGCAAACCAGAAGTTAGTAAAGCATTTGAAATAAATAATATTAATCACTAGTGATTTCAGTTTTGAAAAGCAGTTTATAAATTAGCTGATTATACTAGTTGATATCAAAGTTTACTCCTAGTAGCGAACTTACAGCAAGTACACTATTTTAAGGTTTTAAAGCACTCTATTATCTTCTTTTTTTCCCTCACAATAATCCTAAGAGATAGATGCTATTATTTCTCTATACTGAACAGTAAGAAATTCAACAAATATAGGTTAAATCACTTTCCCTAAGTCACAGAGAAAGTAATTATCTGAGGTAGAATTTATACTTAGGTCTTCCTGACTACAGGTTTAACATTCTATGTACTGTTCCACCTACCTAATATTAAGCTTCTGTAATCCTGAAAAATATTTCTTTTCTAAAGTTAATTCATTTACCTACTCCCTAATTCCTTTCAGGGTCATTCATTTCAATTCATTTCCATACAAATTCATTAAGATCCTCTTGAATTCAAGGCATCATATAATCAATAAATGAATGTAAAATACCTTATTTTACTCATAGCCTATTAGGATTCTACCCAAATTAGTCTATTTGCTATTTCCCATATAAATTGTGTTTTAAGAACCCCTTCTGACTCTGGCATTCATCTTATGTCAGAGATTAACTCATAGAGTCAGTCTCTCTCTCTCTTGGTCTGTATACCCTCATGTAGAGTTTAGTCTGGGGAACCTCGGAATATAGTGCATGTATTACTTATGTTTGGATTTCTATAAATCAAACAGAGTTAGTACTGACATCCTGTATAAGCACCCAGGGTAAAACATTGATATTAGTAAAAGGACAACCTTTATTTCTTTCCAAAGAAAATGCAAAAGATGCAAGGGAATTAGAGGAATCCGCTAAAATGTATAAAACACAAAGAACCCACATAGTAATCAAAAACACAATCCTCCTCCCTTTCAGATGGGTTGTACTTTTCCCCAAGGAAAAATAGTCCTTTTGTTTGAGTATCACCCTATTGTGTAAGAGATTTTAAATTGTTTGTTATTAGCAAAGTAACACTCTGGCCCTCCTGGTGAATCTTTCTCTATATTGTCTCTTGACATATGCAGTCACATACTAAAGTTAGGACTTTTCTAGGAAGGCACACGTATTTTAGAAATGCTATAGAAGTAATCTTTATTACCTATAGTTCAAATAACTCAGTGTAATAGGAGAGAGAAGTGTGAAGATCACCTACTTTACCCATAACATAATTTTAGTTATTTACTACACCTGGAAAATTGGTGGTGAAGTAAATAATCCTCTCTGTTCAAGAGTCATAGCACTTTTGGGGGTGGCTAAGTAGAACAGTGAATAGAGCACTGTCCCAGGAGTCCAGAGGCCATAGGTTCAAATCTGGTCTCAGACACTTAACACTTATCAGCCATGTGACCTTGGCCAAGTCACTTAACCCCAATTTCTCTGCAAAAAGCTAAGAAAAGAGTTTTTAAAAAGTTAGAGTACTCAGGAACTCCCCCTTTTCCTCTACATTCCCATATCTTTTAACTCTTGAAGCAATCTCCAAGAGCAGCAATGCATAAGGACTTTCCCTTATCTTCGTAAAAACTGTATTCTATGATCATGCTTTCTAGGAAATTCCCCTTCCTTAATTTGCGAGCAGAAATTGAGGAATAGCTTTGTCCATAAACTCTCCTTTCATACATGAGCACCTATAGCTCCTATGTGTGACTGCTCCCAAGGAAGTCATCATTGATTTACATGGGAAGAATATGTAACTGAGCTGGTTTTAAGCCACTAGTGAACATCTTGAAAATAGCAGAAATCAATCAACAAGTGCTTACTGTTTTCCCCTAGTACTATCCTAGGTTCTAGGAAAACACAAGCAAAAGTGAAACTATGGAAAACCTCTGAGTATAATCTGATTGATGGTATTTCAAAGATTAATGCTGCATAAAAAAATTGAACCAGTAGAGTAATCACTTTATTTGTATATTTCTCAGATATGAAAGCAACATATTCTTTGAAGGTTTGAGTCATTTCTGTACCTTTCCATAAGTAAGGAAATGTCATATGCAATATTTAGAAGTAGTTTATAAATACTGTATATGTATGTGTATGGTTTTCTTTGTGGGTTTATGTTACAAAAAGATCGATTTAAACCTTAATACAAATGGTGTGGACACTATGGGCATATAAAAGTCATATAAATATTTACAGCCCTGTTGCCAGAGAAAGCAGAGTTTGACTGGTGTTTTGCACAGAGCACTTGTAAATAACCCAAATCCTCTATGTATAAAACAAGTAGAAGTACTTGCCTTTCATAAACAGTATAAAAAAAGGACATCTTTATAACACAGCAGCATTCATAAACTATTGTATTCCATATAGAATTTATCCAAATAAAAATTTTTGCTTTCTATGTTACTTATTCCCTCTTTTAAAATTAATACATTTGATATGCCTTTAAAGATATGGTTAATTAATATTTGGGGACTAAATATGTGGACATGAAACTTTAAAATATGATCTCTGGAAGGAAGTGGAAGAATCTTTTAAAATTAAAAAAAAAATCTCCCCACTGAAACAAACATCCTTTTTCTTTTCTCTCAGGGTATTATGCTTTGACCTCCATTCTGGCAGATCCTTTATTTCAAAGACAATAATTTTTGTATTGTAAAACATTTTTTTTTTCAATTCATGGCCTTGGAGAACAAAATATTGCATTATTCAAGTCTTTTTACCTCTTATATTCCAACACTAGATTTCTGCCAAATGGATTATATTCTGAATCAAAACAATTGCTGGGAACATATAATAATCTCGGGTGTCATCTAGGGATCTTAATTTCTCTATTGAGATTGGTAGCCATGGGTCCAACTGTTGAATGAACTGGATTAATTTCATCTATGAATTAAAATATATTATAACTAACATCCATTATAGCATGCACTGTTCTGTTCCTTGAGCAAGATGGTAGAGTCATGACTCTTGTTTTTGAGTAGATGACTTGTAAATAGAGAAACTTTGTATTTTATTATCTAGTTACTGGGCTATGCAACCTTTCTTGTAATTGATTCTTTTTTTTTTGTTTTATTTTTGTTTTTTTTTTTTTTTGTTTTTGGAGGGCTATTGGGGTTAAGTAACTTGCCCAAGGTCACACAGCTAGGTTTTTGTTTGTGTGTGCATTAAGTGTCCGAGGTCAGATCCGAACTCAGGTCCTTCTGACTCCGGGGCCGATGCTCTACTCACTGTGCCACCTAGCCGCCCCGCTTGTAATTGATTCTTAACATTTTTGTGTCTCTGAGTATATTATTTTTCTTAGTGGCATCCTTGATTAGTCTTTAATGTATAATTATCTCTGGTTCTCACCTTTGAATTACATTTTTAAGAGTGACTAAGTTACTCAAATTAATTGACAGATTTAGGCTTTCCCTTTCCCTCACATCTCCTATTAATGAGACAAATAAAAATCTATATAATTTTATTTCAAATATTCCATTCTATTCCAACTATTATTTTCATTTTATATTAAAAAGGATATGATTTCTCGTATACTAGTTCTAAGGCTAGGAAGTCAAATATTATTTTACTTGTGAGATGTACAGACACCTAAATTTGTACTCAGAATACTTGGGAGATATATAAATAAATAAATAAGTAATCAAGTCACATTGGACTTAATTTCCTCATATATTAAATGAGAAGCTTACATTTAAGAATCTACAAGATTTTAAATTAAATATTCTACTATGTTATAAAAATGAAATAAATTTATATAATTTTATGTGAGAAAATAGTTTAATAGTCTCTTACCTGGAACATTTCAGTTTTTTTAATTAATTGTTGTTTTCTTTTAATTTATTTAAAAAATCAAGCATTTGTTTTGTGAATAAGTGAAAGCAATATGATTTTCTTATCTCACTATGGAAACTGTCTCCAAAGCTCAAAATATTGTAACCAGTTTATGACTTAGAACAAGAAGCATTTCATACCATTAATGAAAACAGTAAGTCATATTTCCATGACACTTTCAGGTTTTCTTAATATGGCAATGGATTTAGCATAACATTGATCTGACATTCAAAAACTGCAAATAGCAAACAAACAATGTCCAGCCATGGAGGTCATCTCATAAATTCAACACTGGGGGGTCCATTAAATGTTACCAAGGACTGCCAAGCTATTTCCTGACATCATCTCTTCTCTTCCCATGTATACAGCCGATATTCTCTTTCTATCAATCATTTCCCCAAAGACATCTCTTGTTCCTATTAGTTATATATCACAACCTGTTGACAGTTATCCTCTGCCTCTCCATTGCTCTCTCTGTGATATGCATTTTCCATTCTTTAAAGATTATTGTATTTTAAGTTTCTCTCCTCTAAAACACAAATGACAGCTGACCATCCAGCATTTTCCTTAGACTTTGAGAAAGGAAGAACCAATGATTCCCCAATATTGTCCATTCCACATTTTCACAGAAATTGCTAGAAAGCCTTTCTTAACACCAAGCTAAATTTCACACTCTACTTGTTTCTAGAAGATTGATTTTTAGTATATATTTATTTAAAATCAATTAATTTAAAATGTTTTATTTTTTACTAAAATGTGCTCTTAAGATACATGCCATGGGGTGGAGCCAAGATGGCGGAGTAGAAACAACATTTCCAATGTGCTCTGCCACACACAAATTTCAAACAATGTGAAAGGGGACTCCGAACAACTTCTGGAGCCACAGTACCCACAGAACAGAACAGAGAAGCTAACCTCCTAATGAGGACAGCCCAGCAGCCCTGCAGGGAGAGGCCAGCGCAGCGCGTTGAGAGCAGGCAGCAGAGCCCACTGGGAACCCACAGTGCAGCTTGCAGAGCAGAGCCCAGGTCTGCGGTTTTAGCCCCAGGGCGGCCGGGCCTTCAGCAGGCTGGAGGGACCCCAGAACACCAGCAATTGTGGTGACTCCAGAATTATCAGCACAGAAATGCCTAGGACAAAATGAGAGGTTAGTGCCCTGTGGACTTTGGGACCAGTATTTGGGGAACGAGTGGCTTCCTCCCCTGGGGGTGAAAAGCTGTGGAAGAAACTGCAGCACAGAGGCCATGTTGCAGCATCAGTAGTGGCTCTAGCTCCTGGTCTGTGAATTGTAGGGAGATCCAGCAATCAGTCTGGGGGATAATCGCTCTTGCTTTAAACTGCCTAGATCTGGATTGTGGTATAGGGGGGAAGTTTGGGGAGGGTATCCAATTTGCCAGAGAGGGTGGAGGTTTTACAGAGGCCACCCAACTGGCAGAAGTTGTGAAGACCCCACTTTTGGGAGGAAGCTCCCCTGTCTGATGGCAGAGTCCTACTGTGGCAACAAGCCCAAAAATTAAGTAATTAAGTGGCAATATGCCTAGGTAAATGAAACAAAATAAACAGAAAAGTTCAACATTGGACTCCTATTATAGGGGCAAAGAGTCTCAAAGCATGGAGGAGGTCTGTGACATCAGAAACCCTGCACCAAAAGCCCCAAATGAAAATACAAGCTGGCTACAGGCCATAGAGGATCTTAAGAAGCAGATAAGAGAACTGGGGGGAAATTTGGGAAGATAAATGAAAAAGATGCAAAAAAAGTACGAAATGACAGTCAACAGCCTGACTGAGGAAAACAACACCTTAAAAAATAGACTAACTCAAATGGCAAAAGAGGCTCAGAAAGGCAATGAGGAGAAGAATGCCATAAAAAGTCAAATTTGCCAGATGGAAAAAGAATCTCAAAAGCTCACTGAGGAGATTCATTCCTTCAGAGGTAGACTGGAGCAAATGGAAGCTAGTGACTTTATGAAAAATCAAGAGGCTGTTAAACAGATCCAAACAAATGAAAGAATAGAAGGCAATGTGAAATATCTCATGGAAAAAAAAAAACATTGACCTGGAAAATAGATCCAGGAGAGATAATTTAAAAATTATTGGACTACCTGAAAGCCATGATCAAAGAAAGAACCTAGAAATCATCCTTAAAGAAATTCTTAAGGAAAATTGCCCTGATGTTTTAGACCCAGTGGGGGAAATAGAGGTTGAAAGAATCTACTGATGACCTCCTGAAAAAGATCCCCAAAAGAAAACTCCTAGGAATATTATAGCCAAGCTCCAGAACTCCCATATCAAGGAGAAAATACTACAAGCAGCCAGGAAGAAACAAGTTCAATATTGTGGAAACACAATCAGAATAGCCCAGGACCTGGCAGCTTCTACACTGAGGGATTGGAGAGCATGGAATATGATATTCCAGAGGGCAAAAGAGCTGGGATTGAAGCCAAGGGTCACCCACCCAGCAAAACTGAGTATCTTCTTTCAGGGGAAAATATGGTCATTCAGTGGAATAGAGGACTTTCAAGCATTCTTGATGAAAAAACCAGAGTTGAATAGAAAGGTTGACATTCAGATGCAAGAAGCAAGCGATGCTTGAGAAGGTAATCAAGGAAAAGAAATCAAAAGGAACTTATCAAAGTTGGACTATTTACATTTCTAAGTGGAAAAACAATAACTGTGTTTGATGAAATCTTTCTTATTATAAAAATAATTGAAGAAGGGTACATGGCATATGTTCACAGGTATACATGGATAGAGAGCACAGGTAGAATTTGGGAAAGGATGATTCTTTTTTTTTTTTTTTTGGAGGGCAATTGGGGTTGGGTGACTTGCCCAGGTTCACGAGGCTGGGTTTTTGTTTGTGTGTTGGGTGTCTGGGGCCGGATCCGAGCTCGGGTCCTTCTGGCTCTGGGGCCGGTGCTCTGCTCGCTGCACCACCTAGCTGCCCCAAGGAAGGGATGATTCTTAAGGGGTGAAGTCAAAAGGGGAGAGAGGAAAGTGGCAAGAGGAGATGGAGAGAGACAGAGTAGGGTAAATTATCTCATGTAGAAGACGCACAGGGAAGTAGTTGCAGGGGAAAGGAAGAACAGGAAGGCAAAAAGGCAAAAGCATATTCTCATTGAAGTTGGCTCAAGGAGAGAATCACATACATACTAAATGGAATATCTTACCCTCACTCACTCTACTGAGTAGGGGAAAGTGGGATGTGAGGGGGGATGATGCAGGGAAGGGGAGGTTGGAAGTAACCACTATCAAAGAGGGACAGGATCAAAGTAGGGAAATGGACCAGATGGTCGGTGAGACGGGTGGGAGGGAAATATAAGCAGTCTTTTGCAATATATCTACTATGGTAATGTTTTGCATAGCTATACATGTACAAGACATACTGAATTGCTTATCTTCTCAGAGCGAGTGGTTGACAAGGGAGGAAGTGAATGGATCTGAAAATCGAAGTTTTAAAATTAAATGTTTCATAAGATGTCCAGGCATTGGGGCTCAGGGAATCACCTTGCCCTAATGGCAAAATCGAAGGGGATATGGGAGAAGATATGAGAGAGAGCAGATTGGATGAGGGGATATCTAGTGGTACTGCTATTCTGGGGTGGTGAGTAGGGAAAAAATGGGGGAAAATGCAACTCATAATCTTGTGGAAATGAATGATGCAAACCTAAACTTAATAAAGCATTTGTTTAATTAAAAAAAAAAGAGATGTGAAGTGTGGGGAAGTACAGATTTCATTCATGTATGCATTTATTTAAAAAAATTATCCAGCAAGTAACCTAGCATATCTAGGATGCCTGATATCTCCAGTTCTTTGATCTGCTTTTCTAAAGGGAAGCATATGAAAAAGGGGTTAACAATTTTAATTTAATAAAACTTAATCAAACTTCAGAAAATACAAACAGAAATTACAAGCAGACAAAAAAAATACAGACAGAAAAAATAACATAATTCAACAGATTAATAGGGCTTCTAGCTCTCTGATCATCACATACCTATACAGTTACCAATTGTGTAGCACCAACTTCTGGATTTTCAAAGCTTGGAGTTTCAATGCTACCCAGAATTTCATCTGACCAAATCACACAACTCTTCGCATAAGTGATCCCTAAAGCAAAACCTCACCTGAGAGAGTATATATAGCCTTCTCCATGGTGAGAGAACATCACAACCTTTGTGACCCACTACCTAATTACAAAGTAACCAAAGATGGGCCTTCCTAAAAAACAAACCTTCCCCTAAACAAGCTTATCTTGTTGGGCTCCAAGTGGGGCCCATTAAGGGGCAGGGAAGATCTTCAGATTCTGTTACCATTAAACTCATTCACACAACTACTAATTAATTATAATTAAACCCAGTTTTTCCTTACTACAAGTCCAGGAATGCTCCCACTATGCAAAGATGCCTTTTATTTCTCTTTAGATATGTAATTTAAAAAATTTATCTGACCTGAGTAAAAAATTATATTCCAAGAATTAGAGAGCATTAAAATGCAAAATGGACAGTTTTGATTACATTAAAATGAAAAGCTTCTGTACAAAAAAAGCCAATGTAATCAAGATCAAGAGGGAGGGGGGAAATTGGGAAAGAATTTTTACAACTCGTGTCTCTGATAAAGGATTCATTTCTAAAATTTATAGAGAATTGAGCCAAATATATATAAATACAAGTCATTCCCTAATTGATAAATGGTCAAAGGAAATGAACAGGCAGTATTCAGAGAAAGAAATTAAAGATATCTATAAGCATATGAATAAAGGCTCTAAATCACTATTGATTAGAGAAATCAAATCAAAACAACTGCAAGATACCACATCTCTCCAGTCAGATTGGCTAAGATGACAAATCAAGAAAGCAACAAATGCTGGAAAGGATGTGGAAAAATTGGACCACTAACACATTGCTGGTGGAGTCGTGAACTTATCCAACCATTCTGGAGAGCAATCTGGAATTATGCCCAAAGGATTATAAATAATTTCATACCCTTTGACCCAACAATACCACTTCTAGGGTTATATCCCAAAGTGATCATAGAAGTGGGAGGAAGACCCATATGTACAAAAATATTTTTAGCAGCCCTTTTTGTGGTTGCAAAGAATTGGAAACTAAAGGGGTGCCCATCAATTGGGGAATGGCTAAACAAGTTGTGGTATATGAATGTAATGGAATATTATTGTGTTATAGGAAACCAGGAGTTGACGGATTTCATAATTTCCTGGAGAGACTTATACAAATTGATGCTGAGTGAGAAGAGTAGAATCAGAAGAAATTTGTATACAACTACAGACATACCATATCTGTGATGACCAGCTATGACAGACTGGACTCTTTTCAGCAATACAGTGATATAAGTCAATCCCGAAAAACTGCAGATCCTATACTGGACTATATGCTGTCATGGGGGGAGGGGGGAGGGGGCAGGGAAGTAAATGAAATTTGAAAATTAAGGAACTATGGAATTGAATATTGTTAACTGAAACTAAACTAATAAATTAATTTAAAAAAAAGAAAAGAAAACAAAAGAATAATTATATTCAGAAATATATTATATTTTTGAAAATGTGAGCTATTTCCCTCAATTTTGAGAGAATTAATGTCATCCATCCCTCTTTCCTCCCCCATGATAATAATTCTAGGTAGTCTAAAATTAATGGTGAATTTTGTAAACAAATACAATATCACTTGCCCACCATCAATTTTAGTTGTATTTTAGTTGGTGTTGTTGATTTCTTTTGTTTCCCCAATAATAATGATGAGTGCTTCAGATTCACTCATATTGTTTCATGAGCTACCATTTTGAACAAGGTCAAGATGGGTGGTGTTGGATGTGAAAGAACTGGTTTTCTTTTCTTTCTTTTTTTTTTTTTTTGACAGTCGCTGCTTATATTCCAGTAGGGGAGCCAACATATATATGAAGGAGCAGCTAGAGGGCAGAAGGAACAACACCATGGACCTTATAATGCTAGAACAGATGGCAATTTACTGCTAAAACTGTAACCATTTCTGATGTCAAAACATTTGACATTTCTTTTTTTTAATTAATTTATTAGTTTAGTTTCCCTTAACAAGATTCATTTCCATTGTTCCTTGATTTTCAAATTTCATTTACTTCCCTCCCCCCCCCCCCAACAGCATATAGTCCAGTAAGGGATCTGCAAATACATTCATATTAGACATTATTCCAATTAAAAAGGCATATTGTACTGGGTGAGATGAAAGATGGTAAAGAAGAAATAAAACCAAACAATGAAAAGAAAAAGATCATTAAGTTTGCTTCCATCAGGATTCAGGCTCAGTTCTTTCAAGTTATATCTCTGGATGGTGCATTTCGCTCTTTCTTGAGTCTTTCGGGATTGACTTATGTCACTGCATGGCTGAAAAGAGTCCAGTCCATCATAATTGGTCATCACAGATATAGTATGTCTGTGATTGTATACATATTTCTTCTGATTCTGCTCTTCTCACACAGCATCAATTTGTATAAATCTCTCCAGGTAATTATGAAATCTGTCACCTCCTGGTTTCTTATAGCACAACAATATTCCATTACATTCATATACCACAACTTGTTTAGCCATTCGCTAATTGATGGGCACCCCTTTAGTTTCCAGTTCTTTGCAACCACAAAAAGGGTGGCTATAAATATTTTTGTACACATGGGTCTTTCTCCCACTTCTATGATCTCTTTGGGATATAACACCAGAAGTGGTGTGGCTGGGTCAAAGTGTATGAAATTATGTATAATCCTTTGGGCATAATTCCAGATTGCTCTCCAGAATGGTTGGATAAGTTCACAACTCCACCAGCAAAGTGCTAGTGTTCCAATTTGTCCACACATCCTCTCCAGCATTCATCTCTTTCTTGATTTGTCATCTTAGCCAATCTGACTGGAGAGATGTGGTATCTTGGAGTTGTTTTGATTTGCATTTCTCTAATCAATAGTGATTTAGAGCATTTCTTCATATGCTTATAGATATCTTTAATTTCTTTCTCTGAAAACTGCCTGTTCATATCCTTTGACCATTTATCAATTGGGGAATGGCTTGTAATCATATAGATTTGGCTCAATTCTCTATAGATCGTAGAAATGAGTCCTTTATCAGAGACACAAGTTGTAAGAATTCTTTCCCAATTTCAAACCTCCCTCTTGATCTTGGTAACATTGGCTTTGTTTGTACAGAAGCTTTTCATTTTAATGTAATCAAACTGTTCATTTTGCATTTTATAATGCTCTCTAATTCTTGTTTGGTCCTAAATTCTTCCCCTCTCCACAAATCTGCTTTCCCAAATTGCTTACAGTATCATCCTTTACACCTTGATCGTGCACCCATTTAGACTTGATTTTGGTATATGGTGTTAGATAGTGATCTATGCCCAGTTTCTGCCATACTGTATTCCAGTTTTCCCAGCAGTTTCTGTCAAATAGTGTATTCTTATCCCAAAAACTGGGGTCTTTGGGTTTATCAAACAATAGATTACTATATTCATTAACTGCTGGGTCTCCTGCACCTAATCTATTCCATTGATCCACTACTCTACACCTTTGCCAGCACCAAGCAGTTGTGATGACTGCTGCTGTATAATACAGAGTAAGATCTGGCATAACTAGTCCACCTTCCCTAGCATTTCTTTTCATTAATTCCCTTGATATCCTAGACTGTTTGTTTTTGCAAATAAATTTTGTTATTATGTTGTCTAACTCTAGAAAGTAGTTTTTTTGGTAAATTGATTGGTATGGCACTAATATATATAGTTTAGTTTGGGTAAAATTGTCATTTTTATTATATTAGCTCGACCCAGCCACAAGCAATTGATATTTTTCCAACTATTTAGATCTGGTTTTATTTGTGTGAGAAATGTTTTGTAGTTGTGATCATATATATTCTGGGTTTGTTTTGGCAAGTAGATTCCCAAATATTTTCTAATGTCTACAGTGACTTTAAATGGGATTTCTCTTTCTATCTCTTGCTGTTGAGTTTCATTAGAGATGTACAGGAATGCTGAGGATTTATGTGAGTTTATTTTATATCCTGAAACTTTGCCAAATTTATTTGTTGTCTCAAGTAGGTTTTTATTTGATTCTCTAAGTATATCATCATATCATCTGTGAAGAGTGATAACTTGGACACTTCTTTGCCTAATGTGATTCCTTTGATTTCTTTTTCTTCTCTAATTGCTACTGCTAGTGTTTCTAGTACCAGATTGAATAAGAGGGGTGATAGTGGACACCCTTGTTTCACTCCTGATCTTATTGGAAAGGCTTCTAGTTTATCCCCATTGCATATAATACTTGCTGATGGTTTAAATAGATGCTATCAACTATTTTAAGGAAGGCTCCATTTATTCCTATACTTTCTAGTGTTTTTAATAGGACTGGATGTTGTACTTTGTCAAAAGCCTTTTCTGTATCTATTGAGATTATCATGTGGTTTTTGCTAGTTTTATTGTTGATATGCTCAATTATACTGATGGTTTTCCTAATATTAAACCATCCTTGCATTCCTGGAATGAATCCTACCTGATCAAAGTGTATTATTTTTGTGATAAGTTGTTGGAGTATTTTGCGTAATATTTTATTTAAAATTTTCTGTCTAAATTCATGAGGGAAATTTGTCTATAATTTTCTTTCTCTGTTTTATCTCTTCCTGATTTAGGAATCAGTACCATATTTGTGTCATAGAAAGAGTTTGGTAGGATTCCTTCTTCACTAATTTTCCCAAATAGTTTGTAGAGTTTTGGAATAAATTGTTCTTTAAATGTTTGATAGAATTCACTAGTAAACCCATCTGGCCCTGGAGATTTTTTTCTAGGGAGTTCATTTATATCTTGTTTGATTTCTTTTTCTGAGATGGGGTTATTTAGGTAATTCATTTCCTCTTAAGTTAATCTGGGCAACTTGTGATTTTGAATATATTCATCCATTTCATTAAGATTGTCATATTTATGTGCATACAATTGGGAAAAATAATTCCTCATTATTTTTTTGATTTCCTCTTCATTGTAGGTAGATTCTCCCTTTTTATTTTCGATATGCATAATTCGGTTTTCTTCTTTCTTTTTTTTTTGACTAAGG